>OX596383.1:18059403-18399403 GCA_951394425.1 Tipula unca | reverse complement strand
CCAGGTAGTGAATTATCATTAAATAAATCATTAATATTGCTTAAATTATTATAATAAAATTTAATATTTGAATTATCTAAATTATTATTTGACGAACAAGTTATTATAATAATTGGATAAGAATTTAATATAAAAAATATGAATACAAATAAATTTGTGTGGCGTTTTCTTTTTCGTCCGCCATAATGATGTCCAGGCCCCGGGCCTGATGGACGGGTCAAATACATATTGTATATAAACATAAATATATTATTTAGTATTAACATTTAAATAAATTATTTGTTTTTATTTATTTATTTTAATTCACGTTTCTTTTATTTAAAATAAGTTATTCAGGATTTTTAATTTAATTTTTTTAAATATAACTTTTTTTTTTTTTGAATTTTTTTTATTCACTATTTGATTCGTTGTTCCTTTATTTTTTCACTATTATTTATAAACATTTTGCGTTTTATTACTTATAATTTGTTAACTTTTAATTAATAAATGATTACCGGACGACATGTTATTATATTATTTGTATTTTGGATTATTTTATTTATTGGTGTATTATTAATCACTTTGGAAGAGCTGTTTTGAACCATTTCTTTGAACCAAAAACAAAATAAAATATTAAATAATTTTTTTTTCAAAAACCACGAGCTAATTTCTATTATATATATATATATATATATATATATATATATATATATATATATATATATATATATATATATATATATATATATGTCCCCATGTATCAATATTATATAAGCTATCTTTATAGCCTATCTGTATATATGAATATGAATATGTATATATATTATATATATATATATAGGTATATATATATATATATATATATATATATATATATATATATATATATATATATATATATATATATATATATATATATATATATATATATATATATATATATATATATATATATATATATATATATATATATATATATATATATATATATATATATATATATATATATAAATACATTTATATATTATTTAATATTTTAATGTTAATAAGAACATTTTCACTGTACACACTGTGGTGTTTTATATATGGTATGTGCGACCGTTATGATTTCCAAAAAATCTCTGAATTCACGGAATTTTTCTCCCGAAATTCAAATCGAAAAGAATCGAAAAAAAAACAAAACAAAAAATGCGATAAGCACAAAACGTACAGACACACACACACATATATACACACATACATACATACATACATACATACATATATATATATATATATATATATATATATATATATATATATATATATACAAACTCGCCGCTAAAAAAAAAAAATAATTACAGCCGCTATATACTACTCGCAAGTTTATATGACAATCGAGTACGAACGAGAACTACCCAGGACAAACTTATAGTTAAAACTGATACTTAAAAATGTTTAACTTAAAAAAAAATACAAAAAGACGAAATAGTAAATATATATATATATAAGTATATACCAACAATAATAATAAACCATCCTTTTTCATATAGTTTTTCAGAAAATTGAGTGGTTTCTCGTCATTTTCATATTTTCCCATTTTTGTATTTTTTTTTTTTAAATAAATTCGCGTTAATCACAATACACTGATATTTTTATGGCAAAGCAATTGATTACAATTTTTTTTATTTTGTTTTGTATGTCGGCTAGAATCCTTCGAAAAAAAAAAATTATACAAATAAATGATATAAAAAATCCTTCTTACTCAATTAAATATCTAATAAATAATTATATATATTTATACATATGTGTAAATACACACATATATATACACACATATATATATACTCCTAACCAAATTGCACACCAGACTATCACTTTTAATGGATGTAATGGTGACTGATGAATAATTTGAGGGTTTTCCATTGCCCAGAACCGACTATTCTGTTTATTCACATATATCCATTCAAATGAAAATGTGCCTCGTCACTCATTATGATTTTTTCATGAAAATCGGGGTTGTCATGGGCGAGCTGTAACATCCTATTGGCATATGTACGGCGGCGTAAATGGTCTTGTGGAAGAAGCTCTTGTGTCAACTGAATCTTAAATGGAAACAAATGCAAATCATTGTGCAAAATTGTGGCCAAACTTGTTCTTTGAAGCCTAAGCTCCTGAGCGCGGTGTCGAATGGAGGTTGATGGATTGTTTGGAACACTTTCTTGAGCAGCAGTAATATTTTCACCCGATCTTGCAGTACGTTGTGGCCCATGCTTGGGCCTATCACCTACAGACCCTCTTTCTTCGAAATCATTCACTACACGATAAATAGTGCGTTTTGTTGGCACGTTGTTTCTCCCAAAAATTTCACGTAACTTTCTCAAATTAATTTCAAGTTTTATTATTAAATTTCAAAAATACAAAATTCAGGCCATCATTTTGAACACTTATTTAGATTTACAAAACTGAATAAATTGTTTTGATGACGAATTTCGAGTATTTCCAATGAAAACGTGATGTTTTTTATTTCAAACGTATTGCAGAATCGAATGCGTGTGTTCTAAGAAGGAGAAATTGAAAAAATTGAATTTCGTCGATTGCAACGCCATCTATCATGAACCGAACAAAATATTTTATTCAAATCATACGTACTTTTAGTCGTAGAATCCGTATCTGCAATAAAAAATATGGCTTCCTATCTTAGTTTAAAAGTTACCCCCGCCCCACCTACAAAGCGGGGGTGGGGGGACTTTTTTTTTTGCACTAATGTATTTCCCCCGCGGTATGATTAAATTTTGATTATGGACATTTTTTCCGTAGAGTGGCTATTTTTCGAGATATTTGATCGTATCAGTTTAAAAAAAACACCCGGTATATATATATATATATATATATATATATATATATATATATATATATATATATATATATATATATATATATATATATATATATATATATATATATATATATATATATATATATATATATATATATATATATATATATGTATATATATATAAACAGTGAGTAAATTTGAAATTCGGACAAATACCGATTTTGGTTGTAATATGAAAATCAGATACAGTTGTTATTTATTGTATAATTCATTGATGTGACAGGTACAAATCACTAATTAATTAAATAAAGTCATATTTAAAATTATTTTAAATATGACTTTATTTAAGTCCTGAAATTACGCCGATTAAATATTCGGACAAGGTCAGATACCAATTTAACTCAGATATTCCTAATTTTTCAGTGCTGTTCTTCAAATTATCACGTAAACTTCCTAGATATACATTTTTATCCATTATGCCATCAGTAAAAACAAGATTTCCGTCCCCACTTGCAGCCATACATCTCAAACTAAAACATGCCACCGTGTTTTACTGTCTATGTAAGATTTTTAATGTTTAGGTCGTCATTCGCCCTTCTTCACATTTTCCCCTCTCCATTACAACCGTAAAAACCAAAATGATCGACTCGTCTATTCAAATGTACTTTGCAGAAATCCACAGGTTTTTCGGATTTTCCCGTATTTCTTTAATTATCCACTTTCTTCTTCATTACAACTTAACAGCTTAGGCCGACCTTTCTGAGGTATTGATACGATTCTATCCTCTGTTTTATATGTTTTTGAAATGTCATGAACTCTACTTTTACTATTAATATTTAAAATTAGTCCAATTTCCCGGATTGTTTTCTTTTTCTCAAAATGGAATATGCCTAATTGCCTTTAATAAAAACAAGTATTTTTGTTTTTTTTCACCATTAATCTTTCAAATGATAATTATTGCACAAATAACAATTTCAACCTACCATATAATTATTCTAAAGCTCCTTGATCACTGTTATATATATATATATATATATATATATATATATATATATATATATATATATATATATATATATATATATATATATATATATATATACATATAAAGGGTGTTTTTTTTAGCCTGATAGAATTTGAAATTGTAAAAAAAAACAAAATATTAAATTTTTATGAAAAATATACTCTAGCAGATTTCAGTATACTCTGGCAAATCATCATGAATTGTCTCACGCTTGAACAACGCTACTACTTTATTGAAACTTACTTTGAAAATCAACTTATAGACGACTTCGGTATTTTTATGGCGCACATAATCGTCCATCTGAGCAAGCCATCCATCGAATAATAATAATAATACAGTCTTTAAATGCCGTTTTTGGCCCCTTACTGCGTCAACAATCTGGCTCCAACGGTTTCGATCCTGGGCTTGGTCTTCATACTGTCTTAGACAACCTGAAGAAGCCAAGTCATTCTCTACACCGTGGAGCCATCGTCGCCTGCAACGACCTCTGCACCTACCATATGGTGGCTCTCCTTTCGGAGATCGGTGCACAATTCGTTCCGGATCAGCCCGCAGAATGTGATTTGCCGCTGAGATTTTATTTCATGCATAATATCGGGGATGTTCATCAGATCTTTGACCTCGAAATTGTACAGAGCTCGGTATGTGCCAGCTATTTCGAGTTTTGGGCCGTAAATCACACGCATGACTCTCCTATCAAATGTACGGAGCCATCAAATGTCAGCGCCCAACTTTCACGTTCAAACATAACAACGGGCCTGATCAACGCTTTGTAAAGTTTAAGCTCCACGGCACTTGATAGGTATTTTGATTTTAGCAGTGGCCTTAGAGGATACAAAGCACGGCTGCCAGCTGCCAGCCGCACTTTAATATCCTCACCCACACTGTTATCGTGAGTGATAAGAGAGCCCAAATATTTGAACTTCCTCACTTTGCTATTCAGTCCAATCACGCATATGTCATCTGCGTATGCAAGCACCTGATTGGACTGGCGATATAACATGTTGCGCTGAGGTGTTTCAGTTTTACGATAGATGTACTCCAACATGAAATTGAAAAGTATCGGGGACAGAGCATCTCTCTGCCGAACACCCGAGCTAACTGCAAAAATTCTTAATAGCCTGTTCTCAACTTTAACACAGCATTGAGAATGTGTCACTGTCATTCTACACAATCGTACAATTTTTGTTGGCATACCTAGATACACCAGCCCAGACCACAAACTCTCTCGATTGATCGAGTCATAGGCCTGCCGGAAATCCAGGAACACCTGATATACTTGGATGGAAGTCTCATAATATTTAGATACAATCATCCGCAGCGAAAAGACCTTATCAGTGACTGATCCATTTGGATGAAATCCTCCTTGATAGTCACCAACCAGGACCTCCGCTTGAGGGGTGATTCTATAGCCAATATAATGTAAGACAGTAACTTATATGATGTGCAAAAGAGGGCTTACAGCGATAATTCTCACACTTCAAGCGGTCTCCTTTCTTGAAGATGAAGCATATCGCGGCCACTTTCCATTCGTCAGGCATATTTTCGGTTAGCCATACTAATCGAATAAGCTCGAAAAGACAGTTCCACAAAGCGTCCCCTCCGAATATCAAGAGCTCCTAATTAATGCAGTCCACTCCAGATGAGCGGTTTCGTTTTACTCTCTGCATGGCCCTAGTGAATTCCTCATGGGATGGATCCTCAATGCAAATCTCCGCAGTCTGTATTTGAGGTGAATCAACTACAGTCTGTGACGCATGATGAACACCAAGTAGGTTGGTAAAGTGTTCATTCCATGCGTCGAGTAGTGCGTCGATGTTAACACAGAGGTTTCCATCCCGGTCTCGAATGGCGGTTGACGCAGGCTTGAAAGTATGGTGCAATCCAGTAATTCCATTAAAGAAATTACGTGAACTTGTAACGCGTAACTTTGGTTTTTCTTAGGTATTCTTCTCAGCAAAAAAAAAAATCTAGACTAACAACAAATTTCATTCTATTTTGTATTACATTATAAAATTTATATTATTTATACAAAAAAAAATAAATTAAATGGTAAATTGTTTCTCCATAAAGTATAGATCTTATGCCGACGGTGTTCCTCTCCGTTTTCAAAATGATGCTTGTCTGGCTTATGCGTACTAACTATGGAAAAACATAAGAGTAATATTACTTATAAGCAAAAGCAACAACAAAAAAAAATTATCACAACAGAAAAATATGTTAATCAATCCACGTCCTTTCTTCCAGTTCAAATTTGCTCGTATTCTCGGGTACAGTATTAATTTACTAAGTTGGGCGCCATCTTCAAAATTGAAGAAAACTCGTCGCGCGTTTTATCAAATTTCGGCTATCTCACAGAGCGGGTCTAAGACAAAGGGTGGGGTTTCATGAACAATGATTTTTAAAACTGGAAGATATATTTATATTTATTTTTTATGAATTAACAAAACAAATTTAAATATACGTAGAATGTAGAGATGAAATAAATAAAAATTATATATGTATGATTATGTATATAAAAAAAAGAAAAGGTCAACAGTAAATCAATTTTACTGCAAAAAAAAATATTGCCACACACTAATTTGCTGATGTTAAATAAATAACCGAGGAAACATTTATCTATAGTAAAGGAGTTTGCTTACCCGGAATCTTTCAGAAAGAATCTTACGGTTTAGTTGCATGTCTTTTTGTTTTCCCCCTTGTTTTTCTACCACGCGGTTCAGCGGCCTCCGTGGTCCATATGCCGTTCAGGTTGTTGCAGCACGGTCCAACAGCGTACATACACACGCTCAAAAGAAAAAAAATCAGCTGCGAACTCAATTTGCATGACTATCCAATTCTTTCAACCACTATACAGACATTGGTAACAATATCTTAAACGTTATTTTTTTTTATTTTGCCACAAACAAAATTTTCAAATAGGCAATACACTCAAAAAAAATTTATATAATATTCATTCAGAACCATTCGATAGATAAAAAAAAAAAAACACACATAATTAACATAGTCACAGGATAGTTCTAGTTATCTGTTCCAATCTTAACATATATATTTATATATATATATATATATATATATATATATATATATATATATATATATATATATATATATATATATATATATATATATATATATATATATATATATATATATATATATATATATATATATATATATATATATATATATATATATATATATATATATATATATATATATATATATATATATATATATATATATATATATATATATATATATATATATATATATATATACACAAAATAAATTATATTTCATTAAAAAAAATCGATTTATATTCACCCAAATAAAAATAAAGTCTCTCCATAAATTTTGTTATAGGTTTTCTGCATGCACCATCTCGAGTTGTGTCTTCTTTGAGCTCCAAAATCCAAAAAAAAAAATTAAATCAAGTCTCCGCTTATCACCCAATAAATTTTTCTTTTTTTTTTCATTCCGCTTTACGCTCGTTCTTTCTTGCATTCGTTTTCTCTCGGTCAGCAATTGGGTATTGGAGAATGGGGAAATCATGGTTATTTACTTATGCAATTTTAATAACATTTAAATGTATGGCGAAAGAGAGACCCGATGAACATTACAGGGTTGTGTAACCCCAAAAAAAATTATTACAATTAATCAAGTGCGGCGCGTGCTCGCTCCATTCAACCCGGTACAATGCACCTTTTCTTTTATAAAGAAATTTAATCAAATTCACAACTAATTTGATTAAATTTCTTTCTAAAAAAAATTAAACTTAACAAAAACAGACTTAATACTATAATCTTTGCGAAACAAAATTTCAGCCAAAAGAAAGTTAAATTTATAAAAGAACTTTGTCTTTACGAAAACCATCTTACCACGAATACACCCTGCCAATTTTGAAAACGGGTTGAACAGTTTCCAATAAACGTGAAAATAAATGTTTCTAAGGATAAAAGAAAGTTAAATACAAACTATGTACATTTTATCTTATATTTAGAATTACTAAACTATAACAGACGATAATTGCAAATTTTTCTCGATATTGTTCGAATTAATATGATTCAGCGTAATATAAGAATTAATCACTGATCAAACTTTAAGGTGTAAACACCATTTCTTAACTGGCACTATTACTCGGCCCAATATAATTAACTAACCTTGAATTACAAGGTCCAACCATCAAATTCGATTAACCATAAATAAACAAAGATGGACTAACTACTTGATAGCGTATGGAAAGTAATTCCTGAGCAAGATCAAGAGAATCCAAATTGAATGAAAATTAACCGAATTTGAAATAATAATAATAATAAAAAAAAATATAATAATAAAATCAGATCTACAACATGACTAACCCTTGATAGCGTATGGAAATAGGTCCTGAGCAAGATCAAGGAATCAAATTGCAACCCAAAAGAAATTAATCAAAATAGCTACCGAAAGCCCCAAAACAATGTTCCCTTGAACAAAAAAAAAAAAAAAAATTCAACCCATCTGGCTGACAAATACGTACTCAACTTCATTGAGTACTAAATGCTATAATTTGAACAACATCGATTAAAATCACCAGATCAAAAAAAACAAAAAAAAATTTAATTAAATTGAATTATATTTAGAGAAAAAAAAGATTGTATCGTTTATATTAATTCTAAATGCTAAACTATAACTAACTATAAGATTTGGGTGGTATTTTGATCGAACCCACTATCTATAGCAAAAAAAAGGAAAAAAAAAAAAAAAGATTAACTCTAACTAGATAATAACTAAGTTCTAACTTAAAAATTAGGTTTTGGATGATATTCATTTGATCTACTACTGAACATAGAGTATTTATTGTAATTTATGACGCGAAGTCAAAATCCATAGCTAATGAAAATTTTAATCTAAAAAAAAATTATATTTAATAGAACTAAAATATGTACAAAGAATGTCTTACCACAATGAAACGTTTACTGAGTATTAAATGACAGCATCAGCTTTAAAATCTTTCGTATGAAAAACAAGGGTTCTTTATTATTGAGATCTTGCAGCAAGTAAGTATGTGATCCGGTTTTCTGCTTTATCTTACATTTTATCCATTTAGGTGCCAATTTAGCACTGAAGTTCTTAGAAGCGTTGGATAACTGGAAATTTCTTTTCCAAACCACATCTCCAACGTTATGATTTCTAATTGAAGACCTTAAATTGTAATAGTGAGCATATTTGTCGTAGGCTTTTCGAAGATTGGTTTGTACTAGCTTGTAAATTTTCGCAAAATCCTCTCTCAAATATTTCACTCTTTCTTTAATAGGATCATTGATTTCAGGTTGAACATTAGACTGGTCCTCGGCATGTTGGTTATATGCAAAGTGATATATCTCACGAGCAAAGTTCAAAAAATAAGGAGTATATCCGGTAGAATCATGACAGGCGGTTCGAATGCCGCAGGCTATTTTGTGTATATACTCGTCCCAATCTCTGTGATCGTCCTTAACGTATGAACGAATTGCGGCTAAAACGACTCGATTGACTCTCTCTGCTGGATTGTTTTGAGGGTGGTAGTAAGCATTTCGATAATGAGAAACTCCATTCTCCTTCAAGAAGTTTTTAAATTTTATAGCAGTAAATTGTTGGCCATTGTCAGAAATCAGGGTACGAGGGGTTCCATAGATTAGAAAAACATTCTGCTCTAAAATCCGAATGGTGGACTTAGTGTCTGAATTTCGAAGTGGAAACAAAAGAACGAATTTCGTAAATACATCAATAATCACTAGAACAAATGTGTTGCCAGACTTTGATCTAGTCAAAGGCCCCAAATAATCTATGGCAATGGTTGACCATGGTGAAGTTGCACATTTCTGAGAACCCATCGGAGACTTGATCATAGGACCATCTTTGGAAGCCTTGCAGATTCCACAATTTCTTACGTATTCTTTCACCGTAAGGTCTAGTTTAGGCCAAAAATAATTTTGTTTGACTCGATAAGCTGTTTTCGATGTTCCAAGATGGGCCGATAAAGGGTCATCGTGACACTTTTTAAGAATATCTGCACGTTCATTTAATGGAACCACTAGCTTCAATTTTGAACCAGGAAATAATTTAAATAGTTGATTATTAATCAATTTAAAATCCGGATAATCATCTGGATTGTTTAATAATCCACTTTTAATATTTCCGTACCACTGATCGTCAGATTTCGCTAAACTATCTAACTACATTATTGATCGAAAAAGTGGTTTAGTATTGATGGACTTACCGCGTTGCTTACGTTCTGCGATTGGTAGTGCACTCAAATATTTAAATTTCCGCTCAAATTCTGCGTAATCTGCATCAATGGGATCGTTTGTCGTTCTTGGAGGGTTAGCATGTCCCTTAGCCTCGTCACGTAATCGCCGACGCAATGATCTTCTATTATCTTCTGATGAACCTTTGTCGATGAGATCTCTGATACGTATTTTATACGAAAGCTCACCATCACTCAAGTAAACCGAATTCATTGTTATACTTTGACACTAATAATAAAATAAAGGGTAAAGATTAATACTAAATCAAAAAATATAAATTAATAAATCAAAAATAAATTATATATACAAAAAAACAAAATGTACTGCAAAACAAAAAAAAATTTCCAAAACTTAATCTAAAGTAAATAACAAATCTGAAGTAAATAATAACCCAAAATTAATCACAAATAAGGCAAATAGCTGCCTTTTCGGGTCCCACGTTGGGCACCAATTATGTAACGCGTAACTTTGGTTTTTCTTAGGTATTCTTCTCAGCAAAAAAAAAAATCTAGACTAACAACAAATTTCATTCTATTTTGTATTACATTATAAAATTTATATTATTTATACAAAAAAAAATAAATTAAATGGTAAATTGTTTCTCCATAAAGTATAGATCTTATGCCGACGGTGTTCCTCTCCGTTTTCAAAATGATGCTTGTCTGTCTTATGCGTACTAACTATGGAAAAACATAAGAGTAATATTACTTATAAGCAAAAGCAACAACAAAAAAAAATTATCACAACAGAAAAATATGTTAATCAATCCACGTCCTTTCTTCCAGTTCAAATTTGCTCGTATTCTCGGGTACAGTATTAATTTACTAAGTTGGGCGCCATCTTCAAAATTGAAGAAAACCCGTCACGCGTTTTATCAAATTTCGGCTATCTCACAGAGCGAGTCTAAGACAAAGGGTGGGGTTTCATGAACAATGATTTTTAAAACTGGAAGATATATTTATATTTATTTTTTATGAATTAACAAAACAAATTTAAATATACGTAGAATGTAGAGATGAAATAAATAAAAATTATATATGTATGATTATGTATATAAAAAAAAGAAAAGGTCAACAGTAAATCAATTTTACTGCAAAAAAAAATATTGCCACACACTAATTTGCTGATGTTAAATAAATAACCGAGGAAACATTTATCTATAGTAAAGGAGTTTGCTTACCCGGAATCTTTCAGAAAGAATCTTACGGTTTAGTTGCATGTCTTTTTGTTTTCCCCCTTGTTTTTCTACCACGCGGTTCAGCGGCCTCCGTGGTCCATATGCCGTTCAGGTTGTTGCAGCACGGTCCAACAGCGTACATACACACGCTCAAAAGAAAAAAAATCAGCTGCGAACTCAATTTGCATGACTATCCAATTCTTTCAACCACTATACAGACATTGGTAACAATATCTTAAACGTTATTTTTTTTTATTTTGCCACAAACAAAATTTTCAAATAGGCAATACACTCAAAAAAAATTTATATAATATTCATTCAGAACCATTCGATAGATAAAAAAAAAAAACACACATAATTAACATAGTCACAGGATAGTTCTAGTTATCTGTTCCAATCTTAACATATATATTTATATATATATATATATATAAACACAAAATAAATTATATTTCATAAAAAAAAATCGATTTATATTCACCCAAATAAAAATAAAGTCTCTCCATAAATTTTGTTATAGGTTTTCTGCATGCACCATCTCGAGATGTGTCTTCTTTGAGCTCCAAAATCCAAAAAAAAAAATTAAATCAAGTCTCCGCTTATCACCCAATAAATTTTTTTTTTTTTTTCATTCCGCTTTACGCTCGTTCTTTCTTGCATTCGTTTTCTCTCGGTCAGCAATTGGGTATTGGAGAATGGGGAAATCATGGTTATTTACTTATGCAATTTTAATAACATTTAAATGTATGGCTAAAGAGAGACCCGAGGAACATTACAGGGTTGTGTAACCCCAAAAAAAATTATTACAATTAATCAAGTGCGGCGCGTGCTCGCTCCATTCAACCCGCTACAAACTGCGCTCATTGCTGAGTTGTTGTACTTTCAGAACCTCGGCCTTCCACCATTCTCGCTTTTTCCGTCTACAAATCCGCTTAGCTGCTCTCCTAGTATGAGTAGCCTTGTTTTTCCTTGCGATTGTAATACGTTGTTGCACTTCACTATGGGCTATATTTTGTTGCTCTACTGCAAGACGACACTCGTTATCAAACCAATCATTCTTGGGTCTGACTTTCACTATACAGGTAAACCTCGCTTTACGAATGGGTTCGGTTCCTGGAAATGCTTCGTTAAGCGAGGATTCGTTAATCGAGGTATCAAATTATGTATATGGTTTTATATGAGAAATTGTTAGTTTGGTTCCTCTAGTACAAATTTAGTAAAAAAACAGTTTCAAGTACATACAAAAATTCAATTTTATTTATAATAAAATAAATAATAAAATTATAAATAAATATAAATAATAAAATTATAAATAAATATAAATAATAAAATTATAAATAAATATAAATAATAAAATTCGCAAGGTGAAAAATTCAAAACACGTCATAAAAAATAAAATTTTAAATGCTTAATTTATTTTGTAAAATAATTATCGATTTTAAGTTGCTTAGTTTTTTTCTCGAACTCATCCAACATTTGTTTATAACACACCATATTCTGTTTGATTGCGTTAATTACAATGCTACTTCTATTTTCATCTGGATCATTATTTCTAATAATCACGTAGGTTTCATCCATTTTTGAAAAAAATTCATTTAGAGTGTGGCGGCTTAAATTTTTTTGTGGTTCATCATCCTCTGTTGATGATTTAGAACGTGATTCTTCTAGCATTTCTTGAACATCTTCAATGGAAATCTCTGCGAGCTGTTCATTTTACAATTCTCGAATATATATAATATACATACTCGAAAGAAAAACGGTTTTTTTAATTTTTGTTTGTTTTTTTTATTCGTTATTCCGAGGTTTGTATTCGCTAAGTGAGGATTTTGTATCAAAAATTGATATTCGTAGATCCGAGGTTTTGTTAAGCGAGGGTTCGTTAAGCGAGGTTTACTGTACTTAAAGTCTGTTGAGCAGCACTGACAACCGAAGTTTTCAGTACCTCCCAGACAGAGTTCACACAGTCAGACTGGTAACTAGCTTCCTCCATGTTGTCGCTGACAAGATCCTGATATTGTTTCTTTAGATCGTCATTTATCAGACCTTCACAGTCGAAACGTTCTATCCGTTTCGCTGTGTTCCCGGTCCTTTACGAAAACTTCCACCGTAGCTTTGCAGCGACCAAATAATGATCGCTGCCTACGTATTTGGTTACTGACCGATAAGTTCTCACATCCTGCACAACCCGAGCTCGCCCTTTTGAAATTAACACGTGGTCAATTTGGCTGCGGTATATTTTGCGAGGATAGATCCATGTTTCCAAATGAATCTGTTTGTGAGTGAAAAATGTGCTTGGAACTCTAAGATCGTGAGCAATTGCAAAGTACACCATTCTCTCACCATTATCGGTCGCAGTTTGGTGTTGGAAATACGGACCTATGTGTTCACACAAGTCGGCCTAATTTCTGCCAGCTCTAGCATTAAACTCCCCAATTACCATTTTAACATCGTGTTCGGGTATAGATCCCATCAGATCGTCCAAGTCATTGTAAAATGAGTCTTTATCTTGGGGCTGGCTGACTTCTTTGGGCGCTTGTATACAAATTATCGACAGGTTGGCTAACTTCATGCGTAAGCGAAGCTTACACAATCGGTTATTGACTGCTTGGAAATCCAAAACAGCGTCATCAACACTGTAGAGCAACATATAGCCCTGGGACACATGGTCTCCACTTTTAGGGCAGCGAGTTTCATGAAGAGCAACGAGTTCCAGCCGATACTCCTTCATGCATGCGATTGGGCTCTCTAACGGTCCTGGTTTCTTAAGATACTGGTTTCTTAAGTTACTCCACGTGCCGATCCTAAATCTCGTGTCCGGGTACTTGAGCGGGGGCCGGTGTTGTTTTGGCGGTATCCATTTTTACTTTTGTTGACTTTACTTGACAGCCCAGCGATCCAACCGTTTAGTCGCCTCCTACGACAAGCAAAGGTTACTGTGGTGGTATTCTAGGAAAATATCTTCATGCAATTTAGGTTTACAAAACATGTGTGCCCCCCGACCACAGGGACCAATCCATCGAACTGTGTATAGATTTGGTACCACATACTCTCTAGAGGATGCAACAACATCAACACGTCGAAGGAATGTGCGTATTGAATAGAATGTCGCCGCTGTAAACGAAAGTGTGGAAGAAGATTCAAATGTATCGATTCGTCGTCGTTCGCAGGAATTGGGGCTCAATCAATGATTTTTTGTTTGAAAATATGGATGACATTGATCCGGACGAGATGTGGTTTCAACAGGATGGTGCTACGTGCCATATGGCGACCGCAACCATCGACTTATTAAAATCAAAATTTGGCGATAAATTGATTTCGAGAAATGGCCCTGTCAATTGGCCTCCAAGGTCGTGAGATTTGACACCTCTCGATTATTTCCTGTGGGGCTACGTGAAGTCACTGGTTTATGCTGATAAACCGCAGCAACAATTGACCCCATGGGGGCCAGCATTGTTTGTGTTATTCGTGACATGCGGCCAGCAGTGCTGGAAAAAGTGGCCCAAAAGTGGACGTCCAGAATGCCTTTCGTCAAGAACAGCCGCGGTGCCCATGTGGCCGAAATCATTTTCAAATATTAAGGCCATTTATTGATCTTTCGAATAAAAAAAAATTTCTCGTTCAATATTGGCTCTGAGCTCCCCGGCTTCTTGGCATAGACAAATGATTTAACGTAGCTCCCCTAAAAACAGTCTAGAGATATTAAATGACACGATCTAGGCGGCCAAGCGACAGAACCATTTCTGGATATAACACGTTCATCGAATTTAGATTTCAATAAGTCGATTGCTAGACCCACACATCATTAATGTCTAGCTCATGCAATTGACCAAAGAAATCACTCTGTAGCGATATCCATTGACTGCTAGCCAAGATCCTTTCGCAAAATTCACCAAAAGTGTGGTGTGAGCGATGCCCAATTCTTGACAACGCAGTGGAAATAGACTGTTTTGGTTCGTTTGCGACGGACGCTTGAACGGCAGCAATATTCGACCAACGCGTTGTCTCACTGGCATGGGAACATTATTTAGACTCAAATTTTTTCACTAGACTATGTGCTTGTCTACTGGGACGATAATTACGACCAAAAATTGTAATTAGCGCTTTTGAAGTTGCATGAATGTTTTGACACTGATAGTTTGGTTATTTGTTTAAGTCCCACATGGAAAACCCGATATATGGAAAAATAATAATTTTTATACTATGTACCAATATAATCATTATGCAGGGTTATTAAACCAACTTAACTTAGAACGCCAAGCCAAGTTAGTCGTTTTAATATATATATATATATATATATATATATATATATATATATATATATATATATATATATATATATATAAATATATATATATATATATATATATATATATATATATTGTGTTTAGATTTCTTGTCTTTGATAGTTGAGATTTGGTATTTTTGTACGTTTGGTAATATAAGACAAATAGCTTTTACCAATTGATTGGTTCCGAATTCTGTTGATTATTGTCACTAATACAAACAAATTTATTTACTATTAGGACAAACTTCACACTTTTAAACAGCCGCGTGAAATTTGTCCCAAAGTTGTCCTAGTTGTTATTTTTGTAATTTAGGACAAATTTTATACAAATTTCACGTGAACTGTTGTTCCCATTATCAATGGTTTCACACATTCATCATCAAATTCTTTAATTCCTGAATGTTTCTGCAAAAAGTAATTATGGTTGTAGGAGTAAATATTTTTTGTTTTATCTTTACGAGACGCTGAGGGTACTTTTTTATTAGAATGCCGTTGACTGTTGGTGGTACAATCATTGTTGTTATTGATGTTTCTCCTTCTAGTTTTGGCAGTTTTAGAATAAAAAATAAGGTTTCCCTATTTACGGCTATTTTTAGCACCACGGATTGGAGTGCTCTTTCTGGTAGGGTTTTGTTTACTCCTTGGCTTATCATTAGATCTTTTATCATGATTAATTACGTTAACGAAACCACCTTGTTGCTTACCCGGCCGATTTTCGTCCGAACGATGGCGTCTTGAATGTCTTCTAGTATAGTGTTTACGGTGTCTATGTTGACTATGGCCGTAATCGTTTCTATTTCACTGAGTATAATATTTTTTTGGCTGTGTTATTATTTGTTACAGCTTTATTTATCGTATCTGTAATCATCTCCATTTCGTCAACTTGGTTGTTTATTTGGATTTGTCGGTTATTTTCATTTACTAGTTTGTGCATGTAAATTTCTAATATTCGCAGATCTACGGAATGTTTTAAGTTCCCCTTGGTTAGGTTGTCGTTCTAATATTTGGTTTAATGTAAACTAATTGGTCCTCCCTCTAATTTGGGGGTTTCGCTTTGTTATTATTGTCATGTTTCTTTCCTGTATTTCTTTCGGATTCATTATAGGACGTTTTGATTAAAGATGATTTCAATAAATGTACTGAACTATTGAAGAATGCTACCGACAGTTCGATTGCATTTGGAATACCAGCATATGGGAATTTTTCTCGATTAGTGTTAAAAATTTCTATTATTGTTGAATGGGTCTTTTCAACTTGGCCATTTGATTCTGATTATGATGTATATTCCAATTTAATATTCAGTTAAATGTTCTTTGAACTGCAACGACTGGAAAGTTTTTTCATGATTTGAGAGAATGACTTTGGGGATCCCGAACTGGGTGAATTACTTCCTTAAGTCATTCGTTGTGTCTAGAAGGCTTTTGGTTTCGATCGGTATTATCTGTAGGTGTTTAGAAAATGCGCCTATGTTATAGGCAAGAAATTTACTCTGTTGATGTTAAAGATGTCGATATGCACTCGTTCTAAATGACCTTTCAGTGCATGGTCTAGGGGAAAGTTTTATATTATACGGTCGTATTTATGTACCCTGTGGTCAGGGGCACTCACATGTCTCGTAATTCTAAATTGCAAGAACATGTTTTCCAAGAATACCAAAACAGTATCCTTTGCTTGTCGTCTTAGGCGACTAAACGGTTGGATCGCTGGGCTGACGACCCGCATCCGTATAAAAAATAAAGTGTTTATAAAGTCAACAAACAGAAAAATTGATACCGCCAAAACAACACCGGACCCCCGCTCAAGTACCCAGACACGAGATTTAGGATCGGCATGTGGAACGTGCAATCTCTAAGAAAACCAGGAGTGTTAGAGGGCCTAATCACATGCATGAAGGAGTATCGGCTGGAACTCGTTGCTCTTCAAGAAACTCGCTGGCCTAAAAGTGGAGACCATGTGTCCCAGGGCTAACCGTTGCTCTACAGTGGAGATGACCTCGGAAATCTTGGAGCTGGATTTCTTCTTGGGCCGCAGGTTAAGAACGCTGTTTTGGATTTCCAAGCAGTCAATAGCCGATTGTGTAAGGTTCGCTTGCGCATGAAGTTAGCCAACCTGTCGATGATTTGTGTACACGCGCCCACAGAAGTCAGCCAGCCCCAAGATAAAGGCTCATTTTACAATGACTTGGACGATCTGATGGGAGATCTATACCCGAACACGATGTTAGAATGGTAATTGGGGACTTTAATGCTAGAGCTGACAGAAATCAGACCGACTTGTATGAAAACATAGGTCCGTACTCCTGACACGAAACTGCGACCGATAATGGTGAGAGATTGATGTACTTTGCGGTTGCTCATAATCTTAGAGTAGCAAGCACATCCTTCCCTCACAAACACATATATCTAGAGACATGAACACATTCTCAAGGAACTTCCCACAGCCAAATTGACCATGTGTTAGTTTCTAAAGAACGGGCTCAGGTCGTGCAGGATGTGAGAACTTATCGGTCAGCAACCAAATACGTAGGCAGCGATCATCATTTGGTCGCTGCAAAGCTACGATGGAAGTTTTCGTACAAATCTGGGAACACAGCGAAACGCATGGTACATTTCGACTGTGAAGGTCTGATAAATGAAGATCAAAAGAAACGATATGGATCTTGTCAACGACAACATTGATGAAGCTACTTACCAGTCTGATTGCGTGAACTCTGTCTGGGAGGTACTGAAAACTTCGGTTGTCAGTGCTGCTCAACAGACTTTAGGTATAGTGACAGTCCGATCCAAGAATGGTTGGTTTGATGACGAGTGTCGTCTTGCAGTTGAGCAACAAAATATAGCCCATAATGAAGTGCAACAACGTCTCACAATCGCGAGGAAAAACAAGGCTGCTCTTGTAAGAAGGGCAGCTAAACAGATTTGTAGACGGAAGAAGCGAGAATGGTGGAAGGCCGAGGTTCTGAAAGTACAACAAGTCAGCAATGAGCGCAGTTCACGTAGTTTCTTTAATGGAATTATTGTGATGGAAAGTGGCCGCGATGTGCCCCATCTTCAAGAAGGGAGACCGCTTAAAGTGCGAGAATTATCGCGGTATAGCTCTCCTTCGCACAGCATACAAGTTACTGTCATACATTGTATTGGATAGAATCACTCCTCTAGCGGAGGGCTTGGTTGGTGACTATCAAGGAGGATTTCGTCCGAATCGATCAGTCACTGATCAGGTCTTTTCGCTGCGGATGATTGTATCTAAATATTATGAGATATCCATCCCCGTACATCAGGTGTTCCTGGATTTCCGGCAGGCCTATGACTCGATCAATCGAGAGAGTTTGTGGTCTGCCCTGGAATATCTAGGAATGCCAACAAAACTGGTACGACTATGTAGAATGATACGACTATGCAGTCTCAATGCTGTGTTAAAGTTGAGAATAGGCTATCGACAACTTTGCAGTTAACTCGGGTGTTCGGCAGGGAGATGCTCTGTCCCCGATACTCTTTAATCTCATGTTGGAGTACATCTATCGTAAAACTGAAACACCGCAGCGTAACATCTTATATCGCCAGTCCAATCAGGTGCTTGCATATGCAGATGTTATATGCGTGATTGGACTGAATAGCACCGGAGTGAAAGAAATACTTGCTCCGCTTGTAGAGTTTTCAGCTTCAGTTGGACTTGGATAGATCAATGAGTCCAAAACGAAATACCTGATCTCTGGTTTTAGGGATAATGGCACACCAGATTTTAGTAGTGGCCGCCACACGTTTGAGGGAGTGAGGAGGTTTCTGATATTTGGGTTCTCTTATCACTCACGATAACAGTGTGTTTGAGGATATTAAAGTGCGGCTGGCAGCTGCCAGTTGTTCTTTGTATCCTCTAAGGCCACTGCTAAAATCTAAACACTTATCAAGTGCCGTGGAGCTGAAGCTTTACAAAGCGTTGATCAGGCCCGTTGTTATGTTTGGATGTGAAAGTTGGGCGCTGACGGATGAGTACGAGAGATGGCTCCTTACATTTGAGAGAAGAGTCATGCGTGTGATTTACGGCCCAAAACGCGAAATAGATGGTACCTACCGAGCTCTGTACAATATCGAGATCAGAGATCTGATGAAGATCCCCGATATTGTACATGAAGTAAGAGCCAGCGAGTCAGCGAGTACGCTGGCTCGGGCACGTTCTGCATGCTGAACCGGAACGAATTGTGCAGCGATCTCTGAAAGGAGAGCCACCATATAGTACACAGAGAAAAAAAAACTTATAAAAGATCACATAGTTCATATGAAATTAATAAGATATCTCTATGGTTCTCATCCAAAAGGAAGGTTTATAAATATTGAAAGGTTTTTCTTATACTTATTTTAATAAGCTGTTTTATTAAATTAAGAGTTTTATCCAATGAAAAAGAAAGGGAATTTGATTAATTTTAAAGGAAGTCGCATTGATTAATCAATAATAAATCTTATAAAAATAAAGTGATGGGATATTTGAAATTTAATGAGATTGCCCTTTCAATTTAATTTAAAGCTCTTTTTAAATATTGTTCCGATTTTCTTTTTGAATAGACCAAATTAAAAGGATGATTTCATATATTTCTCTGGGATGTAGAACCTAGTGGTCCGAAATAAAAACTTAATTTGATTGAAAATAATTTTATTGAATTACATAATAAATACATATTTTTACTTTTATAAACTATAATTTTTAATAAAAATATCGTTTTATTTCAAACTTAATAGCTAGATTTCATGTAAAAACGAGTAATTTCACAATTCAGTTTAATTTCAAATATAATCATAACATTGATTAAATTTATACAAATGTTGGGAATTCAATAATATCACAAATTTTAAAATTGATTAAGATCAGTCTATAAAATTTTATTTTATTTTTAAATCTAATTTTAATATTAATTACTAGAAGTATCTACATTGTATTGATAAATTGTTGGAAGGCCGTGATCGCGATTTTAATGTTGAATAAGCATTTTTGAAGAACTTATTACTAAAATAATCACATATAAAACAATTAAGTCTGGTCATTTTATAGTTAATATATTTAATTAGTTCTATTAAGCTGATTAATCAAATTTGTCAGAAAACTTTTCTGAAATTAAATTAAAAAAGTGTTTTTCGAAAAATAACCAGACTATATAGTTTGCTTATTTCGGGATATTTTAGTTTGTATACGTACACTAATTTAATTATAATATCTATACATTTAATAAAAGATGGTACTTTGTACTTAACGCAAACACGCAAAGTTTTTCGAAAAATAACCAGACTATATAGTTTGCTTATTTCGGGATATTTTAGTTTGTATACGTACACTAATTTAATTATAATATCTATACATTTAATAAAAGATGGTACTTTGTACTTAACGCAAACACAGAAAAAATTATTTAAAATTTTCCAAAGCAGGACCTACCACTATTATCCTCGGTTGAAGTAGCTTTTTATTTTCAAAACTCTGTTTTCGTAATGATTCCAATTTTGGTTCCAGGTCGTTGATAGAATAGATATGTATGATGAAATCTGTTTGAGAATCCAAAATAGTTGGTTTAAATGTTCTGCTTATTCGCTTCGGTTGCAGAATACTATGCAAGAGCAACGATATAATACATTGCCGGGAATCTGTAATGAAAAGCATTTAGTTGATTAAATTTTTTATTTAACAGTATAGTATAATAACAAAGTTACTTACTTTTATCCATTTCTGTTTCTTTCAAGTTTTTTAGCAAGGTTTTAGCATATTTATCTTTAATCTCCCGATCAAAAACAGATATAATTTTTGTGCAAAATTCATCAAAATTGGTTAATAGAAAATTTTGTTTATTAGGAAATAATTTTTGGAAATCAATGTCAATCTGAACGAATTAAAAAACATGAAATATATATTATTTAAACCAATCTAAAATTAATGATTTCTACTTACTAGTGATAACCACAAGGATCTTCAAATCTGGGCCATTCCTTGAGCAAGTCATTAAGTGATTGGTCAGAGTTCTGAAATTTTGGAATTCTAATGGCTGTTGTATCCCATTTTTCACATACCTCACTCCAAGGTGAAAAATTGTTTGCAGGCCAACATTTTTGGTTCAACATGTCACCTATACGATTAATTTTAAAAGTGTTATAAAAAATGTTTGGTTATACTTATAATCTTACATACCAATGTTTACTAAATCATCGTTTAGTACAACTTCTGCTGGTTGTGTTGTTTTCCCTTTAACATTTACCCATCTGATGTTTAGTTTACCTGTGGGATTTTTTTCCCAGGTTTGCGAGGCATAAAGTAGGTGGTCTATAATTAAAAAAAGTATATTAAATTTCTCCATGCAATAAACATGAGATATGAAATCGACTTATTATTAAATATTAGTAACTTAAACAATACTTACAGATTTTTCATTTGGAAACAGTTCTTCTATGTTGGTAGCCCATAAACTTATATCGGTATAAGTCATTTTCAGTTGATTAGATTTATAATAATCAGTAATAATGTGGCAAATGTGTTTTTGATGTTGAGATTCTAAAGTGAGGTTTTGTTTGTAAAATGAAAGAACCATCTGTCTTTTTATATTTTTTTCTAATAATTGTTTTAATCTATTAGAATCACTTCGATGAATTTCAATATCATCAATAGTTTCCAATGTTGACCGGCTAATATTTGATACACTATCTGAAATGTTTCTTAACCATTCAAGGATTGTTTTGGAATCAGATCCGCATTCCGTTTCTTTCGATCCTCCATCCTTTGAATTTGTATAAACACAAGTATTGTTCTCCTATCTGATTTTCCATATTGAAGATGGAATTTACACCTTCTAATTCCAATGCTTTTAACTGTTCAATTCATACGCCCTTACTAATTATTAATTAACAGCTACTTGGCGTAAGACCCCAAAAATTCAATAAATTTTGAACTTCCAAAATTTTTTCATCATCGAATTTCGGAGGGTCAATATTATATTATATCTACTGCCTCCATAATAATTGTCATGTATTCATAAAAACACTATTAATTTTTAGCGACACAAATATACATAAAAATGCTTTGGCTACGCGAAAATAACGGCTTATTCGTTTAGAAATCATTTTTATTATTGGACAAGTGCACTATACAACTTTTTTCTTTATTTATAATGGTTATAATTATCTTTTTGATTAAATTATATTATTATTAAGAACTGAAATCAATTCAAAATAAGAGAAACATCAAAATTCGTATATAATATCACATTAATTGTAAGCAATGTTCTATTAATCAAATTTCGTTCTTTGTCCATTTTGAAATAATTTTCGAACAAATTAATTTAATTTTATTGAAAACATAATAATACAGATAGAGAACAGCACTACAAACAGTTCAAACTAAAAAATTATAGTAAAATTACACTATGTTCCACGATTAAATTTTTTGCGGTTAACATTATGAGTGCACCGTCGACGAATCTATCGCAAAATGAACAAATTATGTCCGTTAGGAGTTGTGTTTCTCTTTATTGTACAGACAGGATCAAACACGATCTGTATATTTAAAGAGAATATCATTTTGATTATTAGAATTAACAGGGTTTTCGTATTATTATACTTTTTCATGCGTAATTCGAATAATTTTTAACAAGATAAACACATTAATTTTTAATTAGATTTTTTTTATAATAATAATAATAAATCTATTTAAATATTGATAAGATATCTATTTATTATCAAGGAAATAAAAAGAAATCTCTAAAAAATCGCCTATAAGGGAATCTTATTATTATTTTTTTCTCTGTGTAGGCGCAGAGGTCGTTGCAGGCGACGATGGCTCCACGGTGTAGAGAACGACTTGGCCTCTTCAGATTGTCTTACACAATATGAAGACCATGCTCGTGATCGAAACCGTTAGAGCCAAATTGTTGATTCAGTAAGGGGGCCTTTAAAACTGTTTAAAAAAAAAAAAAAAAATTATGTGCATTGCAAATGCACGCGTTGATGTGTCTTTTAATTATATTGATCATTCCGGGGAAAAAGTAGGATCGTCTTAGTTGACTTTCCAATTCTCTTGTTCCGTGGTGTGCTCTCCCGTGTTCTTTGACTACGATTGTATACTGGCGCTCTTCGTTGGTTACGCCTTCGATCATTTTTGTGGTGAAAACCAAGTGTCCTTTAACTGAATGGCCAGTAACTCCTTCCTTTTGAAAGTATTTCTTTGAAATTATAATTCTTTTGAGTTTAGGGAATTTATTTTCCAGGATTACCGGATCTAGAATCGAGATTTTAAAAATTAGTTGATTCCTATAATACTTTATAGGGTGATCGGAAAAGTGGATATAGTAATCGTCGGACATATCCGCAGAGTGGATAGTCTCTAATCCACTAGTATTGTTTGAGCGATTTCCTGTTCTTCTTACAGATTTACTTGAATTGTTATCTGTCTCCCCGTTGAAATTTATTTCATTATTTTCTGTTGGCATCCTGCTCAGAATTAATTAAATTTTAATTCGAATTTGAAAAATGTTGTTTGATTTGATTAGAATGTAGTTGGCCGTTCACACAAGAACTCGCAGAACACGGTAATTGACTTACCGTGGCTGTCAATAATTAACTTAACTGTTGTGAGGGCTATGGGTTGGTTGAATTTCACATTTGATTAAAATACTTCGAGCAAGATTTTATATACATACTTGGTTTATTTAATATTTTTTAATTCAATTTATTAAATAATTTAAACTTAGTTAATTAATTTTATTGTAACTAATTATTTATTTTACAATTGTAATTATTTAATTGATTATAATATTTATATTTTTAAATTAGAAAATCGGAATTAGTATATTAAATTATATGTTTTGTTAATTTAGGAAAGAATTAGGAAATTAATTATCAATTTTTATTTTATTACCATCACGGTCCAAAGCTGATCCAAAAAGAAATTTATAATATATTTTTATTATCAATTTTAATTCTCTTTTTGATCATCTACAATTGTAAACTTATACACACACAATTAATACGCGAGATAAGTATCTTCCAAATAAAAATAGAGAATAATACTGAGAGATTAACAGATTGATGTACCATCGATCAATAATTACAGTCGATCCAAAGATGAGTGATACATCACTACACTGCATACAGCATCGAGAGATGATCGCACATAAAATTTTTGGAGAAAGTCATAAAGTTTAATATGTTTTAGGAATAGAAAACACTTCTCACAAACAGTCTTCTGCATAAATTTTTTTCCTTAGCTGACTTATAAAACTTTTGGAAGAAAGTATAGATTATTGGCTGGAATTTTTGTTTGAACTCCACAATTTATCTGCTTACGTAAAGGAACGTTTCTATATCCCTATAGAGTTTCGACTGAAACTTCACACATCGCGGTTTGTACTAAAGTTTATTTGATGGAAGATTTGAGCTCCGAAGTAATAGTTGGTAGTGGTATCTGGATTATTCAGTTCATTACCCGAATTGGTGGTTATACCGAACTTTTAGAAAAAATACTTCTTTCATCCAGTAGACCACAGTTTGGATTTCATTCGATTAGATGATTTGGGAACGATTCATTGTACATAAACATCATTGGTCCTTACCATTTTAGCAAGCATTTTTTATTTGGTGGAACTATATTCTCGTGAGATAGTGGCCACAACGTTAATTCTTTGTTGACATCCCTTTACATGTATTGTTATGTCTTTAAATAGAAGTAGTAATTGATATTTAGCGACCCGAAAAATAAAAATCGCTTTGGTGCTGCGCGATTACCAAGTCAAAATAAGTTTATAAACATCAAGGCGGCGTGTTTTGAGAAATCACCGGCTAATATTGATGTAAAATGTGAATCATTCACCGAGGGTTCAAATATATTTATATACATAAATGTAATTTCTGATTAGCTTCTACGTAATGGGTTTTCAGAACCATATCAATTTGCCCGCATAACACAGTATAGATACAATTCTACGTACCAGTAAATAACTGTCAGTACTAAAGAAACACTCTTACAATATGAGATCAGTAAATGGCGTTGTTGCTCGATGATACAAATAAAATATTCACAGCAGACTTTTAATTAAATTATGTGCGTACGCACCAAACCCTTGACATTTTTGTTTTTTTTGACCGTAAAATTATTTAACGCGCATTGCATCCAAAATGGATCAACCCATAAATGGCAATAGCCTGACGTCTCAAATTTAAATATTCTACTTCCTTCTACAGAAATCGAACACAAAACGTCAATACGAAACTATGGCAACCCTAACGAACCGCTCATCTTCATACTAAACTATGATTGCATCCTGACAATATTTTTACATCTAGATCTTTGCGATTTATGTATTGTGGCCAAAGTATGCAACCGTTTTCCCATTTTTAATATTCGAAACATGTTTTCGAAGCACTACCGCACGCTGATCGATGGTCGCCGTGTACTAAAACAGTGTGGCAATTATTTAACCACATTTGCTTGTAATATGGATTTACCGGGTGCTTCGAGTATACAGCTAATCGTTACCCTTGTCTCATACACGTCACATTCGATGGGATGGCAACCTTAAAAAATTCGAAAGCACTTATAGAATTTTCCAAAATTGTTAAACTATCTAATTGATGGTGGTATTGGTGAGCTCTTGAAGTACGGTACATATTTGAAATAATTAAATTTATCGCTTAATCTGAGTTTGAGCGGGAAATGTTTAAATAAATTGGTTAATTTGAACCTCAAGTGTTCAACTTGAGTATGCTCATCAAACTAGAAAGAAGCAAAGTATTTTTCGCAAATTTTATAATTTAATAAAAATTTGAAATATTTAAATGTTCGACGGTGTCGGATGTTGAATGCGGACAATTTTCAAGATATGGTTTCAGACGCAGAAAATTTAGAGCATTTGGTTATGTCGAACTTCTATCCAAGTGTGCAGGTGATACAAGTAAAAGTCGCGGCGAAAATACCAAAATTAAAAAAATTTGAGATATTTTGTAATGGGCACTTAGCTGACGGTGGCCATCTGGATATATTGTTTTCGATTTGGCCTACGCCAATAAATTGGAATACAGTAAAACCTTGATATAACGGACTAATTCGGACTAATACCTATGTGATCTAAATCGAAATAAACCAACCAAATATGTGTTCAGAAAATTTATTTCATATATGTATGTACATATATGTATGTGGGGCATAGTTCTATACTCCGAGTATACATATTCTAATATGTGTTTGGCCGGGTAATGGCATTGGAACATCACTCTCATTCTGATGTTCCAATGCCATTACCTCACCCGCTATTTATCTTTCGATCATTACATGATACCCGGTTCACCTTCAGATTCTTCTAACCACTGCGACACATCTTGCTCGTCCAGATTTTCACCATTATCCTGTAATATTCTGCTGTAATCGGCTACTTCTAGCTCTTCTTAATCTACATCGACCCGTTAAACAATTTTTTCCATACATTCTCTAAAGTTAGAACTTTCACTTCATTCCAGGCTGCTGCAAAATGAAAAATTGCTTATTTTAGATTATAATTTTTAAAATTTTCTAACGTACGCTGCCCTCTAGTATCTTCTTCATCAAATTCATCTGGTAAAACAACCATCACTTCCTCTAGAAATTATTTGCAGTATATAAACGTTTGATGGCGAAAATTATTCATTGGTCCTTTGGCTGGATAAGTGAAATTGTATATTTGATAAAAACCTACATTAAATAAATTACCGTCTGTTGTATATAAAATATTTTCCGATGGATGAGCAGGTACATTGTCTAGAAGCAATAAACATCTTGTTTCTTCCGGTGGTATTCCAAGCTCCGTTTCTTGGAACGTTCGGGCTGCTGGAATAAAATTTTTTTCGGAATCAATCTTGAAAAATTGCTCCTGTGAACCTTGCCTTCTTAGAATTATAATATATTATGGGCAGGCGGTGCATTATTCCTTTTAAAATTCTAGGATTGCATGCTAGACCTCCTCCGTCCTGCCGAGACCGAGGTGGGGCACCGGGGTCAAGTTAAAGTCTGGCCTTGCGCCAAATTAGAAGTGGTGACGAGGGAAAAAATTCCGTGCAGGCCAAGGGCGCGTGCCTGGACCCTTGGGAGCCATGTAATCCAAAGGAGATCTTGAAATTGTTGAAAATCAGCAATCCGGTTCTGCCAACGACCACTTGGAAGATTGCCAGGTTAGAGGAGGTAAAGGCGGAAGCAGATCACAGATCGGCCGTCATTATCATTAATAGAGAATCCTTGGGTGATCTGGCAAAATCTGGAGGCCTGATCAACTATGGATTTGGAGCCTTTACGCTCAAGGTTTATAAGCGCGATGAGGCCAACAGATCTGGGGCATCTGCAGCCGGTGGGGAAACCACCTGTGGTGTCCCGCCTGGTGTTGGTGACCCAGAAGTCCGGAGCATCCCGGAAGACGCTCAGAAGACACTATCCCTGATCTCGGAGATGTCGAGGTCAATGTGGCTACACTGTGCACTCCAAATGGACGAATCGCTGTCAGAGGAGGAGTCTGACTCAACATTGGTAGAGGTCAGCACTATCTAATGCTTAAGATCCTTCAGATCAACCTCCATCACGCCTCGGCGGCCCTTCTGCTCAAAATGGAATCTGAGTTCATTGATGCGGTTCTGGTCCAGGAACCTTGAATCAGTGGTGACCGGGTGCTGGGCCACAGAACTTCCAAATATAATATACTACATGCGAAAAATTAAGGTAAGATACGTTTGTGCATTCTCGCTAGAAATAATTTGAATATTTTTATACTACTAAATTACAGCAACGCTGATGTAGCTAGCATCGAGATGGAGTGCAATAACGGAGGCTCAACAACGAAAAGTAGCAGTCATCATGAGCAGTGATGCTAATGTGCATCACTCAATCTGTGGAAGTACAAATATCAACAGGCGAGGTGAGTTACTCGTTCATTTTGTTTTAAGTACTAATCTAAATATATGTAATATCGGGTGTAAGCCAACCTTCATTACTAAAAATAGACAAGAAGTGCTTGACATTACAGTTGTCTCGGATTTTATTAAGGCGAGGGTACTGAACTGGAAAGCTTCCGAAGGCCATTCCTTTTCTGACCATTGTTATCTCCAGTACGAAGTGGATACAAAACCTACTAGCAAACCACCCTTCAGGAATAGGAGGAAAACTGATTGGGATTGTTTCAGAACCATCCTGGGTAATTCATTACCGGTATCGGTTCCAAACCCTCCTGCATCTACACAGGAGCTTAATGCTCTAGTAACCAAGCTATCTGATGCCTTTTAACAAGGCTATGTTTAGGATTAGGCCCTTGGGTAAATCTCGGCCACCCTGATGGTCGAGGGAACTCCAAGGTACTCGTATGAAATGCAGCAGGCGAGGAACACAAATGCTGCGGCAGATTGGGACTGTTATAAGAAAGTCCTCAAAACCAATAAGTACGAGCTAAGAGCAGCCAAAACGAGGGCCTGGAAGCTCTACTGTGGCAATATACAGGAGTCCTCGGAGGCGGCCAGGCTACGCAAAGTACTATGTTCTAGTCCTTCCATCCCGAGTTATCTACAACGACCGGATGGTTCATGGACAACGTGTAGTGAGGAATCCCTAGAGCTATTACTAGAAACGCATTTCCCGGAATGCTCGGTACTAGCTCCGGAGAGACCCATGGTAAATAGGGGTGTAGACTCCGTAAGTCATATGGTAAATAGGCGGAATCCTATGGGCAATAAACAGTTTTAAGCCATACAAGTTGGCAGGACCTGATGGCATTATTCCTGCGGATATCCAACGAACCATTGACTTAACCCTACGCTGGCTGGAAGTTATCTTCAAAGGCAGCCTAGAACTCTGTCACATTCATAGAAAATGAACTAAAGTAAAAGTAACATTTATACCTAAGGCGGGAAAAAGCTCTCACTGCTATACTTTAGACCTATAAGCTTATCCTCTTTTCTGTTAAAATCACTGGAAAGACAAATAGAGGCTTACAGCTGTCGGGATCTCAACACGCATACTGTAAGGGACGATCGGTGGAAACAGCTCTCCACTCCCTTATAAGTCCGATTGAGAAATCACTTGAATACAAGGAATATTCACTGGTATTTCTCTTGGATATAAAGAGGGCTTTTAGCAACGTCACCGGGGGCAATCACTCGGCCCTTGCGGGTCTGGGGGTGGACGGGTCACTTACAGGCTGGATAGATCAAACGCGGGAGTTTTATCCCCTCGCCTTTGGAACTGGTTCATTAATCACCTGTTACTAAACCTGGATGGACAAGGCTTCAAGGTAGTTGTCTACGCGGATGATGTTGCTATTGCGGTCTTCGGTAAATATCCTTGTACGCTGAGTGAGCGCATGCAGTGCGCACTTGGCTAGCTCTCTGAGTGGGCACGCGGTTGCGGACTGTACACAAACCCACAAAAAACGGAACTGGTTCTCTTTACCAGGAAGCACAAACTTCCTCAGTGCGACCTGCCAATATTAATTGGTACTTGCTTGACCTTTACGGATAGAGCGAAATACCTCGGACTACTTTTGGACAGCAAGCTAAGCTGGAAACCAAACATCTTAGAGAGAGTAAAGAAAGCTACTATAGCGCTCTACTCCTGCCAAGATGCCATTGGAAAGAGATGGGGTATGGAGCCCCACATAGTACACTGGCTCTACGTCTCAGTGGTCAAACCTTTACTGCTGTATGGGGTTGTCTTTTGGTGGCCAGCGTTAAAAATTATAGCCAACCTGAAGCTATTGACGGCCTGCTTGTGTATAAGTGGGGCTCTCAGGAGCACACCTACTCAAGCTCTGGAGATTCTCTTTCATCTAACTCCCTTGGATATTGCGGCCGAGCAGCTTGCATCTTACACATTCGGCTCAAATTCATATCTATGTGGACCTGTAACAATATAGGGCACTCATCTATCCTATGCAACAGGGGTATTCCGGAAGCTACCGACTACGCTATCCCTTTGCCATCTGTTGAGGTGAGATCCCAAAATGAGTTTCCCACCAGAGAGGACTGGGTGAACGAAACGTTTATGGACAATGAGGCGCTAAGTTTCCTCACGGATGGCTAAAAAAGGGATAGAGGGGGTGGCTGTGGAGTATTCTGTGAGGCACTAAGAGTCAACCTCTTTTTTCGTCTTCCCGACTTGTTTAGTGTTTTTTAAGCTGAACTTATCGCGATAATGGAAGTCATGGACTGGTTGAAGCATTTTTACGGACAGCCTAGCCGCTATTAAAATGTTACAATCATACTCCTTGACGTCGAAGGTAGCCCAGAACTGTCTGGCATCTTTAAATGAGATGGCTGATCAGTTCAACATCCGCTTGACGGGTGCCAGGGCGCTTCATTATCGCAGGGAATGTAAAGGCGGATGAGGTGGCTCGCATGGGCACAGCACGCCTAATAACCTAAAGCAGGCGGGATATAAAGATACCGCTTGCTTCATGTAAACTGCTGCTTCAGGAAGAAGCCATAAAAGAAACGAACGTCAGATGGTGTAACGCCAGTTCGTGTGTAATAACCAGGCATATCTGGCCTGGACTTGACCGGTCCAGATCAGGCCAACTGATATTCGATGAGCTTCGATGGCACCATATTGGTATGGTCGTGGGAGCTATAACGGGACATTGTCTTATTGGGATACATGCGAGCAGACCGGGTGATTAGATTATCTTAGTAAGATCGAGATCTATAACTTTAAACGCTTCTTGGGAAGCTCAGGCTGGTTTAATGAGTGAAGAGGAGGCCGCTCGAATGTGGTATCGCTACGGACCAATTTTGTGTCTGTGCTAGTCCTTTAGGACGGCCACCCTTAAATATGTACAAAAAATAAAAGTAAAGATTCAATAAACCAGAATAGTACAAATCCATATGTATCCTTAAATATTTTCATTGAAATTTTCAACGAACTATATATGTCTATCTATGTAATAAACAAAAATGAGTACGTTATAAAGTCTAATATATCTATGCATTTAGGCTTGGTGGGATTACATCAAAGTACGATATAACCTTATAAGCCGAGTTACGTAATTTTTAGCAAGGTTATTTTTAGGTGTAAATTATGTTGTAGAAGCAACGGAATAAATTTATGTACGCTATTGGAAGTGTCTATATTTAATAAAAGGTATACGGGAAAATCGAGTTTGACTGTATTTTGACTTATATATTGATCAATCCTTCAACTGACCCAAGAACAGTTAAGAAGCAGGAACTGATTTTATAACGAATTCAATGAACTACAAAAATAGTTTGTTGCTTGGTTGGAAACTTGGAACGTCTTCAAATATTTAAAATTTGTAAACTTTTACCATCGAAAATATCTGGGCAACCTAACCACGTGGAGACGCGCCCAGTGGGGGTCACAAGTTCTCTTCACGGGTTAATATTTTTAACGGGTTCATAATGTCCCCAAATATTGTTTGAAACTTAACTGAACGGCATCGACTAGTATGTACACGGTGGGCTACTGCTAGGTGCAATATTTAATGAAATGACATTAAACATATAATCCAATTGATGTAAAACAAAAAACTGCATCAAAATTTATTGAAAACAATTTGTTCAGTTTGGAGGTAATTACTCCCTTAACTCCTTCTTTATTTCCGCCCATAGCATCTTCAATATTTTATTGTTATAACTGTGGTGAAATAGTGTGACTCACTTTTAAAATCACAATATGCATATACATATCTACATACATAATTATATGATTTTATAGTTTGAAATAACTTACATATTTCGATAGTTTTTGTTTATTTCGTTTTATGTGTACGTGTGTGTCTATATATAAGCGAAACTATATATCAATAAAAAAATTTTTTATTGCCATCTCTACTATAATAGAAGAATATTTAAAAGCTTTTAAGCTTTAAATATATTTATGATTATTTTTGAATGTAAAATTCATTTCAAATTTGTGCAGGAAGCATATAATGTGGATATATGTTTTCTTGTTTCATAAAACAAATGAAAATTATTCTAGAATTCAGTTAAAATTTACGCTGTAAGCTCCGATTTTCAAGAATCCATTAAATTTGGGCAGCTGCCCAAGTTGAAATAATTTTGTAACATTTCACATAAAATCTTTTATGTTGTTGGATTTATCGTTAAAACGTCGCTCGACCATTCTGTTATTAAAAAAGAAAATTTCAATAAAATTTACGGATTTTTTGACGATTGTATCGCGTAATTAAGTTGATAAATTAAAACACATGCTATATCGATGCAACTTTATATGTCATAATTGAACACTTTTTTATTTATTTTTATATGAAAATTGTAACAATGTTTTGGTGTTTTACGTGTATGACGACATTCGCGTTTTCATTACAAGAATATTGGATAAAGTTGATCCTTTGTTTTGGGACTTTATGCATTCTTTATCATCATCTCGTTAACATAACCAAAGGTTATTTGCTTGGAGTGGCCAAATTCAAATTTTTGTATTGTGTCAATGTAATCTGAGCTATTTTGCCTAGCCCAGACGGACAATTTTTAAGCCAGCATATTTCTAATTTTTTAAAGATTAATCCATACCTTAAATCTTCTATAGCCTGAAAGTATATATCTGTATTTATTGTGATTAGTGGCTGTGGTTTAATTGAATATGAACAGAACTGATGCCAAACTTGCTATATGTACGTTTAATATTTTCCTATCGACATTTTTTAGCATAAATCGTGAATAATAATGAATATCAGAGACTTAAATTGGTTGCATAAGAAAACGGTTAACTATCTGTAATTTCTAATTTTTTGGAAAATTTAACGAAGCAGCTTGTCTGGGTGGGGCGTCTGTCGCTAGATACGTGATGAGAGGTATATACCGCAAGGTGGGGTTTTATCACTCCTTCGTTGGAATTAGGTCCTGGTTACTAAACCTGGAAGGGCAAGGCTTCAGGGTGGTTGCGTACGTGAATGATATTGCTATTGCGGTCTTCGGTAAATATCCTTGTACGCTGAGTGAACGGATGCAGTGCGCACTAAGCTAACTCTTGGAGTGGGCGAACAGCTGTGGACTGAGCGCGAATCCACATAAAACAGAGTTGGTTCTCTTTACTAGAAAGCGCAGTCCTTCCTCAATGTAACCCATCAATGTATCCACTGGAAACCAAAGATTCGAGAAACGGTAAAGAAAGCCGCTAATGTCGTCTAGTGGCCAGCGTTAAAAAGTATGGCATACCGGAAATGTTTGATGAAACAACTGGCAACATAGGGCTCAAATCCATATCTAGATGGGCCTATACAATACAGGGTACTCGTCTGTCTTGTGCAACAGGGGTATACCTGATATCACTGACTTCGCTATATCATCGTCATTTTTCGAGGTGAGGTTGAAGGGTCGGGTGTTGAGTATTCCGCGAGGCACTGAGGGTCAACCTATTCTTTCGCCTTACCGACATTATTTTTTCTGTAATATAATTTTAAATATTACAACTGATTACATATATCATCTAGTAATTGGTCTATCTTTCTTATGTTCATTTTGCAGAGATATACCCCATTAATTAGTCTCTAAAAATTTGGGCGCCCTATTGTGGTCTTTCCAATTCCAGCGGTTTCTTTCTCTGGAGCCTTCATACTCCATTTGTGTTACTCAGCATACCACAAAACTCAACATTTTGACTTGACCAAGCCGTTGTATGTGTTTCTTTGCATAAATTGTTATCTCTTCGCTGACGTTTTCCATCCGGAGACTCCTATGTAGGTTATCGTTTCTTATGTACCAAGGAGCGTTCACTAGTCCACGTAATACTTTATTTTGAAAAGCTTGTATTATTTTAATATTGGTTTTCCTAGTATAGTCACAAAGCTGAATACCATAAGTCCATATAGCTTCCCGACATTTGCAGTGTGTTTCAGGCTGAAATTATTGCGATAATTGAAGTCATGGACTGGCTGAACTATAATGTAATATCCATAATGGATTTTCGCATTTTTACGGACGGTCAGGCTACTTATAAAACGCTACAATCACACTTCCTTACATCGAAAATAGCTCAGAATTGTCTGGCATCTATAAATGAGATAGTTCCTCAGTTTAACATCCGCTTGACGTGGGTGCCAGGGCATTTTAATTTTGCAGGGAACAAATGGGTAGATGAGCTTGCCCGTCAGGGTATAGCACGCTTCATCTCACAAAGCAGGTTGATGTTAAGATACCGCTTGCTTCTTCAGGAGGAAGCTTTAAAAGAAACAAACGACATAGATGGTCTAATGCCAACTCGTGCGTAATAATCAGGTAGATCTGGCCTAGGCTTGACCGAAGCGTCTTCAATGCTTCTTGGGAAGTTCAGAATGGTTCGATGAGTAAGAGGAAAAAACACAAATTTGTATCTAATTGTTAGGAATTAAAGTCCCTGGCATTGTTAACAGTAATTTTTTATCACATAAAACTCGGCAAATGATTGTTTTTCCTTGGCACAACTGTTTTATATATAAAAGACTCCATTGTTTATTTTTTTCTTGGAATGGAATATTCATAAAATGCTTCGATTGCCGCTTCCCACGTTTGGATTGCGTTTTGTTCTTTTCGGCGTCTGCCGCTGGTACTGGGTTTCCAAGAATCCAATTTGTTAATCCATCATTCGGGAATAATGTGTTGTAAATATCCAGTGCACCTGCTCCAATTAACCACCCTTGATGTTTGGACGCATCATGTGGCCGATGCTTGAACTACGCATGTGTAATGCCATGCCTCTAACGTTGGCGTTAGATGTATTTATAATTAAGGATCATAGGTAGATTAATTATTTTCTTAAGAACCAAAACAATAAACCAACACATGTTTTATAATTTATTTGACTTATTGTAACCTACAGTAAAATGTTAATACCAACAGAAAAATTGGAATGGAGCAACGATTTATTTATTGAATTCATACAGCTGTACGAATCGAAAAAGGTTTGGTAAAAAAAAGTACGAGACTCGGATACCAGTGGATCATGAACCAAGGACGTTTAGGACCTACATGGTTCGCATTCCATGCCATTCTAAAAACACGGAATAAAACAATTCTTCGGGATCGACAAAGACGGTTGTTAAAAATCTGTTCATTGCTGCGCCTTTGGTGTGAATTCCAGGATATGGTCCCAAGATTGAGGTAGTAAGAGGAAATGCATGATCACCAACCATAACATATGGAATGCTCATTTGGCATCCTGGCAGGGATGGTCCTCTTGGTGGAAGCAAAAGCAACCGTCGCATCATTTGACAATTTAGTGCTGTGCATGCGAAAACTCCACTTTGATCATTCATCGCTGGCAAAATCCAATTTCTATTTTTTTCCAATCTTCCTGTGACTGTTGCAGCTAAAACTTTAAATATTTTGTATTTGTAGTATAATAAGCTTAGTTATATATTTTTATTAATAAAATAACTAGAATATTTTAATCGTAGCTTATTTGATGGCCAGACAAACATCTGGGACAATCTTGGTTATGGATTGATGAGATACTTTAAATAGGTATCCAAGACTCACCAGTAGCAAGATATCGTGCAGTGTACCCACGAAACGACTCATGTTGGTGTTTTGTTATTTTTCCTCCAATTTTATTTAACAGATACTCAAAATCTTCTGCTACATTCGACAAAAGTTTTCAAATTTTCCTGACGTTTCCTTTACTAAATCCATTAACAAATCTGAACCTCTGTACCTACAATATTTTTTCCGTCGTCAGTTCTTATTAAGTGACACCATCGACCACCTCCTTTTACGTCTTTTAAGTTAATTTTTTGTCAATAGAAATTTGCAACAAGACAACAAAACTACTGTTGCGGCAGCAGCATAATAACATCTTCAATATCCTCGATTTTTTAAATTATTTAAATTTTAAACAAATGTGTTTTTATATTCAATTAAAACAAAAAAATTTAACCAAAATTGGAATCAAATGTACTATAGATCAAACATTCGTTCCATCGTGTAGCAAAGTACTTGCCAAGTCAAAGGTCCAATATTTTAATCCAAAGTTGGAGGCCACCTCTTGAGCCAAACGATCACCGTATCACCGTCTAGCGCCAGCTTTAAAATCTCCCAATTATCGCTATACAAGATGGGGTATAGCAGTAATTGTACGCCGATGGATTGCCTTAACTAAAATTTTTAAAGTTTTATCTGTACAAGTGGCAGGTATAAAGGATGGGTATAGCAATAATTACATATAACACGGTGGTACGGTGGTTAAGTAAGCAGTGTGATTGATTACCATTGGTGGAACCAAGTTCAGGCCTGACCAAAGTCAATACCTATTTTAAATTTAATTTCTTCTGACAAGTATAAGAGCCATCTATTGTGCATTAACAGAAAATATTGAAAATTATAGTAATAGTTCAATTACGGCCATACACAAGAGATAAGAGATCTTATACTTCCAGAATTTCAAGAAATAAAATAAAATAATTCAATAATTACTAGCATGTATGTATGTATGTATATCTAGTATATAACAATAAAAATAAACTATATTTGTAATATATTCTTAATAAATGTCAAAACAAAAGTAAAAGTAAGAATAACAATATGTCTTATAAAAATTTATTTATTTGATATACGAGTAAGAAGAACAACAATAAAAGGTAATTTAGTAAAAAGACTACGTACATTTTCATTAGTGATATATTCATCTCTTATACAAATTAAAGTAAAAAAGTGTTGGCGCTAATGATACTTGAACTCAGGTTCACCAATCGTATGTTCTAAAATTTTCTAATTTTTGTTGAAATGACAGGTATAAAGTATGGGTATGGTAATTAAATTAAATGCGGCGTTGGTGCGGTCGGAAAGTGAGCAGATGGATTGGGTTATATTTCCATATAGACTCGTGTTCAAGCCTGGTCAAAGTCAACATTTATTTTACAATTAACTTCTTCTGACAAGTAGATAGAGCCATCTTTTGTGTATGGCCGTAATGTAAGCCGTAATGAAAATTTAATCGAAGACGTCTGTTGTACTGAAAATTGAATAAGAAACACCTGTTGTCCATTGCTAAAATTTTCAATATTTTCTGTTGAAATGACCAGTATGAAGCACAGCCATGTCGCCAATTTTATATAAGGCGATGGTGTGGTGGTAAGGTGAGTGGTTCCGATTCGCATGGACTCTAGTCCCAATCTGATCATAGTCAATATTTATTTTAAATTTAATTTCTTCTGACAAGTATAAGAGCCATCTCTTATGTATGGCCGTAAATAAAATTGAATAACAGACGTCTGTTGTCCATTGCCGTTACTGAAATTAGACTAAGAGACACCTGTTGTCCATTGCTAAATTTTTTAATATTTTCTGTTGAAATGACGAGTATGAAGGGCAAACATGTCAACATTTTTATATAAGACGATGGTGCGGTGGTAAATGGACTCGAGTTCAAACCTCGACGGAATTAATAACTTTTGTGTAAAATGGTTCAAATAAATATCAAAATAATTAAAAAATCATATTTTAATTCGAAAATTACCAATTTTATGGACCCGGCGTATTTGACCATGTGCTTTATTAAGTATTTATATATATGTATATATATATATATACAGTGCTGGGAAAAAAAAATTGGGCAAACAAATTTATTGCAAATTGGAGTCTTTTTTTACGAAAATTACAAAACTTTTGAAAGCAATTTGTTTATTGTTTCATTTTAAATACATGTATGACGTAATTTTTTGAAAATTCACCCTCAATTTAGAGGCAAAACCCCGAAAAATGACAAAATATTCAAAATACGTTGATGGATGTTAAAGTAATTATTACATTCATTACATCATTACATTACTACTATTAAACACTTATTTATTATTTTTTTGTTTCTGTTTTATTGATTTATAGAAGTTCAATGTTTCATATTAATTATATTAAATCGAGAGATGGGCGGTACACAAAGAAAGAAAGGCTTTGGAAGGCCCAGAAAGATAACGCCAGTGGAAGATCGTTTTATACTATTACAAAGTCGTCGGAACCGTTTTAAAACTTCATCGGACATAAGACAGGATCTTGAGCGAGCAACGGGAAAAAAAATTTCAGCCAGCTTAGTGAGAAAAAGACTTGTTAAATCTGGTATGAGAGCACTTAAACCAGTCCAGAAGCCTGAGTTCACATTACTAGTGAAAAAAAAAACGTTTGCTATGGGCCCAGGAGCATGTTAATTGGACTCCAGAGATGTGGAATGATGTGATTTTCTCCGATGAATCAAAATTCAAGTTGCATGTTGGAGATGGAAGAATTCTCGTAAGGAGAAAACGTGGCGAGAGACTTAACAACGAATGTCTTTTAAGACTTCCACCGAAAAAAGAAGGAGTTATGGTCTGGGGATGCTTTTCTGGAAATGAAACCGGTGGATTGTGCTTCCTTAGTTCAAGCGTTACAGCAGCTGTTTATCTGCAGGTCCTTCAGAACGAATTTGAGCCTTCTGTGTTAAAGCTGTGTGGCGAGACGTGCAAATTTATTTTTCAACAGGACAACGCTCCGTGCCATACCGCCAAAATTGGGAGTTATTAATTTTGAATTGTAGATAGACAAATTGGCTTTCAGATAAACATAAATAATTTGTTAAAAGCTTGTTTTTTTTTCTTATCTCTTCATTTAAAGGTAAAAAAGTACTTCGAAGAAAAAGGTATCGATGTGTTGAGCTGGCTCCCGTATAGTCCAGAATTAAATCCAATTAAAAATATTTGGCATATAATGAAGCTAGAAGTAGCAAGGAAGCGCCCAGAATCGATTGAAGCTTTAAAAAGTTTGTTGATGATGATTTGGGAATCCATATCTCCTGCGACTTTGAAAAATTTATCAAATTCAATGAATCGGAGGTGCATCGCTGTAATAAAAGCAAGAGGCGGTCCAACAAAATATTAATATTAAAGATTGAACTTCTATAAATCAATAAAACACAAACAAAAAAATAAAAAATAAGTGTTTAATTTATTACATTACTTTAACACCCATCAACGTATTTTGAATATTTTATCATTTTTCGGGATATATATATATATATATATATATATATATGTACATATATATATATATATATATAATATATATATATATATATATATATATATATATATATATATATATATACATATATATATATATATATATATATATATATATATATATATATATATATATATATATATATATATATATATATATATATATATATATATATATATATATATATATATATATATATATATATATATATATATATATATATATATATATATATATATATATATATATATATATATATATATATATATGTATATATAAATACTTAATAAAGCACATGGTCAAATACGCCGAGTCCATAAAATTGGTAATTTTCGTATTAAAAAATGATTTTTTAATTATTTTGATATTTATTTGAATATTTGAACCATTTTACACAAAAGTTATTAATTCCGTCGAGGTTTGAACTCGAGTCCATTTACCACCGCACCATCGTTTTATATAAAAATGTTGACATGTTTGCCCGTACTCGTCATTTCAACAGAAAATATTAAAAAATTTAGCAATGGACAACAGGTGTCTCTTAGTCTAATTTCAGTAACGGCAATGGACAACAGACGTCTGTTATTCAATTTTATTTACGGCCATACATAAGAGATGGCTATTATACTTGTCAGAAGAAATTAAATTTAAAATAAATATTGACTATGATCAGATTGGAACTAGAGTCCATGCGAATCGGAACCACTCACCTTACCACCACACCATCGCCGTAAATAAAATTGGCGACATGGCTGTATTTCATACTGGTCATTTCAACAGAAAATATTGAAAATTTTAGCAATGGACAACAGGTGTTTCTATTCAATTTTCAGTACAACAGACGTCTTCGATTAAATTTTCATTACGGCTTACATTACGGCCATACACAAAAGATGGCTCTATCTACTTGTCAGAAGAAGTTAAATGTAAAATAAATGTTGACTTTGACTAGGCTTGAACACGAGTCTATGGAAATATAACCCAATCCATCTGCTCACTTTCCGACCGCACCAACGCCGCATTTAATTTAATTACCATACCCATACTTTATACCTGTCATTTCAACAAAAATTAGAAAATTTTAGAACATACGATTGGTGAACCTGAGTTCAAGTCTCATTAGCGCCAACACTTTTTTACTTTAATTTGTAAATATAAGAGATGAATATAGCACTAATGAAAATGTACGTAGTCTTTTTACTAAATTACCTTTTATTGTTTTTCTTCTTACTCGTATATCAAATAAATAAATGTTTATAAGAAAGACATATTGTTATTCTTATTTTTACTTTTGTTTTGACATTTATTAAGAATATATTACAAATATAGTTTAATTTAAGACGGCTTTTGATTGGTTAGTACATACAATGCTAGTAATTATTGTTATTTTTTTGAAATTATTTTCCCTAAATTTTATGTATTTTCATAATCTAGGCGAATTATTATGTTTTATGTATGTGTATGTATATGTTTATCCGGTATTTAGATTTGTTTTGAAAATAAGGATGGAACCAATTTATGGAATATGTCCAATTCCACATACATACACACATATCGACAGTCATTTACTAACAAACGTATATATTAAGTGCTTATCTCCGCGCTATCCCTCCCTTGCTCGCACTAGCCTTAAATATTAAATTAAAAACAACATACGTATCGCTCCGCGCACACATTTTTCCCATTAATAATCCCGATTTTTTTTATTTATTTTGATGTAATGTGCAGGGTATTCCACACTTCGGGAAATTTTAAAGTTTGGAAGTAAATTGGAGGTTGATTAGAGTTTGGCACTCTGAAGTTTGGAATCTGGGGTATGTGAAGGACGGTAAATTAATTTACATAATTGTGGGTTCAGTTCTGGTGAAACTTACGCTTCTAAATCGATTCGTTCCACCTAAATTATTATAATTTTTTTTTTTTGGCATGATTGAGGAATATATATGGTACTCAGTTCATTTGTGTTACATTACAGGGACCTAAGGATAGTGGGTCCCTTTAAATTTCGATTTCCTCTCAAACATGAAGCGGAAACGAACGAATATTTCTTAAATATTTTTTGTTGAGTCTATGATTTACCGAAATTTGTTCCATTAAATCTGGAACAGCGTACATATAGTCTGGTAAACAGAATACTACGATTTACTCGGCCAGCTACACGTTCACCTATGCGCTACTTATGCCTCTATAAATTAAAATTATAGCGATTTCCTTTATATCAAAAGTTTTCGAGTTTCCACAGTAATCTGTTCGGCAAACTATCCCTGATATAAATTAAATATGGAATGATACATGTTAGTTATGTTAGAGAATATAAGATTAGAAAATGAGAACCACATTTAAATCGTACAGAATACACTTATATATAGTTAAATATACACAATATATATATATATATATATATATATATATATATATATATATATATATATATATATTGTATATATATATATATATATATATATATATATATATATATATATATATATATATATATATATATATATATATATATTTATATATATATATATAAATAATTGGTTAATATCATCAAATTTAAAACATCTATTTTTTTATTGCTTGAACACTAGAAATAATTTCCTGTCGTTTATAAATTTGTCCGATCCGCCGTTTTATTGGCGATGGTGCTCCACCACTTCCCGCCATCGACAATGGAATTGCTGACCCTGATGCTGATTGTTGAATTGTGGGCATTGATTTTGTGTCACTCAAACCAGTCGTGTCTGTTTTTTTCTCAAATCCAGCCGTTTTCGATTTCATTACAGCATCACCAATATTTGATATTGATGGCGTAATTTTTGGTTCAAATGTGTATATACTAGATGTGCCGGTCGTTGGTGATGATAGTGATAGTGTGGCCGGATGTTTTGATACTGAATCCAATCGAATTTTTGATAGTGATGATGATTGAGACAGTTTACGATTCGATGGCATCGACGGACGATTATTTTTTGATGACGTTGTGGTTAGGGTTATTGTTTTTGTACTTCGTTGATCAGCATTTGTATCGAATACGGACAATGTTCCAGTAACGGGTGATTGTATGCTACTACTATTACTAGGGTAATGATCAATTTTTGGGGTTGTGCTACATGCATCCTCTATATAAGGTATATCGTTGTATTCATCACCTACATTCAATTTATTATTATTCCCACTGCTGATACTTGGTTGTAATTGTACTGGAATTTGTAAACTGGCCGTCAATATTTCGGGACCCTGTTGCTGCTGCTGCTGCTGCTGTTGTTGTTCATTTGATATTAGTAAAGGGGATGACATACGTCGACTTAAATCAATACTTGAACTGCTACTAAATAATGGTGTTGTATATGAAGCTGAATCCGTTGATAAACTTCTACTTTTGCTTGGATAATTTACCATACGTAATTTTTGATCTATAGTTGGATTTCTGGAATGAATATCATCATCATCATCGTTTTGATAATATTGATACTGTTGTGTGTATTCACGTAGCCGATTTGAATTTAAATTTTGGCCTCCCTGATATTTCATTTTTGTTGATGTTGGTGTTCGATCTTTATGTCGACTGTAATATATGAAAAAAAAGGATTAATTTCAATACAAAACAGTGGAAAGGGGCCTAAATATTCTTCAAAGAGCCTGACATTTAAGAATACACACAAAATTATTGAGGCGGTTGAGATTGAGAACAGTTAAAAGAAGATCTTTCTCATCTAGGCTCAATTTTGAAGCTCATTGATACGCTACTTAAAGGTACTTTAAGTATTTGAAGAGAGATTCCCACAAGATTCAAATCAACAATGATTATTGGACGCTTTTAACACAGTTCAACACCCCGTTGTGAAATTTTTAGCACAAAATTTGTTAATAACAAATGTATGCGCGTGAACAGTTTTTTAACTGTGTATAATATTTCGTATTGGACCCTAATTTAACATTAGGCAATACTATAAAAAAAACTCTTTTCGATAATAAAAAAATTCAATTTTTCACTTATAAGTTCGATTGAAACTATATTCCAAAATCGACCTATGCTGCTGAAACAAAATTAGAAATTGCCATTAACAATAATATTTGAACTCAAGATCGTGAAACAAAGGACCATATCGCGATAAGTTTTCACCAAAAAGTCTTGGGGAAAAAATTACGTTCTCGACAGGCAAAGGTCATTTCGAGTTCTCTAGAATGCCTTATATCTACTGGATCTCATTAATTGGATACACTCTATAAAACCACATCCAAAAATTTGGCAGAGTACTCAAAAGATTGTCACAGTTCAATCCAACTGTACATACTAGATAAATGTTAATTCCTAAAGGAAACTGGGTTTCTTGGTCATAAATCCTAAATTATCGAATACGCCGAAACAAATCAAACAAGTCAAAAAAATATCAATAACAGACATAATAAGCGGAAAATGGACTTAGCTAAAAGAATGCTAAACGACTGACCAAAGGTTGGGATTTTTAGGCCAAAAATCTAAAATTCGTAATAGACATCCGACTGCGATGTTTCATATCTTTAAGGATAGGCCTCGGGACCAATAAATAGTGTGTAAGGTTTCATTTTGATAGTGAAGGTAAACAACAAGCTGTATTTTAATAAAGGAACAGATAACACTTCATGTAAATCTGAAAGAATTAAGAAAAGTCAATCCACTAATGGTAGTGATACTGAAACGATTCACTTGGCCACATCTGACAACGGTTTCATCCACTTCCCAGACCGTCCTATAAATTATTATTGGAATCAATTAATTTCTGAACACAATAATTCTGAAAGAACACCAGAATACCTATATCAAACAATACAGAAATCATTTCGGAAGAATTAAACATCGAGAGACATGTTGCGACTGTTTTCACCATTTATAATTATCAGCAATTTCGGAGTGGTAACGAAAGAGGTGCTAATTTTAAGGGATATAACAAACAGATGTTCCTGCAAAGGCTTGATTGATATATTATTTTTTTATGGAACATGTACGTAGCAAATATAGTTTGGGATGGAAATTTTTGTTCTTGTTAGCGATGTAGTTCTTAAGAGTTTGGGATAATTATCGGTGAAAAAATTGATAATTGTGTCATCAACCCACACAGTTACCAATATTTAGAATTCATCGTTTCATATATGTACATAGAGGAACAGGGACTATCTGTACATATAGGAGCGAGGCGTATTTCCGACACAGACAGAGTGAATAAATTACGTAACGCATCCTAGTTCGAGTTGTTTACTAATTGGTAAAAGACCTGATCATTTTTGGTTTAAAATAATTTGTTTGATTTAGTCCCTAGCACAAAAGAAAATAATATGATTTTACAAATCTATAAAGCACTGCTGCTATACACATACCTTTTACTGCTTTCAACATTTGGCCCGATCACAGTATTCTCATGCAATAAATTCTCCCTCGAATAAATTGTACGTAATTCACCAGCACTCGTACTTGTATCATCGCTACCCGTATCACTTGGCGCCAATGAAATCGAATGATATAGCGGATCACTAGGTATTTCACAACCACCGGTTCGTAACTCAAAACAATTATCAAACTGATCGGGTTGCATATCAATCATTGTGGTATAAATTTCATCGAGCATTTCAGACGAAATTGTAAAAATATCTTCATAATGATCGATCATTGTTCGAATTACGTTAATTGCATCCAAACGCTCCTCCACCTGTTGTTCTGTTGTTTGCCGACTTGAAGGCGGACTTCTTAATATATTTGGCGCGAATACCGTCGCTAAATTATTTGAATCCATTTTGTTGCCTGAATGAACGATTTCATTCGCATGAATCACATCCTGCGATAGTACACCAACTTTAGACAAAAATTTTAGCAGCACATATAGTGTGTCCCGATGCGCTACCGGTAGTAGTTGAACTAAATGTGACAGCGATTCAAGTTGTAAGCGACGATTACGAATTTCTAGAAAAAAACAAAAACAAAATTAATAATTTTTATAAATGCGGTTACGTATATTAGTTGTATATATACTCTGTGTTTTAACAAATGCTGAATATAATTTTTGGCATAGCAGGGGTTCAGGTAAATCACGTAAAAACTCTTTTAATAGTGTTGCGACATCGTGCGGTGCCACCGTCCCATCTAATTTTGTAATTAAACCGCGATCGAATTCTTCGCGCAATTGACGGACACGTTTACGCGATGAGCTGACCCGAAACAGTCCAATTGTTTGTAAACCATATTGCTCTAAATTTCGTATACACTCGGTCACAATAACTGGTACATAAGGATCTCGCCCACTTATTTCACACGCTCCGTAATCATCTAATATCGATGTCTTTGATAAATCTGATTGGCTAAGCGATGTCATTATGGCTAATGTATTTGACGAGAATGCACAGTCATTATCCAGATTACCGGCAATACTCAAATTGGTTGGAATCGTTGGTAAACTTTCACATGATGCTGTCTGAAGTTTCTATACACATATGTATATATATATATATATATATATAATATATATATATATATATATATATATATATATATATATATATATATATATATATATATATATATATATATATATATATATATATATATATATATATATATATATATATATATACATACATTCATTTTCTATAAGTTATCGATTATGTATAAAAAGCATTAAACAACTTACTGTTTTTTCTCGTTTCGTATCGAGTAGTGAACTAAATGAATTATGATTTGGACGCCCCTGATTTTCTTTATTGTACCGACTATCATTATTAACGCACTGTTCTAACGATAAACCAAAAACTAGTCCCTGAGTTACGGCCGCATTTTTATCGTCTTTATCTTTGCCCATATCAAAAAATCCGGTTGTCAATGCCTTACGTTTAAGTAATAGGGTTCGATGTTTTTTTGTCGGTGTCACAGCTGTACCCGCATCCGACGATGGTCTTGTCGTTAGGTCTATAGTTAAATAAATATATTTTGAAAATAAAATTTTTAGAATTCGATAGAATATATTTTTTTACCATCTGGTGCTGATACGTTAATCCCGAAATTAAGTTGCTGTAATTTTTCAATGGCCACCCTATGTAGCATTTTTCGTTCCAATTCGGTTAAATTTTGTAATCTGGTACTGGTCAACATAACTCGTTTACCCTGCGGTGTGGTCCAAATTCCATCTCCCTAATGTTAGATATTAACAAAAAAAAAAAAAAAAAATATATATTTTATATTCGCCCAGATTTGTATATATATATATATATATATATATATATATATATATATATATATATATATATATATATATATATATATATATATATATATATATATATATATATATATATATATATATATATATATATATATATATATATATATATATATATATATATATATATATATATGTATATGTATATTAACCTGTGGCGTCCACATTGGCCGAAATGTACTTAACGCCCGAGATTGGCTTTTCGATCGGGTCTTCCATATTTTCTTGCTAACCAAATGACCAACATTTGACGATGATTTTGATTTTTGCATCAATTGATTTGCCGCCGTCGTTGATGTACTAGCTAAAATTTGATTACTCATATTAGAGTCGGTACTGTCATTATTCGAACTCAGTGTTAGTAAGCCTGTAAAAAAATGTTTTCCACATTGTTTCGATATTGGTGACGACTGTGATGATGATGACTCCCCGTTTGGCGAACTTGGTTCGGAATGTTTATTACTATTATTATAATTATAATTATTATTAATTTTGTGTGGGTTACGATCGTCGAATAAGCTTAATAGGTGCTCGAGCCACACATTCTCCGTTTGTGATCCCTTATCTGTGTCCGTATCGATAGCCAATATTGAAATAAATTTATTTTTTGTTTTTATGTTACGCAAATTTTTATCATAGTTAATACGCTTAAATCGATTCGCATCGTCTTTTTTGCTATTCGGTTTTTTGCGAGCCATTTTCAAATAACGTTTTATCGTATTGCTAACCGATTCTGATACGTCCTCATTATCGATGCTACTCTTACGCCGATTACGTCCCAGCTCATGATCCTGACTATCGTGCTGATCGAGTATATCATTATCACTCTCGTGACTACTATACTCATCGCCTTGGGCTTTTTGCTCATTGTACCATTGTTTTATTTCGGCGATTGTCAGTCGATCGGTTTGTACACCGATCGTGCTCCCATTTATTAATGCACTCGACAACTCAAACGATGGATGTTTTATTTGAATTTTTGGAATTATAAAATTCGGGCATGTTTGAATTTGGTCCAAATTCGACATTGACGCGGATATTGGTTTGTGATTGAGGGTCGTGCATTTTTTAAACATTGTATTGAATTTTTCTCGTTTCAGTTCCAAAAGAAACTGTTCGAGGAGGTAGTAGTCTTTGAATAGATTATCGATCGATCGCAGATGGTTGTACGTGAATACATTCGTCTTGTTATTCTTTATATAGTATTTAATGCATTTGACCAATTCAACTTTTGCGTTTATATCCAATTCAGGTGAGCGATATTGCTGTTGGGAGGTGGGCAGTGGATCTTGGCCGGTCCTAGGCCGATTCTGATTGTGATGATGATGCCAAATGAGATTAAATTTTTTATTTAAATTATCTAATGAGATTTTAAATGATGGTGTGTTACGGACGCGTGAGCTTAATTTCGGCACAGCACCCATACTTTCATAGGTGGCCGCAACGTTACTCGATTCGATTGGCATGTCATTCGCATCGCAGATTTTCGCTTGATATTTAATCACATCTAAATACTGTTCCAACGTTTCAATGACGAATTGATCTTGCTTCTCGTGATTCTCATCATCGTCCGGCTGATTTAAACCGCGGGTTAGTTTTTTATTTTGTTTGGCGATCAATTTTTTACGGCTACGACACTCGATTATCGATTCGGGGAACGATGATTTTCGTCGCCATACCAAAAATTTTGATTCACTCTTGCATATCTTATTAAAGTGTTCCTCGATGCGAGCTAAATCTTCCGGATTATTCGGATTTTTACCGTCGGGCACCAATTTTCGGCCTGCATCTTGCATATACTTCCATGTTTTTCGTGTAAACAACCAACGCTCTTTTTTCGGAAGGAATGATTTGGTGGGATTCTTATCACCAGCCCCAGCTTGCTTTCGACGCTTTGATGACATGTCGAACAAATTTTTTTTTTTTTTGTGTATTTCAATTGTTATTTAAGACTATTTTACATAATGATGGAAATATCTTTTATCTGTATTGTTTTGTGTATTTGGAAAATAGAAAATGAAAACACTGAATATATGGATTTTATAAAAATAATAAATTAAATTTATAGGAAGCAAAGTAGGTGGGTGGATAGTTTTGAGGTATGGAATTTAATAAGTAATTTTTAAATATTATTTCAGAATCAGTCCTGTATATAGTAAATAACATGTAAATACAAAATTGTTTTGTTTTAAGAAAATCGCGTTTTCCTCGTGTATTATACTACGAGAAAATATCAGTGTATTAGAATTACAAAACAAACAAAATAACGAAAATTTATATTAAGCAGCGCGATAATCTAATTTTAGATTTAATTTCGTTGTCGGTGGACTATTCTTAGTTCACTGTTTTTATTTTTAATTGTAAATTACCATCATCAAGTCATGATCATTTGAATATATTTCGAGAACAATTTCTAATATTTGCACAAATTTATTTATATGTATATATGTATATACTCGTATATATATATATATATATATATATATATATATATATATATATATATATATATATATATATATATATATATATATATATATATATATATATATATATGTATATATATATATATATATATATATATATATATATATATATATATATATATATATATATATATATATATATATATATATATATATATATATATATATATATATATATATATATATATATATATATATATATATATATATATATATATATATATATATATATATATATATATATATATATATACAAACATATGTAAATACGTTTTGAATATGCCACAGACAGATTGTTGGTTTTCCTGCGCGTCTTGTTCTTATTATTAAATTATTTATTTGTATGCGACTTTTTCACACTTTTCATTTCATTTTATATCGCGTTTTTCACGGGTAAATTAACGTCAACGTTATTCATATATATATATATATATATATATATATATATATATATATATATATATATATATATATATATATATATATATATATATATATATATATATATATATATATATATATATATATATATATATATATATATATATATATATATATATATATATATATATATATATATATATATATATATATATATACAAATATATAAATACTACACATAAGCCAACACTCAGTTAATTATAGTTACACTCTCAACACAATAGGATATCAAAAACAAATAAAATCTTACTATACAGACTGAAATCACTTAGAGAACAAAACTAAAAACGCGCGAATTTAATTATATTTTATTTTATAGAAAATAAATCAATCGCGATTATAAAATGCATTCAAATGTATGAAATGTTTTATGAGACAAGCTCAATGGTATACTCGCATAATAATAAAAAATAAAAAAAAATAAATAAAAAAAGAATATCAGATTTTTCATTTTTTTTTAACAGAAATAAAAACGAACTTAAAATAGATTTTCCTCTTTGTTTTTCATTTTTTTTTTTAAATACATATTTTTTGGTTTGAAATCAAATCAAATAAATAATAATCTGTCTCTGGAATGAAAGATCAAAAATTTAGACCTTCACTATTTAAACCATTAAACCATTTTCATTTTATTTGAAACAAGTGGTTGTTTCACACTATACATATCGACTAATTTTGTGCACTGTCAACTAAAAATATTTTTTGAAAACTTAAAAATTAATTTGTTCAACGATCATTCTGGTTTGATTTTGTGTTTTTGGAAAACTACATGATATGTTATTGATATGCCACTATTTTGATTCTAGATAAATAAATACATATTCAAAAATTAATTATTATATATCCAGACGAGAAAAATGCAAAACACTTTATATAGTATATATAGGGCAACTGAATCTAGTAACTATATATAGTATATATAAATCACAAAATACCAATATTTCAAAATAATTAAAAAAAAAATAAAATTAAATTAAATTATCGAACTTAAGCAAACCGAATTTTATATATTTTAAACCGTGTACAATACGTCTTAAGCCTAAATATATTTAGAAGGAGATTTTTTGTTTTTTTCCCAACATAATTTTTATTTTCACACAACAAAAGTGAGAAATTTATATTTTATTTTTGATACATTGGATAATTTTTAGATAAAAATAGAGTTAAAGAAAACTACTTCGGCAGGTGTACTTTTTGTATTTTTTCAAAAATTTTCAAGAACCAAAAAAAAAATGTTTACTTAATATTTTATTATGTATTGTATTATATATATATATATATATATATATATATATATATATATATATATATATATATATATATATATATATATATATATATATATATATATATATATATATATATATATATATAATATATAGAAATATCTATATTATATATATACATATATATATATATATATATATATATATATATATATATATATATATATATACGATGGGGAAACGTTAGTACAATTTAATTCAGAAAACAACTGTTTTATGACAACTGAAAGATACGTTTTCTGCTCCAGTGCCACTGAAATAATGTTAGGTGATAAAATTGTTGAAAGAATATTAAACAAACTTTCCTTATTAGTAAATATTATTAGTAAATCAACATGAATTTTAAATTCTCATGGAATGAGGAAAGATCTCGTCCTCTGTCTCTTGGACTGTCTGGAGGAAGTGGAAGACTACCTACCTACCTTTGCAGCTGTCCGGCCTTTGTCGAAACTAGATCCCAAGTGTTATCTTACGGATCTTTCAACGTAGATCAGTTATCATCCAAAATAATAATAATAATAATCAATTTTTAAAGGACATTACTGGTCCCTTACTGAGTCAACTATTTGGCTCGTCTTAGACAATCTGAAGTCGTTCTCTTCATCGTGGATCCATCGTCGCTTGCAACGACTTCTGCGCCTACCATATGGTGGCTCTCTTTCCAGAGCTCGCTGCACAATTCGTTCCCGATCAGCACGCAGAACGTGGCCGAGCCAGCGTACTCGCTGAAATCATACTTCATGTACAATATCGGGGATCTACATCAGATCTCTGATCTCGATATTGTACAGAGATCACACGCATAATTCTTCTCTCAAATGTAAGGAGCCATCTCTCGTATTCATCCGTCAGCGCCCAACTTTCGCATCCAAACATAACAACGGGCCTGATCAACCCTTTGTAAAGCTTCAGTTTCAAGGCACTTGATAAGTGTTTAGATTTTAGTAGTGGCCTTAGAGGATACAAAGGTCGACTGCCAGCTGCCAGCCGCACTTTAATATCCTCACCCACACTGTTATCGTGACTGATAAGAGAACCCAAATATTTGAACCTCCTCACTTCCTCAAACGTGTGGTGACCACTACTTAAATCTGGTTCGCCATTGTCCCTATAACCAGAGATCATGTATTTTGTTTTGGACTGAAGCTGAATACTCATTTCTTTCACTCCGTTGCTATTCAGTCCAATTTTGCATATGTCATCTGCATATGCAATCACCTGATTGGACTGGTGATATAAGATGTTGCGCTTAGGTGTTTCCGTTTTACGAAAGATGTACTCCAACATGAGATTGAAGAGTATCGGGAACAGAGCATCTCCCTGCCGAACACCCGAGTTAACTGCAATAATTGTCGATATAGCCTGTTCTCAACTTTAACCCTGCAGCATTGAGACTGCGTCACTGTCATCCTACACAGTCGTACCAATTCGGAAATCCAGGAACACCTGATGTACGGGGATGTCTCATAATATTTAGATAGAATCATCCGCAACGAAAAGACCTGATCAATGACTGATTGATTCGGACGAAATCATTCTTGATAGTCACCAACCAAGCCCTCCGCTAGAAGAGTGATTCTACCCAATATAATAAATGACTGTAACTTGTATGCTTTGCAAAGCAGAGCTATGCCGCGATAATTCTCACACTTCAAGCGGTCTCCCTTATTGAAGATGAAGCATATCGCGGCCACTTTCCATTCGTCAAGCCATACTAATCGAATAAGGCCGAAAAGACAGTTCCACAAAGTATCCCCTCCAAATATCAGGAGCTCCGAATTAATGCAGTCCACCCCAGGTGAGCGGTTTCGTTTCAATCTCCGCATGGCTTTAGTGAATTCCTCATGGGATGGATCCTCAGTACAATCTCCGCAGTCTGTATTTGACTCAAATGAACACCACGCAGGTCAATAAAGTGTCCACTCCATGCGTCAAGTAGTGCGTCGATGTTGACACAGAGGTTTCCATCCCGGTCCCGAATGGCGGTTGACGTAACCCTGAAAGTATGGTGCAGTCCAGTAATTCCTTTAAAGAACATGCGCGAGCTGCAGTCATTGTTGTTGTACTTTCAGAACCTCGGCCTTCCACCATTCTCGCTTCTTCCATCTGCAAATCCTCTTAGCTGCCCTTCTTGCAAGAGCAGCCTTGTTTTTTGAGACGCTGTTAGTTGCACTTCAGTATGGGCTATATTTTGTTGTTATCATCCATATCTTGGTTCAAACCTTTTCAGTTTGCTAAGGCTGCAGTGCGCTCCTGCGAATTATTTTGGATCCTCTAGGTTTGCACTATGGGCCGATTGTGGCATTGAGTGCGAAATCTCTGTAGGTTTCAACCGTTTTAATATCAAAAAAAAGGTTTTAAGAACACTTATAATCTTTGAAGACATCAAAACGTATATAAAGCATCGAATCGTTCATCAGCCTTATAGCAATTTTACACAGGCTCACGCCTGGAAGGTCTACATTTACCCCCGCTCAAGTACGCGGATACGAGATTTAGGATCGGCACGTGGAACGTGCAGTCACTTAGACAGCCAGGAGCGTTGGAAGGCATAATCACGTGCATGAAGGAGTAACGGCTGGAACTATTTGCTCCTCAAGAAACTCGCTGGCCTACAATTGTAGACCATGTGTTCCAGGGCTATACGTTGCTCTAAAGTGGAGATGACCTCGGAAATTTTGGAGTCGAATTTCTTCTTGGACCACAGATTTCCCAATCTGACCGATAGTGTAGGTTTCCTTTACGCATGAAGTTAACTAAACTCTCAAAATAAAGACCCATTTTACAATGACTTAGACGATCTGATGAGATCTATACCTGTGCACGATGTTAGAATGGTAATTGTGACTTTAATGCTAAGGCTGGCAGAAATCAGGCCGGCTTGTGTGAAAACATAGGTCCTACTCCCGACACGATACTGAGACCGATAATGGTGAGAGAATGATGTACTTTGCAATTGCTCACAACCTTAGAGTAGCAAGCACATTCTTCCCACACAAACAAATACATTTTGTAACGTGGAACCATTCTCGCAAAGCTTCCCGCAAACAAATTGACCACGTGTTTATTTCAAAAGAGTGGGCTCAAGTTGTGCAGGATGTGAGAACTTATCAGTCAGCAACCAAATACGTATAGGCAGCGGTCATCATTTGGTCGGTGCAAAACTTCGATGGAACTTTTCGTACAAGTTTGAGAGATCAAAAGAAACGATATGAAAATCTTGTCAGCGACAACATTGAGGAAGCTAATTGCCAGTCTGACTATGTTAAATCTATTATGTCTGGGAGGTATTGAAAACGTCGGTTGTCAGTGCTGCTCAACAGACTTTAGGTATAGTGAAAGTTAGACCCAAGAATAATTGGTTTGATGGCGAGTTTCGTCTTGCAGTCGAGCAAGAAAATATAGCCCATAGTGAATTGCAACAACGTCTCACAATCGTAAATAGACGTAAATAGACGGAAGAAGCGAGAATGGTGTTAGGCCGAGATTCTGAAAGTACAACAACTCAGTAATGAGCACAGTTCGCGTAATTACTGAATTGCGCTATTCGGAGCCGGATCCAATGCATTTGGTTAACTTGGGAATTACAAAAAAAATGTTGATACTTTTGCTAGATAAAATGAATCTTGAAACGAAAATGTTGATGCCTGAGTTGTATATCTCTTATCCTACATACGTTCCGATGGAATTTTCTCGAAAGTCGTAGGCCTTCAATGAAATAAGTAGACGGAAAGCGACGGAATTTAGGTGTTTTATTTTGTACGGTGTGCTTCAGCTTTTAAAAGCTTTTTTGTCAATACAACAAGTAATAAGTAATAAGTAGTTTAAATGTAATTTTAAAGATAGTATTTGCTCAATTCATAACCAGGCCGCAGATATTCCGTTCGTTATTGAAAATTTCAGCATAGACAATAATTCTCTCTATAATTACATTTCGAAATACCGATGGATTCCAAAATTGATCTTGGAATAATAGTTGTCAGTGAACTTACAGAATACAGTAAAGTTTTTCGTGGCTCACAAATTAAAATAAAATATTTTCGTTTACCTTTAGATATTCCTAAAAATCAATATCTTTTAATTCCTATGCTTCATGAAAGAGAAACTTTCAATGCTTTTTTCAGATTCATCATTAGTTAATATAAATTTAAAACAAACTGGGAAAAAGGTGAATTTTGTAACTACAGATAATGTAAAAAAACCTGAAGCTATCGTCAGAATTCATAAGAACATTGGAAATCTTCCCAATCACACAAGCAACCAAAGTTAAACTTTTCTTAGTCCCTGACTATACTGATAGATGGAAAATATACATTATTTTGGTTGTACGGAATGGAAGAAGTAACAACTATTGATAATGTTCCTAATATTTCTTATCCTCTGAAATTATCATACATCATAAACCACCATTGCCACAAATTATTATTAACTCTGAATTAAATACGGAGCAGAAAATGGGATGGAGCAGATTGGTCTTCATACTGTCTTAGACCACCTGAAGAAGCTAAGTCGTTCTCTAGACCGTAAAGCCATCGTCGCCTGTTATAACCTCTGCGTCTATCATATGGTGGTCCTCCGTTCAGAGATCGCCGGATCAGCACATAGAACGTGACAAACTTAGCGAACTCGCTAAGGTCTTACTTCATGCACAATATCGGGGATCTTCATCAGATCTCTGATCTCGATATTGTACAGAGCGTGGTATATACCATCTACTTCACGTTTTGCGCAGTACATCACTCGCATGATTCTTATCTCAAATGTAAGGAGCCATCTCTCGTACTCATCCGTCAGCGCCCGACTTTCACATCCAAACATAACAACGGGCCTGATCAACACTTTGTAAAGCTTCAACTTCACGCCCATTGATATGTATTTAGATTTTGGCAGTGGCCTTACAGAATACAAAGCATGAATACCAGCTGCTAGCCGCACTTTAATATCCTCACCAACATTGTTATCGTGACTGATAAGAAACCCCAAATGTTTGAACCTCCTCACTTCCTCCAACGTGTATAGTGGCCACTACTAAAATCTGGACTACCATTGTCCCGATAACCAGAAATCATGTTTTTCGTTTTGGACTCATTGATCTGAAGTTCAACAGAAGCGGAAAACTCTACAAGCCGATCAAATATTTCCATCACTCCGTTGCAATTCAGTCCAATCACGCATATGCCATCTGCATATGCAAGCACCTGATTGGACTGGCGATATAAGATGTTACGCTGACGTCGTTAAGCTTTGCGAAAGATGTACTGTAACATGAATTTAAAGAGTATCGGGGAATTTTTAATTGATCCTGTTCTCAACTTTAACACAGCATTGACACTGCGTCACTGTCATTCTACACAATCGTACTAATTTTGTTGACATTACTAGGTGTTCCAGGACAGACCATAAACTATCTCGATTGATCGAGTCATAGTCGTGCTGGAAAGTAAGGAACACATAATGTACGGGGATGGACGTCTCATAATATTTAGATCGAATCATTCGCAGCAAAAAGACATGATCGATTTAGATGAAACCCTCCTTGACAGTCACCAATAAGGTCTTCCGCTAGAGAAGTTACTCTATCTAATATAATGTAGAGCAGTAACGTATAAGCTGTGTAAAGGAGAGCTATACCGCGGTAATTCTCGCACTTTAAGCGGTCTCCCTTCTTGAATATGGGGCATATCGTGGCCACAAATCTCCGCAGTCTGTATTTGACTCAAATGAACACCAAGCAGGTCAATAAAGTGCCCACTCCATGCGTCGAGTACTGCGTCGATGTTGACACAGAGGTTTCCATCCCGGTCCCGAATGGCGGTTGACGCAGGCCTGAAAGTATGGTGCAATCCAGTAATTCCTTTATAGAATTCCTTACCTTGATTGAGAGACATTATTGCAATTCACTATGGGCTATATTTTCTTGCTCGACTGTTAAATGACACTCGTCATCAAACCAATCATTCTTGGGTCTGCCTTTCACTATACCTAAAGTCTGTTGAACAGCACTGACAACAGCACTTTTCAATACCTCCCAGTCGGGAACACGACAGCGAAGCTTACACAATCGGTTATTAACTGCTTGGAAATCTAAAACAGCCTTCTTTACCTGTGCCCAAGAAGAAATCCAGCTCCAAGATTTCCGAGGTCATCTTCACTGTAGAGCAACGTATAGCCATGGGACACATTGTCTCCACTTTTAGATCAGTGAATTTCTTGAAGGGCTACGAGTTCCAGCCGATACTCCTTCATGAATGTGATTAGGCCTTCCAAAGCTCTTGGTTTCCTAAGTGACTGGATGCATGTCCGGATACTTGAGCGGGGAATTATGGTGTTATTTGAGAATTTACCTAATATGGTCATAATTATAATTCTTATTTACAGATGAAATATTTATCAAGATACCGATGGCAAATACAGTTTCACCGGTTTGAGCAAAATCTTTACCGATGAGTTATTTAGTATAGTTAGTTACAATTGGGATGAACTTCATTTCAAATTGTCTGTTAATCATATGGTTTTGTTTAAAAAAAATCTATTCGGTAATATATTCTTTTAATAAAATTCTTAAATATTTGTGATGTTATTTAATTTTTTTTTCTTACTATAGCTGCCTGGAAAGATAAGTTTCCGATGTACAAAGATAATGAGAATTCAATAAAAAAAAAATTTTTTCGATGCGCATAATAGACAAAGCAGGAGGAAACGTCGAGCTAGGTAAACCACTACGGTTTAGTGTATTGATATATATATATTGATGCCTATTATTAGATTTACCAATAAAAATTACGTCGTGTTAGTTACAATCCATGGAACGTGATGTCTCAACTGTATAATATGCAACGTGGGAACTATTTTCCAATGCGCGCGAAGGAATACCATTCAAGCCACGGGCAATATAAAATGCAGAATATGAATTAAAGTACCTTTATGCAAACGTTGCTAATCAAGATAAGATATATTTTTGTAGTTAGTTGTTATGTGTAAATGTTCTTTTAAATAAAGAAAGTTAAAACGAAATAACGAAAATACATACCTATTTTGAAAACAGGTAAAATGCATTGAAATATATTAAAAAACTGTCGCCGCCCGTATCCCAATAACCCTAACGAAATCTGACCACCATAGTTTAGAACTAGTTCACTAAATCACTCTATCAATCTTCTCTATTATATCAATGTTCTCTACGAAAAGTCGACGTGGAAAATAATGAATGACGCGTAAATTCCCATCGCTGGCCAGAAGTCTTCGGCGATAACAGCCGATCAGGGATCAAGGAAAACCAACGCAAAGCTAGCCCGGGGTATCCATAATGCAGCACTGGATTTCAGTCATTTTTGATTATTGAGCAGAATCAACCTTAATATTTTTGTATATCAGAAATTGTCATAAATCCACAATTGTTGATGAACTCATCCCAAATGTGAAATATCTCATGGATAAGAAACTGATTATCCTGTTTATCTATACCATTCGTTCAGTATGTTACTGTGTATGAATAAACAAAATTCCAAGGTCAGCCAACTGACTCATTTTGTTATCACGAGAAAATGTGATCAATCATATAATACCACCGAAATCCTTGCCTATAATAATTTTTTAAACTCATCGGCAAAATATTTAATTTCATTTTACACGACATTTATAGAATTAATCACCGCACACAATATACGTGCGACGATGACTACACAATCAAATATTATCGCTTCATGAAATAAACATTACACGAACGATCAACTTATTACTGTTTATATACAATACACACGGCGACGACGCAAACAATTTTCCACTTCTTAAAAATTTATCCGTGAATAGAAAATGATTACTGTATAAATATAAAATCCATAAAATGTCTATTTAAATTTACAGTAACAAAAGTAGTTTACGATTTTTTTTTTTTTTTGAAAAGTTTTCAATGAAAACACACCATACTCTCGAAACGAATATGGGAAACACTTTATATTTACATATTCGGATTATAACACTTAACACTTTTAATCTATTTACCGGAACTTTATATTATCGAATATATTTAACATACCTGTCCGATAAATTAATCCTTTAAAACGGGACGATGCCATGATGAGGATAGAGCGGGATCTCGCGCGCTATTCAAATATATAAATATATTTCCCCCGATATGCGATCAGATCACTAAATTTTCAATGTCAATATATAAATCTGACACTTGATCATAAACAAACAAAAAAACAAAAAAATAAAATCTATATGTATGTACTTTTTCTTTTAATTTATAATGAAAACACCACATATGATGATGATATGGTGATGATGCTGTTAAGATGCAGGTGTCAGCACAGTGTGCCGCCAATTTTGTCGTTTTTTTTTGTACAAAATTTGTGAAATTTTTTATTAAAATTTTTAGATGGCAAACACGAAATAATATAAAAACTATGGTCTATTGAATTTTTAGAAAAATGTGTGTATATAGTGTGCGGGAAAATCCGAACCAAATTTTCTCTCCATAGTGAATATTCTATATATAGGCCATATGCTCGTGTCCACTAACCGAATACAATTTTATGTCAGATATATACGCGAAACGATCTTTTTTGTTTTTTTCTTATTAAATATTTTTAGTTTATTCACATTTGTAGTTCGAGATGATTTGTTTTTTTTGGTATACATATATTTATGCCGTTGTCGTTATATTTAGCAAACTTTAATTGAATATAATGGAGATTCGCACCCATATAAATATATTCCAGTGCCCGCGTTTAAGTGATTATATCATATAAACAATGAATCAATCAGTGCCGCCGAGTAGACGTGATGAGGAATAAATTTATTCCATCCACATTCGTATTATATTTCTTATTTACAATAAATTTGAATTGTTGATAGTACGCGTGTTTATATGTGACTGAATATTAAAGGTTAGGTTTTTCATAACGAAGTAATTTCAAATAAAATGTGTTTATAGACGGTGGCTGCAAACCTAACGTGTACGTTCTATAGGTACTAAAATCAAATCGATAGTTACTCCAGAAATGTATCAATAGATGGCAATCGCAAATTTTTTGTCGTTTATCAAATATATAAACCATTCCGTTTTTGAATGATATGGTAGAATAGAACTTTAATCAAACAAAAAAAAATCAATAGTTTTTTGCACCAAATTAAATCAGTCATTAGAGGCCGTCGACACCGGAAATCAAAACAGAATATGTTGACTAAAACTCCAAACCTAACTATAACTTTTAAATAAAAGCGTGGCATTATTTAGCAAATTAAACTTAAAAAATCAAATAATTTGGTATTTAGAAGCTTATTAATAGATGTCAATTAAAATATTGTTTAGTACTTCGTTGTTCTAACTATAGTAGATACACATTTTAAGAAGTTTTCAAATGAAATACCAGAGACACAAACCGATCCATTATCGAATGTACAGTTAAATAAAAAACTGTGTAAATCTCCGCTATCGTAATTTACAAAATGTTTAGTACAGAAGCTTGGACTATTTTTCACTAGATGTCACCCAAAGTAGAGTCAAAATGTTTTGTCAATGGCTATGTATTACTGGCCTGACAAGTCTTTTATAGCATATGTATGTGAAAACAAAAATCGCTCCATACAAATCATATGAAAACTACTTTTTTTTTGCATTTTTTGGTCTTAGATTTGTAATAACTTATAAATTAGGCCCAAAGACACTTTTTCATGTACCTGAGTACAAGGAACAATATGTTTTCGTTCGTTTTAAGATGAAAAATTATTCAATTTCCACACTTTTCATTCATGAATTTCAACAACTCTCAGTCAAGATTTTCATTATTTTTTTAGGGGAAAATATGAGAAATTAATAATTTTCGCTATTCGTGTCCCTTATTATTCATATTAAACTGCATCTGTTTCACATTCGAAATAAGCGAGCTAACAAAAATCACTTGGTGTGAGTGACAGTGATAAATAGAATTTTTACGAAAACAAATGGAATGAAAATAGGTGGGGATTCTCAGGAAGAGTATAAAATACAAAATAAAATATTTATAATTTACACACACATGCAAACCGGAGAAATTGAATTTCTATAATTATAAATTTTAGTTACACCAATGCTTCTATATTACAAGCCATGTCACAAGATTTTGATGTAGTATGCGTATAGGGCTATTCGTTTCTTTTTTTTATATGAAATGATGAAATTTACTATGGGATTTTTCTATAGGCAGATTTTGGAAGGCTTTTATCTTCTAGTTAAAATTGATCTGGAAACAGTTTGAGATAGTTATAAATTCAAATTGATATAGTTTTAATTGATAATTTTTAGTTTTTGTAAAACTACTTTTTTTCTAAACAGTTTGTTTTCGTTTTTTGTTTTGTTTATAACAAATCGTGTGCCGATTTGGTACGAACCATTTAAACGAGCATTTGATTTTTTTTTATGTAATGATTTGTTTTTTTTGTTGTGACACAGGGTGATAATTTTTTATTATTTCGAATTGATGAAATTTTCAGTTTCTTATTGTTTTGAAGATTGCAGTGTAAGTATGTAAATGTCGGAAATGGGGATAATTTAAGTTAAGTACATCCATACAAATATTAAGCGCATAATTTATGTATTATCTTAATTAAAACTTACTGTCTATTTTGTAATTAAAATGAATTTACTAGTTTATTATTATTTATGTGCAACAAATATATGATAGCGAACATTTTTTTTGTAAAACATGAATTATAATAAACTAGTTGATCATAAAAAAAATTAATTTAATTCAATAAATGCAACATTCCAACAATAAAACGCCCACGTGAAATTGTGCGTCATATTTCTTCCACTAAAAATGTATAAAGTATAACTAAAATTTATAATTACAGAAATTCAAGTTGAGTATATTTTCTCCGGTTTGCTTGTGTGTGTAAATTATAAATATTTTATATTGTATTTTATACTCTTCCTGAGAATTTCCGCGTGTTTTCGATTTTTCATTCCATTTGCCTTCGTAAAAATCTGTCACTCACCCCAACCGATTTTTGTTAGCTCGCTTATTTCGAATGTGAAACAGATGCAGTTTAATATGAATAATAAGGGACACGAATAGCGAAAATTATTAATTTCTCATATTTTCCCCTAAAAAAATAATGAAAATCTTGACTGAGAGTTGTTGAAATTCATGAATGAAAAGTGTGGAAATTGAATAATTTTTCATCTTAAAACGAACGAAAACATATTGTTCCTTGTACTCAGGTACATAAAAAAGTGTCTTTGGGCCTAATTTATAAGTTATTACAAATCTAAGACCAAAAAATGCAAAAAAAAAAGTAGTTTTCATATGATTTGTATGGAGCGATTTTTGTTTGTTATTACTCGACACATACATATGCAATCTCAAAATTGATGTTAAAAAATCAATAATTCTGACTTAGAAACTTGTATCAAGCATTTCGAATCAATTATTATTAATTGTTTGGAAAAATTTGTTCCTAAAAAAATTATTAAGGAAAATAATGAACCTTGGCTCAATTACCATTTAAAAAATCTAAGGAACAAAAGAAATCGAGCCTACAAACTTTTTAACAAACATAAAGACACAAGATCTAAAAATACTTTTGAATCGTTGTCAAAAAATTTTGATTCTGAATCTATTTTAGCTTACAACAATTATTGTAAATCAACAGGGGAAAGCATTTTATACAACCCCAAGAAGTTTTTTAAATTTGTAGATATTAAGCGTAAATGTAGAGGTTTTCCATCTACAATGAAACTTGATGACTCTTCATCCTATATTCCACAAGACATTAGCAATCTGTTTGCTATTCATTTTCAAAATTCTTACAGTGTTGAGAAAAGCATTCCATTCAACCCCAATGACTTTACTATTCTGGAATATAAAACAGAACTTATATCAAGAATGTATCTAACTCAAGATGAAATTTTAACAGCTATTTTAAAACTCAACTCGAACAAAGGACCTGGTCCTGATAAAATTCATCCATCATTTTTAATCAATTGTGCTTATGAAATTTCTACACCACTTTTGCATATTTTCAATTTATCACTCAATTCAGGTAAATTTCCACAAAATTGGAAATATTCATTTTTATCGCCAATTTTTAAAAGTGGAAATAGGAATAATATACAAAATTATAGAGGTATTGCAATTTTGTCAGTTATTCCTAAATTACTAGAAAAAATAGTTTGCAATAAACTTTCTGACATTATATCTCCATCTCTTAATACTGAACAACATGGATTTCTTAGAAATAGGTCCACAATAACTAATTTGTCTATTTTTACCTCTTCAATATTTGCAAATATGGAAAACGGTGTCCACTGATGCTATATATACTGATTTTAGTAAAGCTTTTGACAGAGTCTGTCACAATACACTTATTTTAAAATTAAATTATTTTGGCATTAGGGGCTCGTTACTAAATTGGATTAAATGTTATCTCACCAATAGAATACACAGAGTTAAATTCCTAGATGTGCTTTCTGATGAAGTATCAGTTTCTTCTGGAGTTCCTCAAGGCAGCCATCTTGGACCACTACTCTTCAATATTTTTATTTCTGACTTATCCATTAAATTATCTGGAATTAATCATCTATTTTTTGCTGACGATCTCAAAATTTTTCACACAATCCAAACAGTTAACGATGCCTCATTTCTACAATCCTTTCTCAATCGTCTGGATGAATGGTGTAAACTCAACAAGCTAAACTTGAATACAAAAAAATGTTCTGTCATCACTTACACTCGTAAAAAGGAATATAGTAGTTTTGATTATTTCATAAACAACGAGCCTCTACAAAGAGTTGATAATATCAAAGACCTCGGTATTTTATTGGATACCAAACTTAATTTTAATCTTCATTATGACTCAATTATTTCAAAATCTCACGCCATGTTAGGGTTCATAAAACGTCGAGCATCTGAATTTAATAACGTTTGGGTTACTAAAACCTTATATTGCTCACTCGTACGCTCTATACTTGAGTATGGTAGCGTTGTATGGAACCCTTATCATGAAGCTCACAGTAAAAAAATTGAATCAATTCAAAAAAAATTTATATTATTCGCTTTAAATTATTTATTTTCTCCTCGCGATTTCGTTAACCTTCCAAGCTATTCATATAGATTAAATCTCCTTAATATGAAGACTCTTGAAGGAAGACGCGTTCTTCTTGATTCATGTTTCATTTTTGATATCTTAAAACGTAATATTAACATTCGCTTTTTTAATGAACGTGTTGTATTAAACAATGACGTAAGACAAACTCGCCATACAAATTTTTTAAAAGAAATTCAACATCGTACGGATTATGGTAAAAACGAACCAATTAATAGAGCGGTTATTACTTTTAACAAAAATTCAAAACATTTTGAAAATAATATGACTAAAATCAATTTTAAAAATAAGATATTTGACAAAATTACTTAAATAAAGTATTTTTTATTATTATTAATTTTATTATTTTATTTTAATGTATATTTTAAAAACTTGTATTTTAATATTTTAACTTATATATATTCATATTCTTTAATATGGATTATTTTGACATAATAAAGTGGCCTTCTAGGATTAAAAAAAAAAAAAAAAAAAAAAAAAAAAAAAATTGCTTATTATATATTGGTATTGGTTTTGTTTAAAATTTGCTTTTTGTGTTTTGTGAGTTTAAAGCAATTTTATATTTATATAAAAAACAATGAGTACATTTACTTTGTACAGATGCATTTTTAACCAAACTCGTTGCAAAGTACAAATAAGCATTAACCTTGCAAAGTACCAATAAGCATGATAAATGGAACGCAAATAAGCCATGAAAGAGTGATAGCTTATTACTCAAAGGTGTTATCGAAACCAGAACTTAACTATTGTGTGATTCGTAACGAATTATTGGCTATAGTGGAATGTGTGAAACAATTTCATAAGTATTTCTATGGCCAAGAATTTCATATACGGATGGACCACGGAGCATTACGTTGGTGGCTGCTGCAGTTCAAGAATCCGAAAGTCAAGTAGCACGGTGGATCGAACGTCTTCAAAGTTACCATTATTAGATTTAACATCGGAAAGGGAGTGAACATGGAAATGCCCATGGATTGTCAAGATGGCCATGTCAATGCAAGCACTAGAGGCAAAGGATGACATTATAGACATAAGGCTTATGCAAGTACTACCGGATAAGGAGTGAACAGATGAAACGGTCAGGGACTAGCAGTTAGCAGATCCGGATTTGGCATTAATCATGCAATTTAAGGAGAAAGGAAATCGTCCTACTTGGTGTGAAATTGCAGATAAGATTCCCATAATAAAGGCTTACTGGGCACAATGGTACAGCCTCCAAATCGAGAACGGATGCTTAAAGCGAATATAGGAAAGCTCAGACGGCAATGTAAAACAATTAGTGAAAGTGGTCCCTTAATTGCCGAAGTATTGAGGGAGTATCACGGAGGCGCAAGGCGGGGTCACCTAGGAATTAAAAAAACACCAAAATATGTCAACGTTTCTACTGGTCAGGATGTAGACAATCTGTAGTGGAGTGGTGCCAGAACTGTGATCAATGTGCGGCGATAAAACGTCCTGCACGGAAAAGTTGGGGAACATTGCAACAATATAACAATATAGCGTCGGAGCACCCTTCGTGAGAATTGCAATGGATGTGGCGGGACCATTTCGGACTACAGATATTTTTAAATAATATAATATAATTGTAATAATGGATTATTTCAGCAAATGGCCTGAGGTCTATGCCATACCCAATTAAGAGGCAACAACGATAACTGATGCAGTAGTTAATAATAGGATTAGTCGTTTCGGAGTACCGATGGAGATTCACACAGACCAAGGAAGAAATTTTGAGTTAGTTGTATTTCAGGAAGTCTGTCAGTTGCTCGGTATAAATAAAACATGAATAACGCCTTTCTATCCACAGTCGGATGGTATGGTGGAAAGATTCAACGGGACGTTGGAAAAATATGGGAGATTCAGTATGGCTTTACAATCCACAACGGAAAAAGGACCGTACACCATCATCACCAAGATAAACGACGTAATCTACCGGATGAAGAAAGGGTAGCAAGGAAGACTGAAGGCGGTGCACTTAGAGCGATTAGCCCTCTACAGGGGAGGTGAGTTGGATCCTGTTCGGGACGAATCAGGATTAGGTAGGGGCTAATCTTACGATCGTGGCGACATCTCTATTTGAGTAGAGACACTATCGTAAATGTAAAACTGTTATAAAGTAGATGTGTCTAGGCTACTCAAGAATAGTCTAGACACTTTAGAACATTGTGGAATATTCTAGAAGGTTAGAATGTTTGGTATTTATACGCGATACAATTTTAGGAATGAGTTAGTTGTGTTTTAACCGTGAGTGTGCTTATAGTGGTAAAAAGGAAAAAGTGAAAGTTAAGAGTAAGCAACTAAAGTGTTGTTAAAGTGAATTAAGTAAATTAGTGTTGAGCGTAATTATTCGGAAATAAATAAATTTAGTGTCATCTAGAATTTACATCGTTTGTTTTATTCACAATCCGTGATCGAGCCTTGTCTGACAAGGTAAAAACGTAACAATATAATATGTGGCATCAGGCTGATAGGATTCCTACCTTATGTGCACTTAATTTTTTTTAACGGTCGACCATGTTCTCACAGGTGTTTATGTTAATAGGACTAAAAAAAAGGGGATCGGAAAATAAAACAAGATATTTTATTTTTACCATAATTTTATTTAATTTCCATTTAATATACATTTAATATACTTATACATTAAATAATTATATATATATATATATATATATATATATATATATATATATATATATATATATATATATATATATATATATATATATATATATATATATATATATATATATATATATATATATATATATATATATATATATATATATATATATATATATATATATATATATATGTATACATATAAATGCAATGAAACCTCCTAATAACAAACCTTTTCAAATAGTTTGGTTGGCCGTAGTGCATGTCCTTAGTAAAAAATTCTCTTTTTAGGGAACTATAAATTCAGTATAACGAAATAAAAATCAAGCAAAATTTATAAAAAAAAACATTAAAATAGAAATAAAATTAGTTTACATAGATTTTTTTTTATGTAAAATCATGTAAATTCCCATTTTTGACAGGCAATAGTTTATATATTAAAATGAGTAATTTTAAACAAAAACAATTATCTTTGGAACAGAAATAAAAAAAAACTGAAACAAAACGGATTCTGGTCAATCTGGTCATGAGGAAATGGTTTCATCAAGAAAACCTGATTTGAACCAAAAATTTAAAAGTTGTTCTAACGAAATTCCAGTCTAACGAAGTAATTTTTCCGGCCCCATCGAGTTCGTTATAACGAGATTTCACTATATATATATATATATATATATATATATATATATATATATATATATATATATATATATATATATATATATATATATATATATATATATATATATATATATATATATATATATATATATATATATATATATATATATATAATAAATTGTTCAATTTTTCAGTTTTCCATGTATACAGGGTTTACATCAAAGAAATAAAATTCTTCGATTTCCTATATTTACATATTTTGGATTTTAATTAAATTAATTACATAAAAACTACATTTAACTTTTAATTTTTTTTTTTTTTAAATATTTTGTTTGAATAAAAATATAATTATGTATATATATGTATGTATGTATGTACTATATGTATTTAATTGGACAGCAATTTTTTTTGTTGTTAATTTTTCTCAAACTCAATTTTAACCCGTTTTTCATATATTTTTACAGTGGGTGTACATTTTATTTTATAAATGCGCCAGAGTATTTTTTTTATCAACTGGATAAAATCTTTTTTGTTTCGTTCTTTGGCCGACATCTTATTTTGCCAGCCTCTTTAAATTTTTTGGAAGTTATTTATATAGAGGATTATATATAGATATATAAACTTACTTTGCCAACTTTAAATAAACTCTAAAAGGTTTTACAAATTTTATCAATTCTTGAAATTACAGGATTATTTTGATAAATTAATTTTAAATATCTTTCCGAGGGACGAGCTGTAAGCCCAAACGAATTTTGATAATAAAAGATCTGGGACCTCTTCAATTACCATACAGTTTGTGTGAAATCACATTTAAAGTGGAAGCATTTTTTTTTTCTGCTTCACTAAACGCGACTTTTTCTGTACCTATTTCACACATACGTGCATTCATTCGTTTATTTCGTTGATAACTTTTTTGGTTTTGCTTGAAGTTCCATCTTAATTAGGCCGTTGCTTGCTACTTTCAGTTTAATATATTATTTATAGAGTTAAATTAAATGTTAGCGCTTTTATCAGTCAATTTGTAGTAGAAGGTGCTTCCTAAACAATTTTTTAAATTTTTTTATTTTTCATATAATTTTTTAATAGTTTTAGATAGTGCTCTGACAATTTTTCCTTTTGTTTTAGAATTATTAACAATTTTGTATTTTAATTTTTGTTTATTTAGATGTACATGTAATTGTTTTTTTGTTTTTTTAAATTTTTTTTTTCAAATGTTGTTTAATTTAATTCAGTTAATTATATATATATTTATTTTTAAGTCTATCCTAGTTTAATAATCGATAAACTATTATCACTTACGATTTAGTGTTTTGGAAGTTGGAATTTTTATTTACAAAAATTAATTCACTTCGCGCATACATTTTTTTTTAAATATTCACAGTTTAATTTAAATAAGAATATATATATATATATATATATATATATATATATATATATATATATATATATATATATATATATATATATATATATATATATATATATATTGTATATACATATATATATATATATATATATATATATATATATATATATATATATATATATATATATATATATATATATATATATATATATATATATATATATATATATATATATATATTTGTAACATATATATAATTTATTTAAACTTACTTATTGTTTTAAAGCTACTGGTTTGGGTTAATCTGATTGACTGTTGGATGTCAGCTGTACAATTTTTTATCTGACCATTTCAGTTTTCTTATATAATGTACATATAGATATTACATAGATATGCTATAGTTTATTTATGGTTCTACAGGGAAAACCCTAAAAGCCTGTTTCAAAATGGGCAAATACGTTTTCCTCCTAAAACCACAAATAAACTAATGTGCACGTGTTCACAACGACAACAAAAATATGATGATTAATTTGACAGAAATGACAGAAAAATCGAAAAATTGAATTTATGATTTGAATAATTTTCCCGCATATAACATTGCATATGTACAGTGCCTGTCCAACCAAGCAAGATTTCACCTTAGAAAGTTTTCGGAAAATTTTATTACTTCTGGAACCTCAATTCTGTAACATTTTAAAAGTTGCATATCAAAATTTAGGGAAATTATTGAAAAAATTAAATTCATTATTCCCCAACGTTTGCATATTTTACTGAGAAATATAAATTTTTATAAGTTGAATATGAAAATAGCATCGAAGCTTTTATATAAACTCTGTGAGTTTGTACAAGTAAGTTGCCGTGAATTTTATCGAAAAAGAGAATTTAAAAGAAATAAATAGATTAGTAAGTGTCCGCTGCATTTATAAGGCAAGGAAACGATGATTATCAAGTTTTTACAGCTTTTAATTATTAAAATTTGGTTTCTTGAGTGAGCGTGCCGCAATAAACTCTAAAAGATTTTCGAAGTTCTGGGAAGTTTGTGAGCTTTGACAAGCATAGCATAACACTCAGTATTGCCCAGAGTTCGTATAATATTTTTAAATTCGTAAGTTCGGGAGATTCCCAATTCTACAGTTATACGTTATCCGCTGTGATGATCCAGCCATCCACATTAACCACGGGCTATACAAGTTTTCTTTTAATTAAAATTACAGCCTTTGTCAAAGCTAGAACTCCTTTGTTTTTAAATTGTTTTAAAATTTAATTCATAATTGCCCAGAGTTTGTATATTTTCTATAGAAAGCAGAGATTAAGTTGCCGTGGATTTTACCAACTCGATATCAATTTGATAAAATCCACGGCAACTCACGAATTCTCGTTTCGTAAATTTAAGGAAACTCCAATTTCTAAATTTATACGTTTTCTGATGTGATGATCCAGCCATCTACATTAATACCGGGCTATACAAATTTGATTTTAATTACAATTTTTACCTCGGTCAAAGCTACTTACTTCTTTGCTTTACATGGTTCCTAAACCTTTAAATTTCAGCGTGCATTGAGTAGTTGGAAAAAAACTAGAAAATGGCTGGTTTATTTTTGCGCCACTATAAAATATTATTCGTCAATGAGAAATTTTTTCGTTATTTTCATGATGTAAATCTGTAAGGGTCCCGGAGCAAGAGTCTTCAGATTTACAGTATGCATTTGAACACGACGTAGTCGAAAGCCATTAATTGTTATTTTTGTAGTATTTAATAAACCTCATTAGGGTGGTGTACAACAGATTTTGGACGAAATATTAATATTTTTATTTCTATATCAGCAGAGTTTGGACAGTTTTAGTTTATGTGTGTAAAATAAAATGTGACCAAAAATTGCATTCAACAAAATTTCGCAGCCCGCAATCATGCTACTGAATCAAAATTTTGTTAAAATTGATTGAATATTTGTAATGAACCAAAGCCAAAGCTCGTCCAGATATCTTCTTATGATGTTCATCACAACTTGTGATTAAATTTAGTTTGATAAAAATTTGAATATTTTGTTTAATATTAAAGGTGATGAAAGTATAAACATTATGTCAACTACATGTTAGAATCAACTTTATATTATTCTCCGTTAATTCTTCGGCACTATCGGTAGCACAAAACCGCATACAATTTATTTTTGATTCAAAAATAGTTGTATGTGATGCCAACAACAAGTTGGTTATTATGCTAACAATAACATTGAAGAATTGAAAGCGAATATTATTATAGAGTTGACTGATATTGCGTTCGCCAAATCGATTTAATCGGCATTTTAATTTTAAACATAATTTTCATATTTTCACCAAACTCAAATTAACCGGAAATTGTGAACAGCCTAATTTGATACCTGGTTAGACTTGGCTTTGCTTCATTACTAATATTCAATCAAGTTTAATGAAAATTTAGATTCAATAATATGATTGCGGGCTGTAAAATTCTGTTGAATGTATAATAATTTACATGGGGGGTTTACAAACGGATCCACTTAAAATATGTACATAGGTAATTGAATTAAACTTTCATCTTTTCACAAGAGTAGAAACCTCATTTTCATTTTCTTTTTAAATTTAATTAATTTTTAATTAATTTGAGCTTTATTACAAAAAAAAAATGTATTCCTTATTATGTTGTGCAGGAAAAGAAATTTGTTTCACATTTGTGTATGCACGGAATGTATGGAAATTTTTTATTTTACTAACTAACCGTGTAATGATGAATTTTCTTTTTGTTTTTAGAGATTTATTCGAAAAGGGATTAGGAAGTTTAGGTGAGAATATACTTAAGTCATTCATATACATACTCGTTATCATGATACGGTTTGTCTTTAATCAAAGGACGATAAATGTGAAGATTATAATCTTTCAAAAGATTCAATTAAAAAAATACTCTACATTTTAATGATGCTGTACCAGTTTATCGTTTTTTGTTTTGTTTAATCTTTTGTTTGGAGAAACAGACGATTAAAATGTACGTAAGATAGTAATAAATTAAAAGGATCATCAAAAATGAAATTGTGAAAACCACTTTTTTATCAATCTCTGTACTAGTTTTCTCGAACAGTATGATCCAGCTAGCAAATGAAAATTGTTTTAATTGACCCTGTAACTTGTTATGTTTTACTGGTGTGCAATATTTCAAATTTTCATCATAACACATATTAAAATAACAAGGTACACGATCAAATAAAAACAATTGTCATTCACAAGCTGGATCAATACAGTTAGAGAAAACTAGCACAAACATTATAAAATGCTTTCATAGCTCATAACATTTAATCACTTCATTTCTAAATTCTTTCTGTACGATTAAATGCAGTTGGTGAGCTCGTTTATGGCTTGCTACAAAAGCTATACACACAAATTCTAAAATTTACCGAATTTTCACAAAATTTACGATAATATATATTTAGATATTTCAGAGTTATTCTCACAACTTATTAGCATGGTTGAAACTTTAAAATTAAATTCAGTAAATCAAAATTGTAAAAAAATTAATTTCTTAAATTTGTAATTGTTTTTATAGACAACATTTTTATTCAAATTTCGGTAGTAAAAATTTTTTTCGTTTGGGTCCCAGAATTCAAAGAAGGGTAACAAGCACTGCAGGTTAAATTATTCAAGTTCATTTTAATATACACATAATACATATTATATAAGTATATATATATATTGATATATATATATATATATATATATATATATATATATATATATATATACATATATATATATATATATATATATATATATATATATACATATATATATATATATATATATATTTATATATATATATATATATATATATATATATATATATATATACATATATATATATATATATATATATATATACATATATATATATATATATATATATATATATATATATATATATATATATATATATATATATATATATATATATATATATATATATATGTATATATGTCTATATATATATATATATATATATATATATATATATATATATATATATATATATATATATATATATAATGAAATTCACTTAAAGCGACCTCGGATATAACGACGAGATTTGAAAGCCGTTGAGTAGTATAGTTCCGTTTAGTCCCGTACTTCTGTAATTGAGTTGTGCGTTTAATATAGCGACTATGGTCGTTATATCAGAGGTCGCTTTTAGTGAATTTCACTGCATATATATATATATATATATATATATATATATATATATATATATATATATATATATATATATATTTATATATATATATATATATATATATATATATATATATATATGTTTATATATATATATATATATATATATATATATATATATATATATATATATTTATATATATATATATATATATATATATATATATATATATATATATATATATATATATATATATATGTTTATATATATATATATATATATATATATATATATATATATATATATATATATATATATATATATATATATATATATATATATATATATATATATATATATATATATATTTATTTATATATATTTATTTATATATATATATATATATATATATATATATATATATAAATATTTAAATATATATGTATATAGGTGTCTGAGTTTGAAATTTTTGCTAGTCCATTACGTGGCGATCCTTTGGCTCATTCTATCGTATTGATGTGAAGAGACGCAATTTTTAATAACCAGCGATATTCGGTTCATTTAAAAAATTCGGTTCAGAATAAAAATGTATGTACACGAATATTAAATTATAACTTTAAAATGTTTAATTAAAATATATTAAACTATTAAAATTTAAATGTTAAACTCATTTTGGCCAGAACGATGGTTTAAAATTTTAAAAATATTTGTTTTGGTTTTGTTTAAATTCAGTTTCCCCCGAAAAAAACCTTTAGAACTGAATTTAAATAAAAACACAAAAAATAAAAATTATACTTATGAAGCATCATCCTGTCAAACGTGTGCAACTTTTGAGATAACCACCTAAATCTTTTAATCTCTTAACCGTTTTTTTTACATGCACCCTGTGTCTCAGTGTATTAAAAATCGGGTTTTTTCCCTCTGCCTCCATGTTAGATCAGAATGAACCAACAAACCCTCTTTCATGGAATTAGCAACCTAAACTGAGGCACTTTCTATATATATATACATATATATATATATATATATATATATATATATATATATATATATATATATATACATATATATATATATATATATATATATATATATATATATATATATATATATATATATATATATATATATATATATATAAATATATATATATATATATATATATATATATATATATATATATATATATATATATATATATATGATAGTAATAATACTGGTTGTATTTTTCCCATTGTTAATTGATCAATTCTAAGCAAATTCAGAAAAAAAATTGTATAGAATAGTATTTTGATTCAAATACACTAATAATAACTCTCAAGAACTACTTACAACAATTAAATATAATTTTCAAGCGAGTCAACTTAAAAAGACAAAACAGCGTAAACGAATAAACTGTTTATGGCAACTATGGCGTTGCAAAATTAAAAAAAAAAAAAACATTACTAGTGTCTTTCCAATCGATCACCGCAAGTACTTCGGTTGAAAGAAACAAACCTACGTATTTTTAAGTAACCGTCCACAGCACCGATCCGAAAGCACTTATAGTAGAAACAATAATACTTAGCGTTGACTGAGGTATCAACAAAATTTGCAAATAAAATTTGTGCAGCAACATTTGACTAGAAACCAAACACGTGTTGTAATTCATAACGTATATTTCAAAAATAAACCGTCACAAAGATGAAATCAAAAATTGTGTTATTCTGAAAAAGCATATAATTCAGAATGTCAGTTGGAATATACCGTTGGAAAATCGATCTTTATGTGGATTATCTTTATATAATACTCGTCAATTTATGATCGGTGTCGTGTGTAAATGAAGGATTGACTATATACTCGTACATAGTTTGGTCGAATCATACTTTTCTGCGTTGGTCAACTTCCTTGCATTTCCAACAACATCGCGTTCACATAAAATTTGGCACACAATAATTTTGTTTTGCTTTGCACATAACAATAGTTTTAGAATTTTTCATAATTTCTATCCCATCTCTTTCTAATTAATTCTAGTGAACAAAATAACTTTTAATGGATTTTGGATGGTCCCATATAAAATTTTTTTTTTGGAAATCAAGACCATCTTCTTTCATTAAAATTAGAAAAATAATTTTTGTTACACGCGTCTATCGTTGCCTTGATTTAGCTAACTGTCTACACTATTAATTTAATTTAAATTATCTAAATATGAAAAAAAATTAAATTAATCATGTAAGTGTGATGAGAATTAAAAATATGTTGAATACATTTAATGTTGAGTATACATTTAACACCGATCTTATAAATAATTATACAATTAAAAATAGGCTGTAACCAGTAATTTTACTATGGTTAATTTATAAGAGTTTGATGTATATTTTTTATTTTAACAAAATTATAACTTCAGTTTCACGGGTTTTTTTCAATTAATAGTATATTATGATTAATATAATAAGTAATTAATATAAGTAATTTAATATTTTTATTTTATTATTTAAATTTATAATGAATATATTGAGCCTTAAACTAGTAATTTTAATAATTTATGTTATTTTTTTAAATTAATTTGAATTTAAATTTAAATATTTTAATTATTATTATAAATATATGTGTAGTTTTTTAAAAAGTCATCTAGACGGATTTAATTGATTTCGATGTATTATGGAAATTGTTGATGAAAATATAACAATAAATTTTGATATGATTGTTTTTTGTGATGTATAAACTGATAGAATACATAATACTAACAGGGTTGTATGTGATGGGCATGGTCCACTACTACTTGTTTGCATTGCTGCTGGATGTTCTCCTATGAAATAAATATTAAAAAACAAAAAAAAAAATTTGGAAACACAAAATTCGCATAAAATAATTAATTGAAAATATTTTTTAATATACACAGCTTCATGTTGGTATACCAGGTTAATAATAAAATAATTTCGTTTGATTGATTGTAAAATAAAATAATTTTCAAATCAATTCCACCCTATCCTACTCTAAATGTTTCAGCCATGATGATTATGCCTAACGTTGGTGGTCTGGATGTTAAACTGTCTGGGAGGAATAAACCGTACCGTGCTGATAATCGGCCAGGCTGGAGGCACAGTCTAAAAAATATCTCAGTCTCTATGTTCGGATACCTGGCGCACCCTTCGGACTATGGAGTCTTATATGTGTGCGAATCTCTGCACAGGTAGACCTCGTTCGTCCGCTACTCGTGGGATCTATTATGGATGCAAATACTAAACAACAACAAAAAATCCGGTATTCCTAAAAAGCTTTTAAAAGGCTTTTAGGCCCGTCATGTATAGTACAAAAATGAACATAGGCATGAATGAGGCTGGTCTCTCAAGGCCACACCATTCCATTCAATTTAGAATGAACAGATACAAAGATACGCTTGCTTGGGCAAAAAGCATCATTGAGCCATGATAGAGGCTACGAAGAAAAAGGTACAAGAAACTGTCAACAGGCTCTTTAATGAGGTGCTGAAGAAGCAGGTGGAGATAGTCTTAGCCGCCACCTTTCTTATGATTTTAAGGAAGAACGAGATATCTGCCCCGTTCTGCCGAGATGGAGTTTGGCACCGCGGGCATGTTAAGTTGAATGCCAATGCCGATGATAGATTAGTCACCCTATATAAGAAAGCGGCAGGAAGACTCGGTGAAGTTTGGAGCAAAACTAAAGATATACTCGGAAGGATATTCCCTGCATACCCAGAGCATACGTCTGGATCTAGAATTGCTAACAGCTAACATCGAGGAAGATTGCCAAGTTAAATGAAACGAAAGCGGATCACAGATCGGCCGTGATCATTCTGAATAGAGACTGCCTAAATGCTCTGGCAAAGACTGGATGCTAATCATCTGTGGGTTTGGAGCGATTATGCGTAAATCTGTAAGCGAGATGAGGCTGACAGGTCTGGCGCATCTGGAGCAGCTTTTGTGGTGCCCCACTTTGAATTGTTGACCTTCACACCTAACGTCGAGGTCAATGGGGTTGCACTGTGCACTTCGGATGGGCTTTTTCGAATACTTAGGATTCTACAGACCAACTCCACCACTGTAAGGCACCCAGTATTGCTCAAAATGGAAGCTGAGGGCATTGATATTGTTCGGGTCCAGGAACCACGGTGACCGGGTAATGGGACTCAGAACTTCCATTACATTATTCTGATTGGCGAAGTACTAATATCAAAAGTCGAGGTGAATTATTGCTTGATTTTATTTTAAGTACTAACCTAAGCATATGTAATATCGGGCGTAGGTCAACTTTTATTACCTATTACTAAACCTGTAGGAACAAGGCTTCAGGCTGGTTGCCTACGGGGCTGATGTTGTTATTGCGGTCTTTGGTGAATATCCTTGTATGCTGAGTGAGCACATACATTGCGCACTTTCTCTGAGTGGCCCAGCAACCGTGGAGTCTAAATACAGACAAGAAGTGCTAGACATCACATTAGAGCATATTGAATTGGAAAGTGTCCGAAAACCATTCCTTTTCTGACCATTGCTATCTCCAGCATGAAGTGGTTACAAAACCCACTGGTAAACCAATTTTCATGAACAAACCGAATTGGATTATTTTAGAATCATTCTTGGTAATTCAATACCAAGCAAGCTATCTGATGTTTTTAATAATGCCACAAATAATTACTTAACCAGATGACCAAGTTTCATAGTAAAGAATTGTACATGAAATAAAATACGCTAAATTTGTAGGGGAAATTTTGTACCCCGAACGAAAAGTCTATATTTATCGTGCCAAAATTAATCATCTCTTTTCTTCCTACAGCATTATGATTAAAATTTTTTTTGTAATACACACAAATCAAATTTCTTTTTATTTAATATACACACAAACAACTAACAAAAGAATATATATATTTTTTGTACTACTGCATGTATTTTTCTTTGTTATTACTTGATGAAATTTTTTAAAACCAACAACAATCTACTCCAATCTAAAACCATCTCTCTGATTCGGTAAAACAAATTTTTTAGTTTGTTTCTTCTAGCACGTTAACAGCCTCTATTTAAATGCAATTTTAAAATAAAAATTGAATAAACGACACGCAAGGTGATAACAATACGAAGAACAAAAAATGAAAATAAAAATTTTGCGTTTGTATTGTAAGCCTTATGAATGAAAAAACGTAAATTTGCTAATATGTAGATCAGGTGTTTTTTTTTCTCCATTAGGCATTATTTTTATAAACAAAATCTTGAAAATGAAATGAAAACGCGAAAATATGTACGCATAGATAAAATTATACATTCATATCAGCTAAATAATATTTCTGTATCATAAGAGAGATCGTACTGTGTGTAAAACAAAAAAATTAAATCATACATTTTCACCGCGAAATTAATTATTTGGTTTTTATTAATTATGAATACTCGATCAAATGGTAATTCCAGCTGCAATAACGTATATTAAAGTTGCTGCGGTTAAAACGATCGTAGTTGGGTGCCTTTTTTCGTCATTGGGAATTATTTTTATGAACAAAATCTTTAATGAAATGTAAACACGATATTATTTATGCATACAATTATACATTCACATCAGCTAAATAAAATTTCTGTACCATAAGAAAGATCGTGATGTGTGTATTTATTAATTATGAAGTATGTACTTAATTCGGCAAAAAATCAATTAATTATTTTTGCGTTGAATAAATTCATTTTTAATTAAATTCGCTGCTTTTTGGGAACTAAACTAACTTCGCCGATAAATTTTTGAATTAACTAAAATGTTCATGCTATAGTGATATTAGCGAAATGAATGCCAATATCGTGACTGCTAGGGGTGAAGTTATAGCCACCTTTTCCGCGAAGTGTCGAAAAAAAATTTTCCAATGAATTTTGATTGGTTTTGCCGGTTACCTCCTTTACCTTCGAAACCAACATTATCATTTAAAAAATCGAACAGCATTAAATGAGCGTGTGTGGTGGATCAGGTGTCTTTTTTCCCCATTAGGAATGATTTTTATAAACAAAATCATTAATGAAATGAAATTACGAAAATATTTATGCATAAAATTGTACAGTCATCTTCAGCTAAATATAATATATGTAATTATGTACCATAGGAAAGATCGTGATTATTAATTATGAATTACTTAATTCGGCAAAACATTAATTAATTAAGTTTTGTTGCTTTGAATAAATTCATTTTTAATTTTAAATTAAATTCAGTGCTTTTGTATGTTTAATTGTTTGCAAACTAAACTAACTTCGCCGATAAATATAAATGTATTCCATGAAGATTTAATTTCATTTTCAATATGAATGGAAAACACAACGGAAAATTGATTCAAAGATTCAAATATGCTAGTAACAGAAATTTTCAGTAAATTAAAGAAATGTACTAAGTATATACCGTCCGAAAAAAAAAACAAATTTGATTTAATCCAAAATTCACGATTGTCTTTAACTTTTAAATTTTTTTAATTTTTTTGATGCCGAAGATAACTGCGATTTATCCTTTTTGGGCCGTTTTAGAGGTTTCTCAAATTCTTTATTTAGCACAGACCATTACAATTCCTTCTTTCAGTATCCTAATAAAAAATGAGACCAACATTTTAATGTTCAATTTGTAAAGTGTATACATGGTGTTAAATATTTTTTTATTTTTACCTTGAGCGTAGTTCTAATAGCACTTGCAACTGTATTGCTTAACAAATATTTGTGAAGAAAGGTTAAATCTAAATGTTTTTATGACAATATGTTACCAAGCTACAACAAATATTGCCGCATATAAAATTCTTGGAGTTGTGCCAGATAAGCCATATCTTTTACATAATGACAAACAAATTTGTGCTCAATATGATACTCCTCATTTGATAAAATCATCTCGCAACGCTTTGCTAAATAATAAAATAGAACATTCTGAACAAGGCATAAGTGATAGCAACAATACAGTTGCAAGCGCTATTAGAACTAGGCTCAAGGTAAAAATATTTAACACCATGTATATACTTTACAGGATACGAGATTTAGGATCGGTACGTGGAACGTACAATCACTTAGAAAAGCAGGAAGGCCTAATCACGTGTAAGAAAGAGTATCGGCTGGAACTCGTTCCTCTTCAAGAAACTTGCTGGCCTAAAAGTGGGGACCATGTGTCCCAGGGCTATACGTTGCTCTACAGTGGAGATGACCTCGGAAATCTTGGAGCTGGATTTCTTCTTGGGCCGCAGGTAAAGAAGGCTGCTTTTGATTTCCAAGCCGTAATATATATATTTTTTGTACTACTGCATGTATTTTTCTTTGTTATTACTTGATGAAATTTTTTAAAACCAACAACAATCTACTCCAATCTAAAACCATCTCTCTGATTCGGTAAAACAAATTTTTTAGTTTGTTTCTTCTAGCACGTTAACAGCCTCTATTTAAATGCAATTTTAAAATAAAAATTGAATAAACGACACGCAAGGTGATAACAATACGAAGAACAAAAAATGAAAATAAAAATTTTGCGTTTGTATTGTAAGCCTTATGAATGAAAAAACGTAAATTTGCTAATATGCAGATCAGGTGTTGTTTTTTCTCCATTAGGCATTATTTTTATAAACAAAATCTTGAAAATGAAATGAAAACGCGAAAATATGTACGCATAGATAAAATTATACATTCATATCAGCTAAATAATATTTCTGTATCATAAGAGAGATCGTACTGTGTGTAAAACAAAAAAATTAAATCATACATTTTCACCGCGAAATTAATTATTTGGTTTTTATTAATTATGAATACTCGATCAAATGGTAATTCCAGCTGCAATAACGTATATTAAAGTTGCTGCGGTTAAAACGATCGTAGTTGGGTGCCTTTTTTCGTCATTGGGAATTATTTTTATGAACAAAATCTTTAATGAAATGTAAACACGATATTATTTATGCATACAATTATACATTCACATCAGCTAAATAAAATTTCTGTACCATAAGAAAGATCGTGATGTGTGTATTTATTAATTATGAAGTATGTACTTAATTCGGCAAAAAATCAATTAATTATTTTTGCGTTGAATAAATTCATTTTTAATTAAATTCGCTGCTTTTTGGGAACTAAACTAACTTCGCCGATAAATTTTTGAATTAACTAAAATGTTCATGCTATAGTGATATTAGCGAAATGAATGCCAATATCGTGACTGCTAGGGGTGAAGTTATAGCCACCTTTTCCGCGAAGTGTCGAAAAAAAATTTTCCAATGAATTTTGATTGGTTTTGCCGGTTACCTCCTTTACCTTCGAAACCAACATTATCATTTAAAAAATCGAACAGCATTAAATGAGCGTGTGTGGTGGATCAGGTGTCTTTTTTCCCCATTAGGAATGATTTTTATAAACAAAATCATTAATGAAATGAAATTACGAAAATATTTATGCATAAAATTGTACAGTCATCTTCAGCTAAATATAATATATGTAATTATGTACCATAGGAAAGATCGTGATTATTAATTATGAATTACTTAATTCGGCAAAACATTAATTAATTAAGTTTTGTTGCTTTGAATAAATTCATTTTTAATTTTAAATTAAATTCAGTGCTTTTGTATGTTTAATTGTTTGCAAACTAAACTAACTTCGCCGATAAATATAAATGTATTCCATGAAGATTTAATTTCATTTTCAATATGAATGGAAAACACAACGGAAAATTGATTCAAAGATTCAAATATGCTAGTAACAGAAATTTTCAGTAAATTAAAGAAATGTACTAAGTATATACCGGCCGAAAAAAAAAAACAAATTTGATTTAATCCAAAATTCACGATTGTCTTTAACTTTTAAATTTTTTTAATTTTTTTGATGCCGAAGATAACTGCGATTTATCCTTTATGGGCCGTTTTAGAGGTTTCTCAAATTCTTTATTTAGCACAGACCATTACAATTCCTTCTTTCAGTATCCTAATAAAAAATGAGACCAACATTTTAATGTTCAATTTGTAAAGTGTATACATGGTGTTAAATATTTTTTTATTTTTACCTTGAGCGTAGTTCTAATAGCACTTGCAACTGTATTGCTTAACAAATATTTGTGAAGAAAGGTTAAATCTAAATGTTTTTATGACAATATGTTACCAAGCTACAACAAATATTGCCGCATATAAAATTCTTGGAGTTGTGCCAGATAAGCCATATCTTTTACATAATGACAAACAAATTTGTGCTCAATATGATACTCCTCATTTGATAAAATCATCTCGCAACGCTTTGCTAAATAATAAAATAGAACATTCTGAACAAGGCATAAGTGATAGCAACAATACAGTTGCAAGCGCTATTAGAACTAGGCTCAAGGTAAAAATATTTAACACCATGTATATACTTTACAGGATACGAGATTTAGGATCGGTACGTGGAACGTACAATCACTTAGAAAAGCAGGAAGGCCTAATCACGTGTAAGAAAGAGTATCGGCTGGAACTCGTTCCTCTTCAAGAAACTTGCTGGCCTAAAAGTGGGGACCATGTGTCCCAGGGCTATACGTTGCTCTACAGTGGAGATGACCTCGGAAATCTTGGAGCTGGATTTCTTCTTGGGCCGCAGGTAAAGAAGGCTGCTTTTGATTTCCAAGCCGTCAATAACCGATAGTGAAAGCTTCGCTTGCGCATGAAGTTAGCCAACTTGTCGAAAATTTGTGTACATGCGCTCACAGAAGTCAGCCCCAAGATAAAGACTCATTTTACAATGACTTGGACGATCTGATGGGATCTATACCCGAACACGATGTTAGAATGGTAATTGGGGACCTACACATTCGATCGAGTAATATTCTCCATAGCAAATTTACGTTTTTTCATTCATAAGGCTTACAATACAAACGCAAAATTTTTATTTTCATTTTTTGTTCTTCGTATTGTTATCACCTTGCGTGTCGTTTATTCAATTTCCATGTTATTTTAAAATTTAAAGCCTCTATTTAAATGCAATTTTAAAATAACATGGAAATTGAATAAACGACACGCAAGGTGATAACAATACGAAGAACAAAAAATGAAAATAAAAATTTTGCGTTTGTATTGTAAGCCTTATGAATGAAAAAACGTAAATTTGCTATGGAGAATATTACTCGATCGAATGTGTAGGTCCCCAATTACCATTCTAACATCGTGTTCGGGTATAGATCCCATCAGATCGTCCAAGTCATTGTAAAATGAGTCTTTATCTTGGGGCTGACTTAACAAAAAATGAAAATAAAAACGTTAACGTGTTAGAAGAAACAAACTAAAAAATTTGAATCTATTACGAAATTTTTTCCGGTTTTCGGTAGCAAAAATCGGGAAATGATGAAATTTGGTTTCAAAATTTTAACACTATACAGCGTTGGTGTATTTTTTTTATTTCTGTCAGAAACGCTATTTCGGTTGGTTACGTTTTTTTGCAGTGAAATTTTATATGTTTTATTTTCGAGTATTTTCCATGATATTTTTAATTTAAATTAATTTTATGTATATAATATTATAGTTATTAATTAAGTGTATATAAATTATTTTTTTTGTGTGTAAATATAAATTTCGGACGTAAATAATATTTTTTGTATATACATAATTAGTTCATTTCATTTTGTTCAATCATTTATTGAAAGGTAAATATTTTGTTATGATTAAATAAGTTGGTTACTAACAAAATTAAGGTTATGTTTAGTTAGTAAATTTGGTTTATCTCCATATTGGGGTAAATTAGATATTTTGGCACCTTTAAAACTAATCGTAATCTCAACATGTCAATAATTTCCCACACACATCTCTGAACTTATTATCTCGATAATTATTTTTCCGCTTTTGAGATGAACCAAAGTTATGTGCCATTACTTTATCTCAACCAATTTTTTTTATTTATATTGATATTAAATTATTTTTAAATATATAGGTATCTTAAAATTCAGACATGTCAGAACGGACCAGAAAAAGGCGAATGAAGCTAGTTACAAAGAAAGCTTCCTCATCATACATCACAATCAACTTAATTCGACGTCAAATGGCTGTGAACTAATAATCCCGTGATTATAATTAAATGTACTAAGAATTAATTAAATTTAAGAAGAGATATATTTTTTTATTATTAATTTTTCATATTGAATAATTAAATATATTTATTTGAAACCGTTAAAAAAATTTTTTTATTTACATTTTCAAATTTAAATTTCTCCCGCTAAAATCTATAATAAAGGCTCCGCCCACATTTTGTTGAAAACATAACCTAACTTTTTTTCATCATTGTCCGATTATTTGCGACAACGTTCATAGTAAATCTTACAATAAGTCGGACATATTTGATGAAAAAAGTCGGAGAGGAATTCATCAATTTGTCCGAAAAATGTGAAAAAAGTCGGATTTCGTTATACTTGGGATGGTTTTAGATTGGAGTAGATTGTTGTTGGTTTTAAAAATTTTCATCAAGTAATAACAAAGAACAATACATGCAGCAGTACAAAAAATATAATATTTCTTTGTTAGTTGTTTGTGTGTATATTAAATAAAAAGAAATTTGATTTGTGTGTGTATTACAAAAAAATTCTTAATCATAATGCAGTAGGAAGAAAAGAGATGATTAATTTTGGCACGATAAATATAGACTTTTCGTTCGGGGTACAAAATTTCCCCTACAAATTTAGCGTATTTTATTTCATCTACAATTCTTTACTATGAAACTTGGTCATCTGGTTAAGTAATTATTTGTGATAATGCTATGTTGGGGCATGTCCTATCAGTAGGCCTTTAGGTAAGTCTCAGCCACCCTGGTGGTCGAAGGAACTCCAAGGTACTTGTTCGAAATACAGGAGACCGTTCAAGAAGGCGAGGAACACAGATGTTGCTGCGGATTGGGACTGCTATAAAGAAGTCTTCAAAACTTCCAAGTTCGAATTAAGATAAGCCAAAAAACCCCTGGAGGCTCTACTGTTGTAATATACAGGATCCCTTGGAAGCGGCCATACTACATAAAGTACTATGTTCTAGTCTTTCCATCCCGAGTTATCTCGAACGATCGGATGGATCATGGACTACGTGTAGACCCCACAAGTCTATATAGTAAATAGTAAATAGGCGGAAAATCCTGTGGGCAATAAACAGCTTCAATTCATACAAGTTGGCAGGACCTAAGAGCATTACTCCTGTGGATGTCCACCAATTATTGACAAAATCCTGCCTTGGCTGGAAGTCATTAGCCTATAAGCTTATCCTATTTTCTATTAAAATCATTATAGAAAGGCAAATAGAAGCTTACAGGCTCAATCAAGCTGGACGATCTGTCGAAATCTCAACACGCGCCCTCTAACGTAACTTTCTTGAATATAGAGAGGGCGTTTAGCAACGTTAGACCGGGGGCAATCACTAGAGTGCTTGCATGTTTGGGGGTAGATGGGTCAATCAGAGACTGAATAGATTATATGCTTAGAGACAGGATCGTGGCAGCTCCTCTGGACTAGGCGTTTGCCAGTAAATTTGTGAGTGGAGGGACACCACAAGGTAGGGTTTTATCCTCCTCTTTGGAATTAACAGGTTAATACCTGTTACTAAACCTGTAGGAACAAGGCTTCAGGCTGGTTTCCTACGGAGATGATGTTGCTATTGCGGTCTTCGGTGAATATCCTTGTATGCTGAGTGAGTACATACAGTGCGCACTTGCTCTGAGTGGCCCAGCATTTGTGGAGTGAGCGCAAAAATAGAGTTGGTCCTGTTTACCAGGAAGTACAATTTGCCTCAGTGTGACCCGCCAACACTAAATTGTACTCGCTTGATCTCTACGAATAGAGCGGAATACCATAGGTTACTTTTGAACAGCCAGCTAAGCTGGAAACCAAATATTTTAGAAAGGGTAAAGAGAGCTATTATAGAGCCCTACAAAGTACACTGACTCAGTGGTCAAGCCCATACTACACTTTATGGGGTTGTCGTCTGGTGGTCAGCGTTAAAAATTGTGGTCAACCTAAAACTTTTAATGAAAGTTCAAAGAACTGCCTGCTTGTGTATAAGTGGAGCACTCAGGAGTATACCTACCCAAGCCTTCGAGATTCTCTTTCATCTCATCCGTTGGATCTTGCAGCCAAGCAACTTGCAACTTGCACAGCCATTCAGATCAAATCCATATTTATGTGGACCTGTAACCAATATAGGGCACTTATCTATTTTGTGCCACGAGGTATTCTAGTACTATGCTTCTCCATCGCCATTTTTCAACGTGAGGTTTCTAACTGAATTTCCCACCAGAGGGGACTGGATGAATGAGATGATTATAGCCAATGAGGTGATAAGCTTCTTCATGACTGGCTCAAACAAAGATAGAGGAATCGGCTATGGAGTATTCTGTGAGGCATTGGACACAAAAAAGGTTGACTCTCTTGTCTTCCCGACTTTTGCAGTGCCTTTCAGGCTAAACTTATCGCGATAATGGAAGTCTTGGACTGATTGAAGTATAATGTAATATCTGCAAAGGATATACGCATTTTTACGCACAGCCAGGCTACTTTTAAAACGCTACAATCAAACTTCCTGATGTCGAAGATAGCTCAGAATTGTCTGCCTGTTCAACATCCGCTTGACGTGGATGCCAGGCTACTTTAATATTATAGGAAATGAACAGGCAAATAACCTTGCTCAGGTGCCCTGGTGTGATGGTGCGCCGTATATCACAAAGCAGACTGAATATTAGGATACTGCTGGCTTCATATAAACTGCTGTATGAAGAGGAAGCCATGAGAGAAACCAACGACAGCTGGTCTAATGTGTGTGTAATAACTAGGCAAATCTAGCCTAGACTTGACCAGTCCAGACCCGAACAGCTGATATTGTTTCGCCGGCACGATCTTGGTATGGTCGTGGGAGTCATAACGAGACATTGTCTCATAGGGGTACATGCAAGTAGACTGCTGGCTAGGTATGTATCCGCGGATACCAACAACTCGATATGAACCGCTTACGTAACAAAGTAGATGAAAAGTGCTATGTACTCCATGGTAATTGGGCATCTAGTTCGACCATGCTTCGTTTTCAATTGAATGGGGCCCACATTATAGTATATGGCTGTTGTCATAAATGGATGGCGGTCACATACAGCTTCGGGAAATTCCCCATTAGTTAATAGTATAGCGATGGCTTGTTTTTGACGGAGGCACGGTAAGCATATGTTAGTGACGTGATGGATTACATTTCGACTAATAATGACTCAGAAATTCTGTTTTAATAAACAGGATAACAGCGGCTGGCCTGAGCGGCTTGAACAATAAGCAATGTCAATCGATGTTTTTTGGTTAATATAACCGGATGCTTAACGTCAAAGGTGAGTTGACCTTTTCTAGACGACCGCCCAATCTCAGGATTTCAACACGATCCAAAAACGGAGAGAGACAGTTGAAGTGATGCGATTTCTCGTCCAAGTACATATTTCTGTACAACCTTCAACAGGTTCTCGACCGTACGTAGTAAATCACCGAAGCACAGCTGGCGTTGAGATGGGCTAAACATAAATAAATACGCCAAAGTACGTTTGACACTGTCGAAATGATGAAAAACTTTCTAAAAGATGTGTCAATAGATCGTTATTGGAAACTTGAATATACTTCTCTCATCAGGCGGAACGTTAGTGAAGGCTGTGTGATCTGAGAGCTAATCATTTTCCGAAAGCATCAACCACTCAGGCCCTTGTCGTAAACATGGTGATTATGATCACGAAAAACGGTCGAAATGTATTTCATTAGTTTGGCTTAAAGTCCAAATGTATTTCATTAGTTTGGCTTAAAGTCCAATTCCTGTTGAACGAAGATATACAACCGCAGCATAAGCTAGTTCTGAATTTCTGGAGTTCAAACCAACGTATATTTTGTAAAAATTTTAGAGTTTGAGCATTTCGAAGTAGAGTTGATTGAAGACAATTCAAAATTTCCAGGTAGCTATTATCGAAGTTTTAGAACAACAACGAAGAGCTTTTAATCTTGAAATTAATAAAGTCTGGGAAAATGAAGACATTCAGGAAAGTTTACTGTCCAAGACAATATCGTTCTCCCAATAAGAGAGGGAACAGTTAGCTCAAGAATATCCAACGCCTAGTAATGACAATTGAAACAGTTTTAGACGAATTGACGTGCAGACCCTTCTCAACACATCGTGCCTTCATAATAATTGAGGCATGTTGAGTTAACTCGCACAAGACACGTAAGATGTTTACCTGAAACTATCAAAACAAGATCATAGCGTAATTCTGTGCAATGAATACAGATTGCGGCAGCTTAACAAGTAAATATTCAATGTCCAAAATCCACAACAGAGGTGAGACCACACTTCCCTTTGGCAATACTTCGACAAAAACTAACACCCCATCGAGGTCGCACAAGAAACTCCTTATTATTAAGAGATTTTTCGATTCTGGTTACAAGTTCATGTAGCGCGGTTTTACAGCACTTACCAACTCTCAAAGCATGTTACTGAGTGAAAAGATAATTATGATGATTTTTCAGAGCTTTTAAAACAGTGCTAAGACCAATGTGAGGAAACCCATGTAATTCAACAGGGAATTTTCAGGCCATCAATTATAAAAGAAGCAGCTACCTATTTATTTGTTGGAAGAGATAAGCTCTCCGTCCGGTAGACGAAGAGAATCAAGACTATATATACACTTTTTCTAGCCAAAGCCTTATTGAATCCAGTGACAGCAAACAGGCTGTTAATTTCCTAGCAGGAGTTAAAAAGACTTTACACACTTTTTGGGTAGACGTGGAAAATCGACTGAAATATGGAATGATGACGAACTTTTTTTATTGGGCATTTGCAGGACATGGATAAACATTTTCAAAGAAGTAACAATATATTTTTAAGAGGTTTTATAATATACCACTTGTTAAAAAGTTTGATTAAGCTCAAAATTTTGAAATCTTTCAAACTACATCTATATATGGAGAGCACGAAATTAATTTGTATCTAACCCATCATGCATGCGCATAAAATATTATACAAATATTATTGTATCCACTTACCATTCAGTACATGAACTTGTACTGATGCTGAAATTGCACCATTTGGCGCACACGTATAATTACCGGAGTCTCGGAGTGCGGCACGCGTTAACATTAGTCGACTTGTTGTGCCGCCCTCAGTTTTTTCCGTTTCTAAACTAATACCGCCGCGCGCTGAATCAAAATCAACGATCGATGAACCATGATACCATGATATGGACGATGCATGAACATTTACCGCACATGATAATGATATTGTGCTACCTTTTTTCACGTGAACTTCCTGTGATCCCATGATTTTTGCACGGGCAGCTGGAAAAATTAAAATGCCTAGGATAAATATATTGAGAATCGGTTTATTATACGAATTAAATTGTTTAATTTATAAAAAAAAAATTCTACAAGGTTTAATGTAATGGAAGCATTTTTATTATTACTAGAAGTTTTCCAGTTTGCGTCATTGATATATTTTCCTCTATAGTAAAAAAAAAATGTATAACATGCAATCCTCAGGTTTCACGGTCAAAAAATATGTTAAACAAAAATTTATAATGGTCGGTTATTAAAAACCTGTTCCCAGGTTTGGTTTAAAATTTGAAAAATAATTTTCGAACGTTTTAAAACTAATCTGTAAAATTTGTGCATACATAAAAAAAATCAAAATTTAAAAAACAACTAAAAAAAAATCAATTTATTCATCTCTAACCTTTGCTTGCATGATTTTTTCCACTGTCTAATTTTCCTTGCATACCACGTTCTACTGAAATACATATAGACACAGACATAGAGTGATGATAGATCCGAAATATAAAATTAAAAAAATCGAAAATTAAGTTAACCAAAATAAAATAAAATAAATACGGATTTTTTTTTGTTTAATACGAAAGAACAATTGATAATGTGTATGTGTGTATGTGTGCGAGTGTGTGTGTGACAACAGCTTTTTGTGCGCTCCCTAATGGATTATTTTCTAATTTCCTAGCGTAAAATATTTTTTATTATTTATTTAGTTTTTTCAATATAATTAATTATTATTTGGGTAATATAAATTGGTTTTATAAACAAACAGTCATTTTCAAAAATGTTCGTGCATCTAATGATTTTAAGGAAAGTGTAGCTTATCTCAATAATTAACACTTCGACATTGGACCACTTGATGTCTGGTGAGAATACATTAGACTCTCAACTCAACATGTATGTGAAGATGGCCCAAATTCTTACCCAAAAAAACCCTGTGGCAATACTTCAAATAGTAATTTGTATCATACTTAAGTGTAGGCCAAAAAAAAAATTTCTCTCACGACACTAGTCAAAACTATCATGGCAGATATTGTTCTGCCAGCCAAAAATTAACACTCGTGAAACATGATTTGAATTTAAGGCAAACTCGAAATGAAAATTCGTATATGATAGGAATCACTAGAATGACGATTTTGACTGATCATTCTAGGTTTGAAATTCGATCCTAAACGATGCCAAATAGAAAACACATTTCACAGGTTTGCTTTTACATTAACAATAAAGAATGAAAGTATGGTACATTAAGCTATCCATTGATTTTTCTTCAAAACAGGAATTGGGCTATAGTGACAAATTTTTAAAATTTATCGGTATCATCGAATATTGTGTAAAATAATTCCTGATACATTATGCCGGTAACGGTAATCTTAGAAATTGGCACATATAGTGACTAAGTGAAACGAAAGAAGAGCACATTATACTATCCATATCGACCCTATAAAAAAACTGGGCTATAGTGATACATTTTTAAAATTTGTCGGTATCTTCGAATATTGTGTAAAATAAGTGCTGATATACTATACCAATTAACACTAATCTCAGAGATTGGCACATATAGTGTTTATGTGGAATGAAAACAGGGCATATTAGGCTATCTAAAGCCTAAAATCGTAGGCTGTCAGCCAAAAAATCGGCGATATATCCAAATTAATATCTATTCCCGGTATAAAATTCGACCATGTTCAAGATAAATTTTTTTCCCGACACACGATGAGATCATGTCTATCAGAGACATCTAGATTTTAAAAATACTATTCCAATTTCTCTGGTGTCTCGAATTAGCTGCTCCATTTGCAATGAAAACGCATCATATCACAGAGAAGCCAAGGAGTATGAGAAAACATTATTGTGACAATGGTACAAACTTATAGTTGAATTAAAGAAGGGGCCCTTTGAATTTTACACTCAAATCATTTTTTATGATAAATTGCACCCCCGCCTCAAAAGTAATATAACACAACAATTGTTGTGACTAAATTTATAATAGTTCTCGTTCTTACATAAAACTATGCATTATTCCTTCCCCTTATAAGGAGACCAATAAGTAATTTTAAATTACTCACTATAATTAATCCCAAACAATTCAAAATATTATAGAAAGAATAACTTACCTAAAATAATAAAAATGTTGTTATTAAAATACGCATTAAAACACAAACACTGACACAAGTTCAAATGGACATCTCTACGATGCGATATAAACGATTTTAAAAACGAAATCCTGTTCGTAACTTCTAAATGTGATAAAATCAATAGTAACACTAATCAGAATTTGGTATCATTAACCACACAGATTCTAAATGGTCTAAACTATCTGAAAACCCAGAAGAGTACCCGTGGACGCCTCTAGGATAGGCGGAACAAAATTTTAAAAATCGTTCAAAATCGCGAAACTTTCTTTTGTATGAATAATAATAAAGTCCATCAGAATTGAGACCATGAGATAGTAAAGTCTATCAGAATTGTCGCCTTAACCACTAAAGTACTAGTTAGTTTATGCTATTCAAAAATTTGAACGACAACCGTTGAATATCTCTAGTAATTTAAATTATTAAAAAATCCAATTGAAAAAATAATAAAAATTATTCACAACAGTGAAATTCTAAATTCTGTTCAAAATAAGTAAAACTCATCAGAATTTAATATCTTTCTTAACCACATAGATTCAAGTTGGTTCACTGTATAGGCGATTATTCGTGGACATCTCTAGGATTGGCGATACAAAATTTTGAAAATCGTGTCAAACGATCAGATCAGTGCACTTGACCACAAAAATTCTAATTGGCCTAAACTATTCGAAAATGTGTTTGAGTACTCGTGGACATCTCTATATGATCGGTAGAAAAAATTATTAAAATTCGTTTAAAACCACGATTCTTCAAAATTCTGTGAAAATCTAACAGCTCATTACAATTTAATTTCCATTAACACAATGGTGACAGTTGGTTTATTAAATCGGCCAAGCAACATCCTAGTTTTGTTCCGTTAACCATATATTCCACCATATATTTCGGCAATTTTATCATGATCGGTCAAGGAATGACACCTAGTTCCTAGGCCATTTTTACAGAACTTCATTTGAAAGTCACTTTAGAATCCCATTTCCAATATACCGAGTTTCATTTTAATCAGTCAAGAAGTGGGTCAGTTCCGATTATGTTAGCCATATTCCAGAACTGCTGCCAATTGTTATTTTAGAATCTCATTTGCATTCACCATGCCAAAATAGTTCAATCATGATCGGTCTATAGATAGCCTAATAGTTGATTCCATTGATATATGTACGTGAATTATTCTTCTGATATTCGCCTTTAATAAGTACCACAGTTGGCACTAATAAACCGTACGAGCCGAAATAGGTGGCCAACATTTGTTTATATGTGAAATTATCTATTGGCTCATATAGAGACAACTTATAGATTGGAAAGAAGATACATTAAGCTGTTCAAATCAGTCAATGATATCTCAATATAAGCCATAGAGCTCTTTGACGAAGTTTTCCAAAATTTATTATAAATGGAGTATTCAAATAAAAGCTCTCCTATACTAAATTCGATTGAGTTAAGATTAGATAGATGATACATTAGCTTGGCCAATCAGTCAATTATATTTTAATATGAGCCCGTATGGCTTTAAGACGAAAATTTCCAAAATTTACTAAAAATGGAGCATGAATATATAACAAAAGCTCTTCTACACTAAATTCAATTTCTCGAATCCTAATCTCGAAGAGATTACTGATAAGCAGATAATAAAGACTGATACGAAGATACATTAACCTGTTCAAATCAGTCAATGATATCTCAATATGAGCCGTAGGGCTTTTAGGCCGAATTTTCCAAAATTTAGTGAAAATGCGAATTTATTTAATTTAATAATTCGAATCTCAGAGATTAGGTCATATGAAGAGAATATAAATTGGAAAGAAGATACATTTTGCTGTTCAAATAAGTCAATGATATTTCAGATATTTCAATAGGAATCGTAGGGCTTTAAGACGAAATTTTCCAAAATTTATTAAAAATGGAATATGCATATAAGGACAAAAGCTCTCCTACGCTAAATGCAATTACTCGAATTTCAGAGATTGGCTCTAATATGGAGACAATAAAAATTGGATAGAAGATACATTATGCTGGTCAAATCAGTCAATGGTATTTTGAGATGAGCTGGATAGGGCTGTTAGGCGAAATTTTCTAAAATTAAAAATGAAGCATGAATATATAGACAAAAGATTTTCAACATTAAAATCAATTTCTCGAATCCCAGAGATTAGCTCATATGCAGACAATAAAGACTGGAAAGAAAATACATTACCCTGTTCAAATCAATCAGTATTGATATCTCAATATGAGCCGTAGAAAAAATTTACTAAAATACGAATATAAATATATGGACAAAAGCTGTTTCACACTAAATTTAATTACTTGATTCCCAGAGATTGGCTCATATGGAGAGAATATAAATTGGAAAGAAGATACATTAAGCTGTTCAAATGAGTCAATGATATTTCAATATGAGCCGTAGGGCTTTAAGACGAAAATTTCCAAAATTTACCAAAAACGGAGCATGAATATATAGACAAAAGCCCTTCAACACTAAATTCAATTTCTCGAATCCCAGAGATTGTGTTCAAATGAGTCAATGATATTTCAATATGAGCCGGAGGGCTCTTATGCGAAATTTTCCAGAATTCAGTAAAAAATAAAAATAAAATGCGAATATTACTATATGGACAAAAGCTCATCTGCACTTAATTTAATTACTCGAATCTCAGAGATTGGGTCATATGGAGAGAATATAAATTGGAAAGAAGATACATTAAGCTGTTCAATCAAAGGTATTTCGATATGAGCTGGATAGGGCTCTTAGGCGAAATTATCCAAAATTTATTAAAAATGGAGTATGAATGTATGTACCAAAGCTCTTCTACACTAAATCCAATTACTCGAAACTGACACATTGCCTCATATGGATGCAATACAGATTGAAAAGAAGATACATTATGTTGTTCAAATAAGTCACTTTGTTCAATTTGAAATTTTGTAGTGATATGTAGAATTATTTGCACGCTTGTAACAATATTTCTAAAATTATAAAATTTGATGCTTTAAACGTTTTTAAAAATGATTAGAAAATCGTAGTCTTTCTCACATTCTCGATCTTTGGCATGATATGTTACTCGGTCATACATAGTTCTCCGGGTACAAATTTAATTTATACGCAAATTTAGAAACTCTTTACCATGGAATAGAATTAAAAAAAATTGTTCTCAAACTTAATTTCCCAACGAATCGATTTCATTGAAATTCAATTGCTTTTTCGAGAATCTTTAGCTGCTATAATGTGCTCTAATATATACATATAACCATATACATGTATGTATGTATGTATGTAATTTTATAATATAAGAAAATTCGATGTATTTTCCGTTTCTTCTAAATTCCATTTGAGATTCTTTTTTTTATTTTCCTCTGTAAAATGACGAAAATCTATTTTTCCGAAAATAAGAATCAAATGAAAAAAAAAAAAAAAAAAAAAAAACTATAAAAATAAGTTGAAACTGACTTGGTATCGTGTGTGTGTGTATGTGTGTGTGTGTATGTGTGTGTATGTGTATGTGTGTGTATGTGTGTGGATCGAATTAGTGAAGGGAAAAGGGATAGTTGGGACGGTAAAGGAATTTTTGTTGCATTTTTTTTTTTTTTAGTATTGGAATGGATGTTTGATTCGTGATCAAGAGAGTAGAGGATACTATGTGGGGATAAATATTTCCTTTTTTTTTGTTTAGTATTTTGTCATTACGTGACCAGCTTGTAGTGTTTCTCATTAATATATAAAACACGTGATCGAATTTTTGAAGGAGATTTAATAGTTTGGTTTTCTTTATAAGATTTTCATTTGTATATATATACATACATGTACATGAGTATGTAGAGTCTTAACGAATGATAAATTCCATTTTTATAAAACACACACATATACATATATACTCATATACTAATAACACAATCAACGTACGATTGTCCTAAACTAAAATAAAATATAGAAAATATAATGAAAAACAAATTCAATAATTTTTTATGATTTTTCACATCGATCGATCCCAATTTTGGAAGGTGGGTTTAGTTAATTATTTTATGTACGTAAAAAATATATAATATATATATAGAGAAAAATTAAGGAAATAAAGAAAATTTTAATGGATTTTTTTTTCAACATTATTGTATGTGTAGGTACGATCCTAATATGAGTTTAAGATGAGTCTCCAGTGGCTGGAAAAACCATTTGTTGTAAATAAAAACAATGTGTTTGAAATAAATAAAATTAACATAGAAATATAGTTTAGAGTGCAGGGATGCATAAAGTTTTGTAAATCGCCGACACTTTTTTTAATGTAGCTGCGGGTTTGTTTGAACATATAAATTTAAATTTAAAATAATATTTTGTATAATAAGGACGTGGATGGTTTAAAAAAAAAAAAAAAATTTATACCATGCAAATAGTTTTTAATGTATATATAATGTGTGTATGTATACAAAATTTCTTACCTGTAACTTCAAAATTAATTGCTAAATTTATTTTAGGCTCTGTATTCACTTGACATTCATATATTCCGCTGTCCCTTGCTTGGCCATATTCAATTTTGAGATCCCAATCATCGGAATCGGGCAGATGTATCACAGAAAATCGCTGGTCACCTGTGTATGTGTATATATTTGATGTTAGTATGTGTAGGTCACGTTTCCGCATCCATGACACCTGGAAAAAATTAATAAAAATATCGATTAAATTTGGTTTGCTTTTTGTCCAGGGTCCCAGCCCATTCATATACATATATACGTATCAATTGAAAATGGTAAATTATTTTGTAAATTTTTATTTTTTTAATATGTTTTGCATAATTTTATTAGCGTACACATGTTTTATGTGAAAAGTTTTACATTACTTGGTAACGTTTTTTGTTAACGTCGACAGTTAAGACAATGTCGACAACCTACGATGATATTTTAGCGATTTACCAATACATACATACATTAATTAGAGAATGTTCGGCTAGTGGATTTATTATCCTTTGAAAGCTGAACAGTATCCCTATTTTGTACACGGCTACAGGTCTGTCTTTTAATTGGTCATTTGCACACTGCATAGCTTCATTCTAGCCTGTACTAACATATGAACTATGGGTCGGCCCATGAGTTCTACATTCCAACAAAGGGTCATAGATGTTTTCAATTTAATCACCGATCGTAATCGGGAAATGAAAAACCTCTTTTGCATCCCGCCTCTCTTAGGATACGAACCCGGTACCTCCCGATCCAAACGTCTGCGCTATATGCTCGGTAAGCGATTTGAAATAAAATTCGCCAGTTTGCAGTTGTGTTTTGTAAAAAGCCGATTCAGTTAAGTCGAATAGGAAGAAATTAAAAAAACTATTCAAATTAAATCAGGTATCACATAACATACTGTAACTTTGGAAATATATGTTGAAATAAAACAAACTATAGCTTTAGTTTTAAAATATTTATTGATGAAATGAGATTCTGCACAACTTCCAATGTGACATTGACAGCAAAACTGTTCCATTTGGAATATATTTTACATAACTTTATTGCATCAGCATTTATTATAATATAATATTTTTACAGATAGCTCAAAAATCGGTGGGCTCAGCTTCTATGAAATAACATTGAATTAATTAGTGTCGTACCAATTTATTGCACCTTTAAAGTACTGCTAAATCAGTATACGAATTCCGGGCAAATTTAGTCTGAACAAGTTCTACTAAAATAAAATTTAGATTAAAGGATAATACAACTGACTAAATTATTAGCGCCTGATTGCCATGGAAAAATTTTGCTGCTCAGTTAAATTAAATTGGAGTAAGAAAAAAATATATATTACTGGTTGTGAGATGAGATGTAATGTTTGCTGCACACCAATATATCTTTCGGTTGTTAGATTTTTATAACAAAATGCCATTTGTAAACAACTAGTAGATAGACCCGATTTTTAAAATTAAATGTTTTACTACAATTTTTTTGTCATTCGAATGTAAAGAAAACCTCGTCATTTGTTCGACCCAAATTGAAACGAACTCTTTGTCAGTCTAATAGAATTTTGTTTCTATCACCCTCACAATAAAACTATAGTAAACTCAGTTTTCCATGGAACTAGAGCTGAAACCTACACAGAACTTCTATACAGATGCAATTTGCAAGCCGGGTATGGGTACACTCGGTTCGAAAGACTCGAGTTTTCCATCAAAATTGCTGAACCCAAAAGCCAGAGTTTTCCACTTGAAAACTTGGATTAAAAAATATTTACGAAAAGTCCAAAAAAATGCTTCAGTTAGTTTTACTAACATAAAATTAGCGTTGAAAAATTTAAATCATCTTGGAATGCTTTCATAAATCAAGAAACGGTTGTTAAGTAATGTAAGCCATGCATTGTCACCAATTAGATTAGTAGTTGAGGCATTAGGATGGGAAATCTGAAAATCTGAATACAAACATTTGTATGCAGGATGCAGCAGCTATTAGATGCTCTCAGAAATAGAACTAAAAAATATTTATTATTTAAAATATTCAATCAATTTCTTTAATAATTTAAAAGACTCTGTTGTTTAGCAGGAACAAGCGTTACATTATCAAATATTTCTAAATTGGATTTGTTGCTTTATGGGAATAATCTATTTCAAAGGTTATTTGATATTGAATGTACATCTCAAATAAATGAAAATGTAAACTAAAGTGGTGAAGTTCTTTAGTAAGTGTCTATGGTCGAAGAGTTAAACTGGACCTTTGAAAGCGAAACACCCAAGAAATTTAACCATTATCAATTTTTTCAAAAAATAGTGCGCTGTGTTTGAGCTGTCGGATTAAATAAACTAAAACTAGGAAAAGCTATATAAGTGTCCGTGTCCGTATCGACAGAAAAATGCGTTATTATTTGAAAGTATCTCGACACAAAATATGTAACCTATAAAAATAAAACGAACATTGCAAATTACAACCAAAATAATTTTTATTGGGCAAATTCCGGCTACTAATTATTTCAATTGATTTCAAAAATAAAATTTTTTTAATTGTGCATCATATACGCATGGTAAAACGCACGTTTTAGAATGTTACATCGCGATTAGAACAACGGAATGGAATATTGGATTACTTCATTTAATATTTTAAATAAATCCCATATTCCATATCTGTCAGTCACAAGTGTTTTGCAAGAACATGTGAAATATTGGATAACTTCATTTAATATTATATTAGTCCTTCTCCAGTCACTCCTCCAGTGATTTTAATCTATCCAAAGTTTCTTTAAGTGCCTAAGCTAACTCTTAAAATTCTCCAGCGAGTAATTTAAATTCGATTGAACAGAATCCATTTTTCGTTTTACTAACAAATCCTCTTTACATATCATCAAACTCTTAATAACCAGAAAAGAAATGAAATCCCGGATTTTAAAAATGTCCAGGTTTTGCTAACGCTATTATACACAGGCTAACGTGTCAACCAATTAGGAGTAAAATACGTTTATGTAGGCATTATTTTATATATACAACGTATAGTCATTTAATTTGGCGTACATTTGTCATCATGGTATAGATTAAATTACATTGAAGGAAATTCTGTAAAATTATCATCACTTCGCATTGGATCCTAAATCCTTAATTTACAAAATCATTCTAGGAATTATCTACACAATTGATATTGTCTAAGTTGTCTACGGATTGTCGACACATCGACGTAGAAAATCATAGATGACGCGTAAACGCCCATTCCTGCGGTTTTTATATACATATGTATACGTATATACAACGACGTATAAATCTATGCGAAATATAAATTTCAAAAATATTAATATAAAATCAACTACAACAACAAAATATTTTTTTAATTATAAAGTCAAGTGAAAATAATTTTTGATATTATTTTAATTTAATTTTTAAATATGTGTACTATTTGTAATGGAAACATGAAAAATCAGTATATAGGAAAAACAACATTTATTGTTTTTGATGTCTGTGAATACATAGTACTCGGTTATGTGTACACAATGTGTATATACGTTCCGTAGATGATATATATATATATATATATATATATATATATATATATATATATATATATATATATATATATATATATATATATATATATATATATATATATATATATATATATATATATATATATATATATATATATATATATATATATATATATATATATATATATATATATATATATATATATATATATATATATATATATATATATATATATATATATATATATATATATATATATATATATATATATACATATATATAATACGTTTGGTGAAATCAGTGAGGCGAGCGGGAAGATGAGTGGGAAATGTGCGAAATTTTTAAGTCGCTTTTTAGTCAGCTTTCCACAAAAAAAATTGCTCACTCCATTTCGGGAATACATTTTACGTTCGACCCACCATTCCATGTTAATTGGTTAAAGAAACGCTTTATAAGCTTTTAATACCAAATTTTTTTTAAATTAAATATTAATTTAAAAGGTAATTTATATTACATATTTGCGTTTATAGTTTATAGTTTATATATATATTTATATATTATATATTATATTATATATATATATATATATATATATATATATATATATATATATATATATATATATATATATATATATATATATATACATATATATATATATATATATATGTATATATATATATATATATATATATATATATATGTATATATATATATATATATATATATATATATATATATATATATATATATATGTATATATATATATATATATATATATATATATATATATATATATATATATATATATATATATATATACATATACAGCCATTCCTCGCGAAATCAGACACCCATCCGGAGGCAAGGTGTCCAATTTTTTTGAAATTCGGGGAGATGGTAGATATGGATAAAAAAAAAAATAATTTGAGTAAAAACTCGGTGGGGTCAAATACGCGTAGTTCCGTTATAATTTGTTTTTGTCGGAAACTGAAATGTTCACATCTATAAATTCGTGTATCTTAAGTATTACTTGTCCGATTTTCGTACGTACGTGTAATAGCTCGTTGGAAAGACAATTGTACATACTTTCAAGTAACCGTTTTCAACTTTGGTGTTATGTACAATATATCGTTTAAATTTCCGTTTTAAAGAGTCTTTTGCTGAAAAATCGAAATGCTCCCCCTTTCATTTTTTTTTATTATCGTAAAGCACTTGACAATACCTTTCCAATAAGCCATCGATTCACGATGGAGACTCAACGCGTTCGAGGTTTATAGAACAAAACGGTATTGTCAAGTGCTTTACGATAACAAAAAAATGAAAGGGAGAGGATTTCGATTTTTCAGCAAAAGACTCTGTAAAACTGAAATTTAAACGATATATTGTACATTAACACAAAAGTATATATATATATATATATAAAAAAAAATTAAAGGGAGAGGATTTCGATTTTTCAGCAAAAGACTCTTTAAAACTGAAATGAAATTTAAACGATATATTGTACATTAACACAAAAGTTGAAAACGGTTACTTGAAAGTATGTACAATTGTCTTTCTAACGAGCTTCACGTGAAAATCGGACAAGGAATACTTAAGATACACGAATTTAAAGATGTGAACATTTAAGTTTCCGACAAAAACAAATTATAACGGAACTCCGCGTATTTTGACCCCATCGAGTTTTTACTCAAATTATATTTTTATTTTATCTAGATCTACCATCATATATATATAAGTATATATATATATATATATATATATATATATATATATATATATATATATATATATATATATATATATATATATATATATATATATATATATATATTTATTGTATATATATATATATATATATATATATATATGTATATATATATATATATATATATATATATATATATATATATATATATATATATATATATATATATATATATATATATATATATATATATATATATATATGCAGGGTGTCCTGTAAGTTGCTTACATAAATGGTACGGTTGGATTCCTTGATCAAAGCGAACATGACTTTACTTGAATCACTATGCACATGGAGCCCTCGCTCCCACCATCCCGGCAACTTTAAAACGTTCAAAGTGAAGTCTCCCAACGCAGCACTTTGTGTTAAAGAATCAATACAATTTTCCTCTATTATTTAACATTTAGTCAAAACTTTCAGGTTTCGAATTTTTTAAATAATTTTTTTTTTCTGTACTACTTAGTTCTTAACAATTTTTCCAACAGCAAACCTTTCAAAAAAGCTTGCTATTTGTTAAAGTTGCAACATATATTTATCCAAAAAACGTGAAATTCCACAATATGCGGAAGCAGATCGAAACCCCCATACATATTAATAATATCGAAGTAATAAGACATGCTGGTTAATCGATATACGCCTGATAAATTAGTTTAACGTTATCCAGGAGCGGACGAAATCGTGAGAGTCGTAACACTAAAAACTAAGTCCAGAGAGTTCCAGAAAATGTGAAACTGTATGGCCTAAAGAAATTAAAATAATTATTCCACAGCTGTCATCATGGGCTACATTTGTCATAAGAAATTCCGGTGAATCCTAATTTTTATTTAATTTTACTCATAACCAGGGTGGTCATTCTGTGGTGCTATCTCGCACGTTTATTTCACAGTTGGAGACTTTTTTTGGCGATATTATAGTAAGGGGAAAAGTCTACAAATCCAACCGTGCGAAATGAATTTTATGGGGAAGTTGGATGAATTTTGTGGTATTTTGTCGTTTATTTCTAATCTCAAATCAAGAAATATGAACATTGCCACTAGTAAAAGTTGGACGGAAGAATATTGTGGTCTTTTTCATTCAAATCAATAAGCGATGTGACCTTATGCATCCACAATTCATCCACGTAAGCTACGACAACTTATAATTTCCCCACTTTGTAATCGCCTAATATGAGATAGCACCACAGAATGACCACCCTGATCAATATTCAGGATAAATAATCCCTCTTGCATCCTGTCTCTATGAGGTATCGAAACCGGTACCTCCCGATCTGAGCGTCACAGCTTTAACCACTTAAGGATAAGACTTATTCCTCGTAGTTCCATTCCATGGGTATACGTAGTTCTGAAATATACTGTTCCATGCAATTAAAGTTAAATAATCTATTGAAAGAGTGAAATGCTTAGTTCAAAATATTATAATTTTGAGAAAAATCAATAAAATGAGCTAGGGCCCGGGTCCCTTCGAGGTCTACTATGATCTGGTCTCGAAAAATATTAAAACAAAAGTTACGGTGTTTGAAATTGTATCACGATGATCAGCAAACGACCCAAAATTACAATTTTCCAAGTATGATAAATTCTAGTATATACGCATTCAAGTTCTGTCTTTGGGACTGATTTCACTATGCTGTATTATATACATAAATATGTATTAAATTAATAATAATAATAATGATGACAATAATCCTCATCTGTAGCACATACATCTCATCAATTACAGACCAAGATGAAATCCCTAATAGTAATTTAAAAAATACATAAAAACATTTATCCCATTCATTGAATCACAATAAAATTTCACTCACGCATTCGAATAATAAAAAAAAACTCGTACCGAACACTAATATGGGTTTTTGTTTTCATACTTTTCGAAAAATAATATTCAATATGTTTTTCACGTTAAACTTAATAATTTCTAAGGTGTATAGGGTAATGATGTATGAGGATATACATTATATACGTATATACGGGGTATTTGGTTTTGGTCATAAAACGTTAATCGAGTTATATTTGCGAAATCGACAATCGATGCGTGTATATATACCAAAAAAAAAAAAACAATAAAAAATGAAAATAAAATAAAACCGCATTGGAAAATTCCAATCGGTTAGATACGAAGAAAAATTTGTTTTGCAAACAAATTAGTTGCTTTGTTGTTGTAATGAAAATCGCATTATAAAACAATTTTGGTTACCTTATTTGATAAGCTATCTATGTATATAGTATATTTGGTTACTAAATTCTTCTCACAAAATATCTAGATAATTTCGTCAAAAATCACCAAGTCGAGTAAAACAAATAAGTTTTTCATTTGTATCATAATATAGAGTATGATTATGGTTTCATTGTAAGTAACATAATCCATATCATTAATTTGTCTTTTCACTACAAAAGAATAATAAAAATACAAAGCGAAAGGAAAGCGAGAAGAAAAATAAGAAAAATCATTCATTTCAAAGTTAATGTCACTTAAATTTTAGATATTTTTTTTGTTTTTGTTACCACTGCTTTCGTTGCTGTATACATGATACATACGTGCGAGAAATCTCAAGAAACAATAAATGCTTATGGTGAAAAATCAGACACGAAGGAGCGACACTAAAATATTGTTTTCCTTCTCCAGAATCCAGTGTATAGTATGTATATATATATATATATATATATATATATATATATATATATATATATATATATATATATATATACATATATATATATATATATATATACATATATATATACCGGGTGTTTCTTTTAAACTGAGACGATCAAATATCTCGAAAAATAGACACTCTATGGAAAAAATGTCCATAATCAAAATTTAATCATACCGCGGGGGAAATACATTAGTGCCAAAAAATAGTTCCCACCCCCGCTTTGTACGTGGGGCGGGGGTAACTTTTAAACTAAGATAGGAAGCCATATTTTTTATTGCAGATACGGATTCTACGACTAAAAGTACGTATGATTTGAATGAAATATTTTGTTCAGTTCATGATAGATGGCGTTGAATTCGACGAAATTCAATTTTTTCAATTTTTACTTCTTAGAACACACGCATTCGATTCTGCAATACGTTTGAAATAAAAAACATCACGCGTTTTCATTGGAAATACTCGAAATTCGTCATCAAAATAATTTATTCAGTGTAAATCACATTTAACGTTTGTGTTATTTCTTATCTTCATGTTTTTCGTAATTGCAAAATAAACGACAAAATACTTTAGAATGAAGCGTTTAACTGTGGCAGAGAAAATTGAAATGGTTCTGATTTATGGAGAAGCTGGCAGAAATCTTGAAAATGTTGTTGCTCATAATCATCATATTAGTACACGAGAAATAGTTCGCGATTCCGGATTGCCCCTCACCAGTGTTTGGAGAATTTTAAAACGGCACAAGTATCATCCATATCGTGTGTCTTTACACTAAGATCTTCATGGCGTTGATTTCCAAAATCGGGTAACTTTTTGTCAATGGGCACGTGAATACAACAAAACCCCAATTTTTTTCGTTGCGTAATGTTCTCCGACGAATCGTCTTTTACAAACCATGGAACGGTTAATCGACACAACATGCATTATTGGAGTGTTACAAATCCGCACTGGCTTCGTCAAGTTGAACATCAGCGACCTTGGACTGTCAACGTGTGGTGTGGAATAATTGGCAACAAACTCATAGGCCCCCACATTATTGAAGGTAACTTGAATGGTCGAATGTACCGAAACATTTTGGAAAATGAACTGCCAATATTACTTGAAAATTTGAGCTTAGAAGTGAGACGGAACATGTGGTTTCAAAATGATGGTTGTCCTGCACACCATCGTGATTTCAATGATCGCTGGATCGGTAGAGCTGGTTCGATAAATTGGCCCGCCAGATCCTTCTGCGCCAGATTTTTTTTTTGTGGGGCTATCTCAAAAACAAAGTTTACACACAAAAACCAACAACACGTGAGAACATAATTGAGCGAATCAGAAATGCGTGTGCTGAAATTCAACCAGACACACTTCTCAGTTGTGTTCAATCAAATGGTGATTAATAAGTGCATTGAAGTCGCAGGCCATCATTTTGAACACTTATTTTAGATTTACAAAACTGAATAAATTGTTTTGATGACGAATTTCGAGTATTTCCAATGGAAACGTGATGTTTTTTATTTCAAACGTATTGCAGAATCGAATGCGTGTGTTCTAAGAAGGAAAAATTGAAAAAATTGAATTTCGTCGATTACAACGCCATCTATCATGAACCGAACATGACGTGATCCACATATTTTATTATACATGTAAGATGATTTTTTTCAATCAGTTTACAACCCGGAAAACATCAGATCAAGAAACGGCCATTGCAAGGTATTGATCAGACACCACAGGTTGCAACCGAGGACATTCATCTAGCTGTAGAAACATTTACCAGCATATACCAGCTTTTTCACTAGGAGAATACAACAATTTGATAATTTGGTAAATTCTACCGTGGAAATTTGTTACCCAAAATACTTCGAAATTGGGAAGTTTAAGAATTTATTTATAAAACAAAGGAGAACAGCTAAATTGATTATTTTATTTTAGACCATACAGTTCCAGGTTTTTTGAACAGACAACAGCTTACTTACAGTGAAGATTTCAAATGTCGAAATATTTTCAATGTTTTATGAATTACCAATTATAGATGATGATTTGGATGTTCAGAATTTTATTTTGCAAAATCTAGCACATAATGATAGCTGGAATAATTAATTTATTTTAGGCCAGTGGGGGTAACCCAAAAACAACCAGTTTTTGTGTGAGGTTATTGCAACAAAATGTACCATCCACCATGCAAAGGCATCATTGGAGTTGCAAAACTTAAAAAGGCTGCTGATTCTCTGAATTAATATCAGAATTTTATTTTGCAAAATCTAGCACATAATGGTAGCTGGAATAATTAATTTATTTTAGGCCGTTGGAGATAACCCAAAAGCAACCAGATCTTGTGTGCGGTTATTGCACCAAAATGTACCACCATGCAAAGGCATCATTGGAGCTACAAAACTTAAAAAGGCTGCTGATTCTGATTGGTTCTGCTCACCTGAATGTAATAAATCTAGTACTTCGCTACCAGCAAATTCATCACCTGTGATAAATTCATGTGGATCTGGTCTTAGATGTTAAGCTGTCGTAAATGGATTAATGATGCGAATGGGTGATCAATTTGCTGCACTAAAATCAATGAGTATCGACATTCCGACATCTCAAGAAATCATTTGCAACGAATTTGAAAATTTAAAATCTGAACTGAAGAAAATTTTGGCTGTAAATAATTGAATAAAAAAACTACGATCAACTTTAAACTATTCTACAGCTAGGTAAGAAGAACGTATAAATAAAATTGAATTTAACATTGATAACAACAAACAATGTGTATATAATTCTAATCTGATTGTTGCCAGTTTAACTGATTAATTGATTGAGCCTAAAACTCTAATTGACAATTTGATTAAGGTACTATAATGTGAAGATTCGATTGGGGAGACGTGGTTAGCAGCGTTCGAACAATTTCGTTACCTGAGGATGCTAATGTCGATTTTCTTTGGTTAAAAATAATTGATTATTTTGACAAATAATTGATATTTTTCAGAGTTTCAATTTTCTTTGGCGAAAATAATTGATTATTTTTTATTTGTATAATCAATTTTTTCAAATCATGATTTTTTCTATAATCTACTACCACTACATTGAAAAATAGAAATGTCAAAAATGACAAATAGACGCCTCGCCATTTTTATGTCAATTCAATGGTTTTCTTGCTGTGTGGTTATAATAATTTGTCCATAATAGTTGTCCATAATTTTGTTGACGAGGTAGTCTGCATTGGCAGTGGCGATTTATGGGATGAGGCATCAAACATTACCTCAGATCGTACACAAGATCAGCAGATAACATCGACAGAACAAAATGATTCAACTGGGAGAAAATGTAACTGACAATGTATTGAAACATTTGGGCGAAGTAAAACGCAATCGAATTGCTTCTAGTTTTTAAAATTTAAATCAAAAATATTACATATAAATTATAAATAATAGATAGATTATAATAAATAAAACACAAAAAGATTCATTATATTTATTTCATTCACTTGAAATTCACATTAAGCCTCTATTCCATTGTGAAAAATTTACTGTTAGCAAAACCAAAATGGGATAAAAATATAGATTTGCTGGTGGTGCGAAAGAAACAAAAAACTTCATCAGCAAAATTTTACTGGAGAGAAAAATGTGTTTGGGTTAGTGTCTTGCCATAATTTATTATAGAAAAGTATCAAGTTGAGTATTTTTTATGGCAACATTTACACACATCGACATAAAAATTACGTGCGGATACGAAATTTTTTTCACACACACACACATGTTTGGATATTTTTATGTTATTTTGTTGAAGCTTTACAAAGCGTTGATCAGGCCCGTTGTTATGTTTGGATGTGAAAGTTGAGCGCTGACGGATGAGTACGAGAGATGGCTCCTAACATTTGAGAGAAGAGTCATGCGTGTGATTTACGGCCCAAAACGCGAAATAGATGGTACCTACCGAGCTCTGTACAATATCGAGATCAGAGATCTGATGAAGATCCCCGATATTGTACATGAAATAAGATCTCAGCGAGTACGCTGGCTCGGGCACGTTCTGCGTGCTGATCCGGAACGAATTGTGCAGCGATCTCTGAAAGGAGAGCCACCATATGGTAGGCGCAGAGGTCGTTGCAGGCGACGATGGCTCCACGGTGTAGAGAACGACTTGGCCTCTTCAGATTGTCTTAGACAGTATGAAGACCATGCTCGGGATCGAAACCGCTGGAGCCGAATTGTTGACTCAGTAAGGGGCCAGTAATGGCCTTTAAAACTGTTTTAATTATTTTGTTGTACATTTTTTTTTAATATTTCAGACGTTATAATAATAAATTATTATTATTATTATTATTAATTATATTACAATAAATTATTTATTATGTAATAGCATATGAATAAATGAATAAAATTATGATCGCACTCTAAGACATAAAAAAAATTATGAAATTTGTTGGTTATGTTACAGAAGCTGTCAAAACGTAACCATAAAAGTTTCGCTATAAAATAAAAAATGTAAAAACTACTATCTCTGTCACACTAATGGAATTTTTTCTTTTCATTCTCCTTTCATTATGGCAACAAAAAAATGTTGTCAGTAAATTTTTCACAATGGAATACAGGCATTAAACTGACAGAAAACAAAATGTCAAAATACCAACACAAAGACAATAAATAATCAATTATTTTTCGTTTTCGATTGGCAGGAAAATAATTGAAATTTTTTGTAAAACCCTTTGGTTTCGACATAAATTTTTAATCAAATTCAAAAACAGTTAAACCAAACAAAATAGTTGTCCTGCAGAAAAAAAAATTTTAACCACAGCTACACGCCAATGATATTGGCTTTCAACATAATCACAATTTCCAACTTTATCTCAGAGATCTTCTGGACTAATCTTCGTCCATTGGCTTTACCGTGAGGCACGTCAAATTAAAAAATCACACAATTATAATATTATATTAGAGTTATATTTGCGAAATCGACAATCGATGCGTGTATATATACCAAAAAAAAAAAACAATAAAAAATGAAAATAAAATAAAACCGCATTGGAAAATTCCAATCGGTTAGATACGAAGAAAAATTTGTTTTGCAAACAAATTAGTTGCTTTGTTGTTGTAATGAAAATCGCATTATAAAACAATTTTGGTTACCTTATTTGATAAGCTATCTATGTATATAGTATATTTGGTTACTAAATTCTTCTCACAAAATATCTAGATAATTTCGTCAAAAATCACCAAGTCGAGTAAAACAAATAAGTTTTTCATTTGTATCATAATATAGAGTATGATTATGGTTTCATTGTAAGTAACATAATCCATATCATTAATTTGTCTTTTCACTACAAAAGAATAATAAAAATACAAAGCGAAAGGAAAGCGAGAAGAAAAATAAGAAAAATCATTCATTTCAAAGTTAATGTCACTTAAATTTTAGATATTTTTTTTGTTTTTGTTACCACTGCTTTCGTTGCTGTATACATGATACATACGTGCGAGAAATCTCAAGAAACAATAAATGCTTATGGTGAAAAATCAGACACGAAGGAGCGACACTAAAATATTGTTTTCCTTCTCCAGAATCCAGTGTATAGTATGTATATATATATATATATATATATATATATATATATATATATATATATATATATATATATATATATATATATATATATATATATATACATATATATATATATATATATATACATATATATATACCGGGTGTTTCTTTTAAACTGAGACGATCAAATATCTCGAAAAATAGACACTCTATGGAAAAAATGTCCATAATCAAAATTTAATCATACCGCGGGGGAAATACATTAGTGCCAAAAAATAGTTCCCACCCCCGCTTTGTACGTGGGGCGGGGGTAACTTTTAAACTAAGATAGGAAGCCATATTTTTTATTGCAGATACGGATTCTACGACTAAAAGTACGTATGATTTGAATGAAATATTTTGTTCAGTTCATGATAGATGGCGTTGAATTCGACGAAATTCAATTTTTTCAATTTTTACTTCTTAGAACACACGCATTCGATTCTGCAATACGTTTGAAATAAAAAACATCACGCGTTTTCATTGGAAATACTCGAAATTCGTCATCAAAATAATTTATTCAGTGTAAATCACATTTAACGTTTGTGTTATTTCTTATCTTCATGTTTTTCGTAATTGCAAAATAAACGACAAAATACTTTAGAATGGAGCGTTTAACTGTGGCAGAGAAAATTGAAATGGTTCTGATTTATGGAGAAGCTGGCAGAAATCTTGAAAATGTTGTTGCTCATAATCATCATATTAGTACACGAGAAATAGTTCGCGATTCCGGATTGCCCCTCACCAGTGTTTGGAGAATTTTAAAACGGCACAAGTATCATCCATATCGTGTGTCTTTACACTAAGATCTTCATGGCGTTGATTTCCAAAATCGGGTAACTTTTTGTCAATGGGCACGTGAATACAACAAAACCCCAATTTTTTTCGTTGCGTAATGTTCTCCGACGAATCGTCTTTTACAAACCATGGAACGGTTAATCGACACAACATGCATTATTGGAGTGTTACAAATCCGCACTGGCTTCGTCAAGTTGAACATCAGCGACCTTGGACTGTCAACGTGTGGTGTGGAATAATTGGCAACAAACTCATAGGCCCCCACATTATTGAAGGTAACTTGAATGGTCGAATGTACCGAAACATTTTGGAAAATGAACTGCCAATATTACTTGAAAATTTGAGCTTAGAAGTGAGACGGAACATGTGGTTTCAAAATGATGGTTGTCCTGCACACCATCGTGATTTCAATGATCGCTGGATCGGTAGAGCTGGTTCGATAAATTGGCCCGCCAGATCCTTCTGCGCCAGATTTTTTTTTTGTGGGGCTATCTCAAAAACAAAGTTTACACACAAAAACCAACAACACGTGAGAACATAATTGAGCGAATCAGAAATGCGTGTGCTGAAATTCAACCAGACACACTTCTCAGTTGTGTTCAATCAAATGGTGATTAATAAGTGCATTGAAGTCGCAGGCCATCATTTTGAACACTTATTTTAGATTTACAAAACTGAATAAATTGTTTTGATGACGAATTTCGAGTATTTCCAATGGAAACGTGATGTTTTTTATTTCAAACGTATTGCAGAATCGAATGCGTGTGTTCTAAGAAGGAAAAATTGAAAAAATTGAATTTCGTCGATTACAACGCCATCTATCATGAACCGAACATGACGTGATCCACATATTTTATTATACATGTAAGATGATTTTTTTCAATCAGTTTACAACCCGGAAAACATCAGATCAAGAAACGGCCATTGCAAGGTATTGATCAGACACCACAGGTTGCAACCGAGGACATTCATCTAGCTGTAGAAACATTTACCAGCATATACCAGCTTTTTCACTAGGAGAATACAACAATTTGATAATTTGGTAAATTCTACCGTGGAAATTTGGTACCCAAAATACTTCGAAATTGGGAAGTTTAAGAATTTATTTATAAAACAAAGGAGAACAGCTAAATTGATTATTTTATTTTAGACCATACAGTTCCAGGTTTTTTGAACAGACAACAGCTTACTTACAGTGAAGATTTCAAATGTCGAAATATTTTCAATGTTTTATGAATTACCAATTATAGATGATGATTTGGATGTTCAGAATTTTATTTTGCAAAATCTAGCACATAATGATAGCTGGAATAATTAATTTATTTTAGGCCATTGGGGGTAACCCAAAAACAACCAGTTTTTGTGTGAGGTTATTGCAACAAAATGTACCATCCACCATGCAAAGGCATCATTGGAGTTGCAAAACTTAAAAAGGCTGCTGATTCTCTGAATTAATATCAGAATTTTATTTTGCAAAATCTAGCACATAATGGTAGCTGGAATAATTAATTTATTTTAGGCCGTTGGAGATAACCCAAAAGCAACCAGATCTTGTGTGCGGTTATTGCACCAAAATGTACCACCATGCAAAGGCATCATTGGAGCTACAAAACTTAAAAAGGCTGCTGATTCTGATTGGTTCTGCTCACCTGAATGTAATAAATCTAGTACTTCGCTACCAGCAAATTCATCACCTGTGATAAATTCATGTGGATCTGGTCTTAGATGTTAAGCTGTCGTAAATGGATTAATGATGCGAATGGGTGATCAATTTGCTGCACTAAAATCAATGAGTATCGACATTCCGACATCTCAAGAAATCATTTGCAACGAATTTGAAAATTTAAAATCTGAACTGAAGAAAATTTTGGCTGTAAATAATTGAATAAAAAAACTACGATCAACTTTAAACTATTCTACAGCTAGGTAAGAAGAACGTATAAATAAAATTGAATTTAACATTGATAACAACAAACAATGTGTATATAATTCTAATCTGATTGTTGCCAGTTTAACTGATTAATTGATTGAGCCTAAAACTCTAATTGACAATTTGATTAAGGTACTATAATGTGAAGATTCGATTGGGGAGACGTGGTTAGCAGCGTTCGAACAATTTCGTTACCTGAGGATGCTAATGTCGATTTTCTTTGGTTAAAAATAATTGATTATTTTGACAAATAATTGATATTTTTCAGAGTTTCAATTTTCTTTGGCGAAAATAATTGATTATTTTTTATTTGTATAATCAATTTTTTCAAATCATGATTTTTTCTATAATCTACTACCACTACATTGAAAAATAGAAATGTCAAAAATGACAAATAGACGCCTCGCCATTTTTATGTCAATTCAATGGTTTTCTTGCTGTGTGGTTATAATAATTTGTCCATAATAGTTGTCCATAATTTTGTTGACGAGGTAGTCTGCATTGGCAGTGGCGATTTATGGGATGAGGCATCAAACATTACCTCAGATCGTACACAAGATCAGCAGATAACATCGACAGAACAAAATGATTCAACTGGGAGAAAATGTAACTGACAATGTATTGAAACATTTGGGCGAAGTAAAACGCAATCGAATTGCTTCTAGTTTTTAAAATTTAAATCAAAAATATTACATATAAATTATAAATAATAGATAGATTATAATAAATAAAACACAAAAAGATTCATTATATTTATTTCATTCACTTGAAATTCACATTAAGCCTCTATTCCATTGTGAAAAATTTACTGTTAGCAAAACCAAAATGGGATAAAAATATAGATTTGCTGGTGGTGCGAAAGAAACAAAAAACTTCATCAGCAAAATTTTACTGGAGAGAAAAATGTGTTTGGGTTAGTGTCTTGCCATAATTTATTATAGAAAAGTATCAAGTTGAGTATTTTTTATGGCAACATTTACACACATCGACATAAAAATTACGTGCGGATACGAAATTTTTTTCACACACACACACATGTTTGGATATTTTTATGTTATTTTGTTGAAGCTTTACAAAGCGTTGATCAGGCCCGTTGTTATGTTTGGATGTGAAAGTTGAGCGCTGACGGATGAGTACGAGAGATGGCTCCTAACATTTGAGAGAAGAGTCATGCGTGTGATTTACGGCCCAAAACGCGAAATAGATGGTACCTACCGAGCTCTGTACAATATCGAGATCAGAGATCTGATGAAGATCCCCGATATTGTACATGAAATAAGATCTCAGCGAGTACGCTGGCTCGGGCACGTTCTGCGTGCTGATCCGGAACGAATTGTGCAGCGATCTCTGAAAGGAGAGCCACCATATGGTAGGCGCAGAGGTCGTTGCAGGCGACGATGGCTCCACGGTGTAGAGAACGACTTGGCCTCTTCAGATTGTCTTAGACAGTATGAAGACCATGCTCGGGATCGAAACCGCTGGAGCCGAATTGTTGACTCAGTAAGGGGCCAGTAATGGCCTTTAAAACTGTTTTAATTATTTTGTTGTACATTTTTTTTTAATATTTCAGACGTTATAATAATAAATTATTATTATTATTATTATTAATTATATTACAATAAATTATTTATTATGTAATAGCATATGAATAAATGAATAAAATTATGATCGCACTCTAAGACATAAAAAAAATTATGAAATTTGTTGGTTATGTTACAGAAGCTGTCAAAACGTAACCATAAAAGTTTCGCTATAAAATAAAAAATGTAAAAACTACTATCTCTGTCACACTAATGGAATTTTTTCTTTTCATTCTCCTTTCATTATGGCAACAAAAAAATGTTGTCAGTAAATTTTTCACAATGGAATACAGGCATTAAACTGACAGAAAACAAAATGTCAAAATACCAACACAAAGACAATAAATAATCAATTATTTTTCGTTTTCGATTGGCAGGAAAATAATTGAAATTTTTTGTAAAACCCTTTGGTTTCGACATAAATTTTTAATCAAATTCAAAAACAGTTAAACCAAACAAAATAGTTGTCCTGCAGAAAAAAAAATTTTAACCACAGCTACACGCCAATGATATTGGCTTTCAACATAATCACAATTTCCAACTTTATCTCAGAGATCTTCTGGACTAATCTTCGTCCATTGGCTTTACCGTGAGGCACGTCAAATTAAAAAATCACACAATTATAAATACTTGTGGATTGTTATAGTAACATTTTGATTCGGAAAGTTCATATTTCATCAAAATCACGGGTAGTGAACACCAACACGTCACTAAAATTATATTTGTGTTTGTAACAATTTTAAAGATTTATTTCGACAAATTTCGATAATTTTTATTAATTTTACCACAGAACTTTATATTTAAATTTAATTGTAAACATTTAATATTTTCTTTTGTTTTTGTTTTTATTTTTATTTTTGTTTATTGACATTTAGAAATGGTATTGTCAAATTCATTGTTAGGGTTGAATTTTTCCGTATGGCACATTTTTTTATGGTTTGTTTTTATGCTAAATTCATCTTTTTAGTACAGGGCGAGTTCGGTCTAATTTGCCAATAAGCAAATATCATTATATCTGTGCAGTTGTTTGTGTTTTGTGATTTGACTTTATTGCTGCTAATTTAAAAACGGACTTGCTATCAAGCAAAGTCTTTAACTATCTCCTCTCTCAGTAACATGCAATTTGCTTACAGAGATGGCAAGTCCTGCAAACTGGTCTACATGAACTCGTAACTACAATCGAAAGATCACTTAAATACAAAGAGTTTCTTGTGTACCTTCCTGGACGTTGCAAGAGCTTTTGAGAGCACTTCGTTTTCTACGATCTCGAGTGTACAAATTTTAATATTAATCAATCCATTGTTAGATTCATCGTTCCTAAGCTCAAGTCTCGCATAATTGAGACGGAGCTGGAAGGCTCAACAGTATCCGTCAAAGTGGCTAAAATTTGCCCGCAAGGGAGTACCCCTGCCGTAGCTCATGGTTATCGATGAATTACTTGTTGTTAAACTGCAGCGATCTGGGTTTATCGTGCAAAGTTACGCGGATGATCTCGTTTTGACAGTTTCTGGTAAGTACATAAATGTCTTATCTGATCTGACGTAGTTTTTATTGCGAATGGCTATGGCTCTCGTTAAGAAGTGCCTATAGTGCCATTGAGGCGTTTAAGTTTAGTGATTTAGGGAAGGATATTATTGGAAACATATGGTAGTATGAACGACATTAAGTAGTTCGCCTTACTTGAACTGGGAGTGAAGTGTCGTCCTACTCCTCCTAGCTGTCGAAAGGCGAAACGGTTCATCATTGAACCCAACTTGAGGTTCACTAAATATGTGTTATCCTTAAAAAAGAACCAATGCAGTGCGCAGTGGTCGCATTTATTACAGGCCATGTACGTTTCAAGGTTCATCTCCAATGGACTAGCTCAGGATGCTCTTTGTGACGACTGTCTGGAGGAAGTGTACGACTACATACACTAACTTCGCAGGTGTCCGGTCTTTGTCGGAGCTAGATCCCAACTGTTCTCTTTCGGATCATTAAGCGTAGATCAGTTATTATCCATTTCTTTGTTCAAACTTTACAGTTTGCTAAGGCTGCAGTGCACTCCTGTGGCATTGAGTGCAGGACCTCAGTAGGCTCCAATCATTTTAATAAAATGAAATAAAAGTGTTTAATTTTAAAATTTGCCATCAAAGTATTCGTAATAAGCGTGAAATTTCAATAGATTGGAGTCTCGCTTAAACGGATTTAAGCGGATCTTCCATCAATCATATTTCTAACTGAGATATGGATACATGTATAATTGTGAACTAAGCTTTTATAGTTTACTTAATTATTTGATTAAATAAGTAGGTAGAGAGCGGGTTTGTGCCTTATTCTAAACTATTACATAGACCTCGCAGCAATTGCGAATGATTTTTGTTTGTATTTTTCCAATATTGTTCATGATTTGAGGATGTCCAATAGGTTGGTTAGAGGATTACCTACCTTGTTATTCAGTGAACATTGAGGTTTAGTGATAGAGAATTACACAGACGCACAACGCATAGAAATCGTGAAAATCAACTACTGAAATGATGGGATTTTTTCGGAAACGGTTCGAGCATTTTTCGGTCACAATAACGCACCATCTTGCCAGACAGTGGTCCGATTAATCGAGCAATTTGAGGCTATTGAGTTAAATCAACCCCAGAAGAGACCTGTCCATGTTCGTGCAGCTCGGTCTAATGAAAACATTGCAGCAATTAGTGAAAGTGTTGACCAGAATCCTTCTACTTCGATTTGCCGTCGTTCTCAGCAATTGAGACTTTCTCGAAGCAGTTTAAATTGCTGAAACTGATCTCGAAGACATGCGGTTTCAATAAGACAGTGCAACCTGCCACACAGCGAACGAAACAATGGAATTGTTGAAGATGTAGAAGTTATCGTGCGCCGCGGCGATGTGAACTGACCTCCAACATCATGCGATTTCACCCTGTTGGATCTTTCCTTGCTGTTTTTTGAAACAAAAGATGTTTACCAATCACCAAAGAACATTTCCTGAGCAAAAATACGAGATTCGATGCGCCGTTGATAAAACTAAGCCAACACTATGCCAAAATGTTATCAAACATTTCCTCTAAAGGACAAACCAGTGCGTCAGTCTGTCGGCTATCGGATATTGTGTTCCATACAAAACCTCCATGTCTACACTTATGTAACAATAAAAACATTAGAACTGCTCGTATTCAAATAAGAAGTGTTTTTAAGACAAATTTTATTTTCTATTTTTCAAAGGCAAATATAAGCGTGGTTTTTTAAAAAGTTTTTTTTTAATATATTTTATTTACATATTTTGATATGAAATATCCAAGTTAAAAATCTGTTGTGCGGCAAGATAATGGAAAATACAATGGCAACAAGAAAATATCAACCCAAGTGCAGTTACGGCAAATTTCATTAAAAATGATTTCATAAACTGCCCAATCCCGACTTCTTTCGAAATTCGTACTTTATCGGACTGTTTTACATATTTCGATATGAACTATCCAAGTTAAACATCTGTTGTTTGGCCAGATGCACAGAAATAATAATTTTTTGGTGCAGGAATAGTAATTATTTAATGTAAGCCTATGAATATGAAATAGCTAAGCTGTAGGATATACATACCAAATTTTAACTATTTTGGCTATATATGTATGTATGTACATAATTTATCTAATGTCAGCTTTATCTATCTAATTATTGCTATTTATGTAATGGTTATTTACTAATTCGATAGACAGAAGCTTTAAAAAATAAAATAAAATTTATCCGCCGAAATTTAAGCAAATTTATTTATTATCAACACTAAAGAATTGAGTAAAAACTTTATTCGCACCAAGATTTTTATTTTGTAATAGACTAATAATCTCACTTTTTATTTGCAATTGAAACGATTGTTACCACGGATATTATGTTTCCAGAAATGAGTCTTGGCTTGAAAATCATTATGATCCCAATTAAATTGTATAATTAAGAATTGCCTAGCTTAAATAATCTTTTATATCATTTACGAAAACATACTTTTATTAATGTAGCTGATTACCTACCGCGTATTTTTATTTTGTCCGTTTACGCTTGTCACAAATCATTTTATAAATTTTCTGGTACAAATGTTTTAGAACTTTTGAAAATTCAATTAATTCGAATACATTTTAATAATTTTTATGTACATACATATGTATGGTTTTGAATATATAGAATTTCCAATTAAAAATTTTAATTATGTTATATCCAAAACAATATTACAATTTATTTTAATTATAATTAAAAATAATATTTTCTTGACTGTTATCTGTCAGAGTACCACTGATGATGGCTATAACAATAATAGTTTTTGATCTGATTGGATTTATGTATTTTATTGATTTTTGATATACAAAATGTGCTCATTATTTACAAACAACATATTATCAATTAATTGATGCTATTCCCACAAATATCAATTACAATTTAGGATATCAATGTAATATTTGTGATGGATTCAACATTTTCGTACCATCACTAATTTCGTAATCATTATTAATTCAAAATTATAAAATTTTATAGATTATGTTGTTTTTTTTAAATTTCAAACACGAATATTAAATCCAAATTAATGAATCATAAGATTTGAAAATGTTATGTCCGATTATTAATTACTACAGGACTATAATATATCATTTTTTTAAGACATTCCGTTTTGGAATGTCTACGTAAATGCACCTTCCAAGTGCTATCATCAATCAAAAATGTTAGTTAAACCCTGGATGACTTCACACATCTCATTATAAAATTTCAAGAATAAAACAAAAAAATCGCTTAACTTGAACTTTTATATTCCATGATTCAATAATTTGCCTACAGCTAAATTCAGTTGTTATCTTATATAAGCTTTATACATGTAGTCGAATGTGTGTACACTGTACATATTAAAAATAAAGCTTAATTTTCTATCTATGGCTATAAAGAAAACAGAAACAAAATAAATAATTAATAACTACATAAAAAATCTCTCGAAAACAACATCTAATTTAAAAGGAGAATAAACGAGTACTCATACGATTGAGAAAACACCAGTAAGAAAACATTCTCCCAACAATAACCCAATAACAACAGAAAATGTTGGCAATTTACAAATGAAAACCTCATTTTAGTTGTATACACATCTAAACAAAAAAAAACAAGCACCAAACAATAATTATCTTTGCCGGTCTGATCTCAAAGGACATGAAAAGAAAAAAAAAACAAAAATTTTCTTATTTTTGCTTGTATAATTCGAATTACAAAAAAAATCAAACTAAGAAACAACTTTACGGAAATTAAATACAAAATTTTATTTTTTAAGAAAATCGGAAACTCAAGAATGAGAAACTTTGGTGTTAGGAGGGTCTCGCAGGAGTTTTTATTATTTTGATTGTAATTTTAAAACATGAACAGAATCCTAAACATAAAAAAACATGGGGAAATCTTCATACAAATTTTAGAGAGATTAGATGAGTGTGAAATTAAGTTCTGTTCTATTGTACTTCTTCGAATTGATATATATATATATATATATATATATATATATATATATATATATATATATATATATATATATATATATATATATATATATATATATATATATATATATATATATATATATATATAGATATATAGATATGTATATACATATTAGGGTATATATAGGGTGAGTTTATTTTTAATACCCAGCTTTTATCTCGAGAACGGTCGTTCAGGAAAACTGATATTCAAAATTATTCCATACACTGCCCCACTTCTTTCGAAATTTGTACTTTCTCGGACTTGGATATGAACTATCCAAGTTAAAAATCTCTTGTGCAGCCAAAAAATGGATAACTCAATGGCCTAACAAAAAAATCATCCCAAGTGCAATCATCATCCCAAGTGTAATCACGGAAGATTTAGTTAAAAATGATTCCGTAAACTGCCTACTTCTTACGAAGTTCGTACTATTTCGGACTTTTTTACATATTTCGATATGAAATATACAAGTTTAAGATTTGTTGTGTGGCAAAATAATGGAGAATACAATGGCCCAAACAAAAACTTGGGCAAATTTAATTAAGAATTATTTCATAAACTGCCCACTGCCCAATTCTTACGAAAGGCGAGCGTTTTCGGACTTTTTAATATATTTGGATATGAAATATCTAAGTTAGAAATCTGTTGTCCGGTAAGAAAATAGAGAACACAATGGACTAACAAAAAAAAATATCAGCCCAGGTGCAGTCACGGCAAATTTCATTGACAATTATTTCATAAACTACCCAGTTCTTTCGAAATTCGTACTTTTTCGGATTTTTTTTACTTGTTTGGATATGAAATATCCAAGTTAAAAATGTGTCGTGTAGCCTGGACTACTCATATTTTAAAATCGGCGAATACTTTCACTTTTGGCTTAAACGAAAATCCATAAAAAATGTTAAATCACGCGATCAGTGATAGAAAAGAATCAGAAACCATTTCTTCCAACCCATTTATTCGGAAATATTAATTTTTGTTGTTGCCGAGAAACTGTTCCAAAATGAAGAGTAGGTGCACTATCCAACTTAATCCACATTTCTGGTCGTATAAATTTAATAACAATGAATTATTAAATTAAAATATGTAATTTTAGTTACGGGTAAAGTGAGCTTTTAGCAATACACTAGCACTCACGAGACGACTAAAAATGGTAAATAAAAAATTCTCGATAACAATTTTTAATTGACCTTCCCAAGCACTCACATAGTAAATCACACGGAAAATTGTCTTGCATAGGTGCTTGACAATGCACAATGTAATATTTGTTTGATGTCGATGGATTTATGATTTTATAATTTTTTTCTTTGATGGTGAAATGGTGTAAACCATTTTAAAAACGAGGTAATATTCAGGAATAGTGCAATTTTTCCACATAATTTCGGTTTTTTTCTGAAAAAATCAATAAAAAATGAGGAAAATCGGGCACTAAGTTAATGCTGTGCTGTGGGCACTGTCTATACCTTACCTAATAAAATGGGCCACACTTATATGTAAGTCTTTCGTGTACCTTGCAAACTAAAAATGATGCTCCCATAAAATGTTGCCTATGCCCTCGCACAGCGATTGCAGCCGAGGACATTAATCTAGCTCTAGAAACATTCGGAGAACGATATTGTCCAGATGACACATACCAGCTTCTTTACAAAGAGACTACAAAAAGTAACTTCATGGTAGAGGTTGGGAGCCCATCAGAGTCGGATCATAGTATGCCCTGAAGGGACCTGGGCCTCAGGGCCCATTTTACTGTAGAGCAGAGACATCAAACTAATTTATTGATTTTTTAAATAATCAGACGTGGTTGATCTCGTGTTAAGGCATTTCCCCATATTGAAAATTGTAAATTTCGAATTACGATTAGATGCGAAATGGAGATTACCTATAATTGAAGACAAATTTGTCGTTCACAATTCTCAATTAAGAATCGAACGTTTCGAAAACTTTTTAACATTTAGATTAATTAATTTTTAAAATTCGAAAATTTTGAAACCGAATATAAATTAAACGATTCTGCAAATCAAAATTCAAATTCAAATTGGTAAATGTTTAAAATTTTAATATTCTTGAAAATCTCCAATTTATGGTGAAAAGATAAAGTTAACTAGGACTATCGGGTATTGTTCAAATTCGGGTATATCATTCGAATGATACTGAAAGCTGTGATATTTGGATCGAGAGGTTTGGCCGTTGGAATTTCCGCAATATAAATAAATGTGGCGCCTTTGCCAACATTTCTAAGAAAGCTAGAACCAAAAAAAACGTTTGGCCAAGCTTTTGTAGGGTCGGCTAATTTCTCATAACGAATTAATTTCAGACCTTATTGGCCACATTTGTGCCAGCGTTGATATTTATATGAGCTGGATTTTTCATAACATATTCCTGTACCTCCGAATTCATATAAAATTTATAATTTTTAGATATTTTATCATGTGGCCAGTCCAGAAAATATGGAACTGTATGGCCTAATTCAAAACAATTATTTCAGCTGCTAACATGAACTAGATTTTTCATACAAATTCCTCAACTTCCGAATTTATAGAAAATCGGTAATTTTTAGACAATTTATCATATTTGGATACCTAATCTGCATGGTAGAAAAATTAAGGTCGGTTCAAAAAATGTGGAACTATGTGGCCTAAAATAAAATTATTATTCCAGCTTATTCCATCTTGGTCTAGAGTTTTCATAACAAATCCCTGAACATCCAAATTTATATAAAACTGGTAATTTCTAGATATTTGGATACCAAACCTCCAAGGTAGAAAGTGTGTGGCCAGTTCAGAAAGTGTGGAACTGTATTACCTAAAATAACATAATTATTCCATTGGATTTTTTCCTATTCAAACAAAAAAAATTCTGTACTTCGTAATTCATATAAAATTGGTACATTTTAGACATTTCTAGGCATTTCAGTTAGTAGGAAAACAAATTTGAATTGAACAAAAAACATAAAATGAAATGATTTACAGGGGGAAGCGCCTCTCTTTTCAAATGAAAAACTCTTTTCTTTTGTTTTTTATTTATTCTTATTCTTTTGGTTTATGGTAATGATATTGATTTTTTTTTGGGTAAATAGAAAAACAAAAAAAAAAAAACGTATATAATTATTTCTCTTCTAATATCTGCCGGTTATCCCTTTCCCTAAGACAAAAAGAGGAAATTGGAAACAAAGAACCATTAGAAAAATGATATAATAAAATATCGAGGGGGTGCACAAAACCAGCACACACAAACATTTGGCAAGCTTCTTTTATTCAAATATTATGTATGCGTAATATAAATATGTAAGAAAAAAATTGTATCTGTTTGTGTGCAATCCAGTGATGTAAATAAATTTCTTTGAAACAGAATTGTATGCCCATATATGGGAATGAATATATAGGAGAACGTGTCCTATCTGTACTCGCGTAATATTATTTTATGTTTCCAGACCTGGATATGATGTGACATGAAATTAAATAGGTGTGGCATTTAAAGGCCAGCCGAATTACAATAAAATGTTGCATTGCGCTACAACCTACCAGCCACAGCACTGATTATATGCATTTTTCAAATTTCAAGTGAATAAAGTATAGAGAAGTGGGGGTGGCATATTAATATATATATAACATACAATAATATAAATATGAAAACATAAATAAAAAAGCTTTTCATGTTGAGTAAAAAATTATTTATTTTTTGTATGTATGTATATATGTATATACTTTAAATACATAAGTATTTGCTACTATTTATGTATGTGTATTATTCTTTGTGCATATATATGTATGTATGTCATTAATAAAATATACTGGGTGATATAGAGACGCATTGAAGCATAAAAGCATATTAAAGCTAAAGTAAAAGTGGAACATTGTGAGCAACATTTAAAATCGACATTTTCCAAAACCCCTCCGGTTCCACCACATATACATACATACATACATAATTCTTTACTCTGATTTCCAATATATGTATATATATATATTTACATCTTATATTATACAAAACTGATTATTATTATTATACATACGGATGTATATATTTATTAAGATATTCCTTTTGTGAATCGGTACACACACACACACAATTACATAATCAAAAACAATTCAGTTCATTTGGTGCTTCCATTATTATGTATTTGGTTGCATAAATTTGAAATCAATGTTTAACATTTTTTTTTATTTCGTTTGGGTGAGCTGTGCTGGGATGTTCTATCATCACTTCGATTCGCTTCGATAGACATTTGTGTCTCTTTTTTTTACGAACAAAATTGTATTCTATTTCGCAATTTATATTGTGAGCATAGCCTACTCGATTCTATTTCTTTAAATTCATGCGATAAAATATCACCAATATTTTTATTTTCGATGGCAAATGAAAATAGGAAAAAGAGATAGTTTGCAAATTTAGTCTAACAGGCTGAGATCGCAATAGACAAAACGTAATTCAAAAAACGCAATGGAGCACAATTTTGTTCGTAAAAAAAGAGACACAAATGTCTATCGAAGCGAATCGAAGTGATGATAGAACATTCCAGCACTGGGTTGGTGTGTATGTATGTAGAAAAACAAAAAGATTTAAACAAATTGCTTCATCTGTATTTTAGTCTGAGTATATACCAAAACGCTTTTTGTTCAGATTGATAAAAATTCATAATATCACCTCAATTTCAGATTTTGTTAAAATTGTGAATGTCCTAAAAATATTATTTTTCAACTAAACTATTCTCAAATCACCAGACCAATTTGTATAAATTTTTCTGGCCAAGTCGTTGTAAGGGCGGCTATTTTCTCTATACGATTTAGTTAAGGACCCTGTTAACAACTAGTTTTGTAGGCTTCCCGCTTTCCGCAATATAAATAAATGTGGCGCTTTTGCCAAATTTTCTAAGAAAGCTAGAACCTAGTGTTTGCCAACCTTTCAAACGTTTTTTGATCAGTTTGATAAAAATCCAGAATATCACCTTAATTTTAGATTTTGTTAAAATTGTGAATGTCCTAGCTGCAGCCCAGTCGATTCAACTCTGATATATTAGAACAAAAATAATATTTTTCAACTATACTATGTTCAAGTCACCAGACCAATTTGTATTAGCAATGTTTTATGCCAGTGAATATACATTTATACAAACTTCACCTTCATAAAAAGTTTTTTCTAAAACTATACTAACTTTTTATTTATAGTATTTGTGTTTTTGCTAAATAAAAATAATATAAATTCAGGTGGCGTACATTTATTTTCTGATTAAAAATATATAATCAACACACTTTCTCGTGAGGCATAATTTGATAAAAACTCGTGAGTTGCAAATTACCGAGCTTAAGATGTGCTACTCTATACTCGTAAGATAGCTTCATAATTATATATAATAATGATAACGTGCCATGCCGTTGAATCAATGGGTACTTGGAAATGTAGTTCAACTTTATCCTGGTGGGACCGGAATTGTTAAAGTCGTTGCACTAAAAACTAAGTCCAGAGAGTTGAGAAGACAGATTAACAAATTATCAGTGAAAACTAATAAGAATGAAAGAAATGATGTTCAACTAATATTATACTACTTATCCTGCATGTACAAATCATATTTGGATATAAAACCTCCAAGGTAGAAAAATTGTGGTCAGTTCAGAACATGTAAAACTATATGGCGTTAAATAAATTTATTATCCCAGCTGACAACATAAACAAGATTTTTCATAAAAAATTCCTAAACTTCCAAATTCATATAAAATAAGTAATTTTTAGACATTTCATCACATTTGGTTACCAAACCATTCAGGTAACAATTGGGCCAGTTCAGAAAATGTGGCCAGTTCAGAAAATGTGAAACTGCGTATTGCCTAAAATAAAATAGTTATTCCGCAGCTGCTACCAAGAGCTGGGTTTTTCATAACAAATTCCTGTTCTTCCGAATTCATATAAAATTTATAATTTTTAGATATTTTATCATATGGCAAGTCCAGAAAATATGGAACTGTATGGCCTAATTTAAAATAATTATTTCAGCTGCTAACATGAGTTAAATTTTTCATAATAAATTCCTCAACTTCCGAATTTATAGAAAATCGGTAATTTTTAGACAATTTATCATATTTGGAGACCTAATCTGCATGGTAGAAAAATTAAGGCCGGTTCAAAAAGTGTGGAACTATGTGGCCTAAAATAAAATTATTATTCCAGCTGTCATCTTGGGCTAGATTTTTCATAACAAATCCCTGAACATCCAAATTTATATAAATGGCAATTTCTAGACATTTGGATAGCAAACCTCCAAGGTAGAAAGTGTGTGGCTAGTTCAGAAAATGTGGAACTGTATTACCTAAAATAACATAATTATTCCAGCTGCTAATAAGAGCTGGATTTTTTCCAATTCAAGCAAACAAATTCATATACTTCGTAATTCATATAAAAAGGTAAGTTTTAGACATTTCATTATATTTGGATATTAAATCTCCAAGTATGGCCTAAAATAAAATAAATCTTTCCCTGTATAACCTAAAGTAAAATAATTATTCCAGCTGCCGTGATGGATTACATTTTTCATAAGAAATTTCTGAATTTTTAGGCATTTCATTATAATTGGATAAAAATCGAGTTTTCTATTGGTGAATTTGTTTCTATGGTGACGTATAATTTTCCTCATTTCAGACTTTGGATTACTCAATGCAGTATAGTAGTTGTGGAGTCAGATCAGTAGAATCTTTGCTCGACGTTACAGTATAGGTTCTCATAAAATTTATTTGATCAATTTGATTGCAAAAATCTAGTCGATTGTCGACAAAATTGCAAAAGTGGGCGGAATTGAAACAATGTGTCATTTTATTTAGAGCGCATATACGATTTTGTGTAGTAGCGAATGGTCCGTTGTATCACAATGGATCAACTCGAGATCCAACTCGAGATCCAAAAAAGTGAGTTGATCGGGGAGCTTATTTCCATTTATTTCTAATCTCCTGATCTAGTTTAATTGTACCATTGTATATCGATATGATTAGGTAATTCTATTATTTTACCATTTTTTATCGAAAATGTTCCAGGAGCTTCAATAACCATGTGGGATCTGGCCGATCTAGACTATTCTACAAACAATTTTCTACGTGGCACGTACAGTTATTTCCATGCGAGAACTTTGACATTGATGCCTGCTTATGGAAATTCTTAATACAGTAAATGAGGGTGAGCCAGAGCCAATACTGGTTGAGGTTTCGGCTGAGGAAAATCGGACAGCCCTTAAAAAAGCTGCGATTGGGACATATAAAAAAAGGGATGCACTAGCGCGCGACAGACAATTATGGCGTCAAGTGGAATGGAGTTTTGGGAAGTATGTGGTCGGCACAATCGAGGGATTGGAACGATGCACTATATTTTAATTAAATTAATTGATTAAATATAATATAAAAAACTATCCTTGTGAAAATTTGTGCTATTTATTGCCTAACTTCGTATATAAACATTTGGAAAAATATAGCCGCGTTTGGAACAATAGGTTAAATTTTGCAAGAAAATCAGCTACGTTGATTGGGTGATTGACTGAGCAATTATAAAAAGGTTGGACCACTGTAGGCCAACATTTATTAATAAGACATTGTGTGTCCATGAGTGTTTATATTGGGTCAAATGGCTGCAGACAGACAGAATCATTAGTAAATTCGATTTCCGTCGCCGAAAAAATGGGTTTAATTATTTTTAGTTAGGGTTGTCTTGCTTTTCAGTAAAATGCTTGAATACTAAGTTTAAACCAATCTACACTATATATATATATATATATATATATATATATATATATATATATATATATATATATATATATATATATATATATATATATATATATATATATATATATATATATATATATATATATATATATATATATATATATATATATATATATATATATATATATATATATATATATATATATATATATATATATATATATATATATATATATATATATATATATATATATATATATATATATATATATATATATATATATATATATATATATATATATATATATATATATATATATATATATATATATATATATATATATATATATATATATATATATATATTGTATGCGTAAATGTAATATTGCGTGAGGAACTAAAACACCGCTTTGTTAAACCAAAGCCATCTTAATATATAAAGCCTCCATGTTGAGCGATATTTTGAAACTTTTTGTAGTTAACCAAAAAATGTCTAATTTACAAAGAAGTCTATGCAATCCCATGGCAAAACATACAAACTTATTTTGAATTGTTCAACTATTAATAGTGAGAGCTTTAAATATTTTATTACATAAAATAATAGATAAAGAATTGAATTAGGTGATGGCCAGGGTTATTTTTCGAAATTATATTAATTAAACATAATTTTTATGATTATAAAATTGTCATTAATTTAATTTATTTGCGCTTTTAAATTTGTATATACCTGGGTTTGCACCATGGGCCTTTGTGGCATTGAGTGCGGAATCCTCGTGGGTTCCAGCCAATTTTAATAATAATAATAATATACAAATATATATCTGATATATTCTAATACTCTCTTTCAATATACTGCATTCACTCCAACACAGAAATAAAATAGTTCGATTCGAAATCTAAACATCGAAAAATATGTATAAAAATTATGATAACTACGATAAATTAAAATTTAGGAGATTAATCGGATAAACGCTGGGAAATTTCTCATTAAACCAAAATAAAAATATTGATCGTATCGATCAAATAAATGATAAAATGTTGTGTTTTGTTTTGAAGGTTACAAAAGGTTACATAATTTATATACAATATGTCAATTAGGATTAGGAGAGGGACAATTTGATCACGCTCTCAATATTATTTTTTATACGATTACTTTTTGTTGTTGCTATGAAATAAAAAATTGTGTTCATATATTTTTTCTCGTTTTTTGCGTTGTTTTAAGATCATTATGTTTGTTCCATTCTAATAAAAAACATTGATGTTTTCTTCTTTTGGTTTATTTGTTTAATGGGAATAAATTATTTTGTTGGTTATGTACACAATGTCCCTTTCTTACAAATTTTTATTATATTTCTATTTGAGCTTTATTAGAGAATAAAGTATCTTATTTTCCTTTAATTAATACAATAAAATGGAAAACTCCACTGAAAAATCCTTCAAGTCAGGTGAAAACCAATGTTTATAGTTTCAATTGATTTCAAAAAATTATAATTTTGAGTTACTTTTCATTCAAATATTTCTATAAACAAAAATCATGTCTCTCCATATAAAATGTATGAAGAGAGCGATTATTTTTGTCATTTTAGACTCACTAATAAAAGTTCGTTTTGAACATGGAGGCTTGATTTATTAAGATGGCTTTGGTTAAACACAGCAAACCACTTTAGTTAATTTATTATAAATAAAAGAAGTTAATAAAGAAGTTAATATGATGAACTTTATTGATATTATTGATATTCTATTATATATGATTTAATTTATAATTTATTGGTACGTCTGGATAGATCGCCAGTTGATGAGGAAGAGAACATAATTTTAATTTCTATCAAGATTGTCATGTTTTTAAGGGAACATTATTATTTAAAATCAAGCTTAAGCGCATAAATTTGAATTATAGTATATGTTCTAAAATTTAGCATAACCGAATTGTTCCTAATAATCTAGTACAAAAAATCATTGACAAACTTGATTTGACATTCTGTTTACAATTGATTGACATACAGAAGTATAGCTATATAAATCTAATTGGATTGTGTTAATTTATAATGATTTTAATTAATAAAGATAAATTTTTAAAGAAATATTTAAATATATACATAAATCAATTAATATAATCTGATGTTATAACTAATTATTGTTTTGTTTTAGCTTAATGACGTGTGAGACAGTTTGCGCTCAGCTAACACCGTTTTTAATAAATAAATTTATAAATGAATAATTATTGTAGTTTTATATACAAATATAAGTGAATCGAAGTGGTGCTTTTTAGTGTTGTTATTTCGCAAACATACTCCCGCGCCTTAAGGAATTTTATTTCTTAAGTATTAACTTAACTAGCTTATTGACAGGACGTTTGACTTCGTTTTTTCCTGTTTTTAATGTGACAACTCTGATGATCCCATCACTTCCAGGATGAACTCTCGTTACTCTACCAATCATCCACTGGCTGGGATATAAGTTATCTTCTTTGATAAGAACGACGTCATCGATTGTGAATTGATCGGTTTTTGTCTTCCATTTATATCTTTGTTGTAATGACGTTAGGTAATCGTGATGCCATCGATTCCAAAATCCCTGGAGTCGCTGTTGTATATTCTGCCATCGTGATAATTTATTTGATGGTACATCAGATAAGCTTGGTTCCGGAATTGTTGTTAAAGCTTGTCCAACCAAAAAATGAGCGGGTGTTAATACCTCCAAATCAGTTGGGTCATCAGTTAATCTGCATAACGGCCTTGAATTTAACAATGCTTCAATTTGGATGATCAATGTTGTAATTTCTTCAAACGTAAGATTTGTATTAGCCACTCTCTTTAAATGGTATTTGAATAATTTCACAGACGCCTCCCATAATCCCCCAAAATGTGGTGCATGTGGTGGGTTGAAATTGAAAACAATACTTTTCTGCAATAAAAATTCAGATATTATTGGATTGTTTGATTGTTTTATAATTTGCTGCTTCATCGTCTGTAATTCTCTATTGGCTCCAATGAAATTGGTTCCATTGTCGCACCAAATTTGTTCTGGTGTGCCGCGTCGTGAAATCAATCGCTTTAACGCCGCCAAAAACGAGTCGGTATCAAGACTGCTAACCACTTCTAAATGTACTGCTTTGATGGATAAGCATACAAATACTGCTACATACGCCTTGTCTGTGGGAGCAGTTTTCCGTTTACTTGTTTTTATGTAGAGTGGTCCAGCATAATCTAGGCCAACTTTTGAAAACGGTCGACTTTGGGTACATCTCGCTGCTGGTAAATCGGCCATTATTTGTCCGGCTTTGTGGATTCGATGTCGAATACATATTACGCATGCTTTTAGGCAGTGTTTGATCATATATCTGGCGCCTATAATCCAAAACTTACTGCGTACGATACTCAATGTCAACGAGTTGCCAGCATGCATGTGGTTAATATGAATATCACGAATTAAAAGTTCGCATACTCGGTGGTTTTTCGGTAAGATGATTGGATGTTTAGCGGAATATGTTAGCGATGATTTGCTTAACCTCCCGCCTACTCGTAGTAATCCATTTGGGTCTATGAATGGATCTAACGATGATAATTGATGGTTTACCGGTAATGACTTATTCTCCTTGAGCCTCTTTAATTCGTGGTCGAATGTCATTTTCTGAACGTTTCGAAGAATTATTATTTCTGCTTCATTCATCTCGGCTGGGGTGATCGAATCATTGTGGTTGTTTTAAAGATGAAAACTTTGTTAACAGATGTAGAATTATGTTATCGTCATTGTTTATTTCTGTTAACACATTGGTGTACTTTGACCGTTCTTCTAACTCCATTGTATCAACGTTGGTTATGGTCTCTTTTGATTTTGGCCAGACTTATAATTCTTATCTTGAATTTAATATAAAAAAAACAATTTTCTTTTATTTATTAATTTTCTCTTTTTTAATTTTTTATTTATTTTCAATTTTATTTATTTTATTTAATTTTTATTTATTTAATGGTATTTAACATTCGAGAGTAACTTAACAACTAACTTAAAAATATATTTTATTTATCATGTTGACACTTGATACCGTCTGTTGCAACGTCTGCATAATTTGCAGACATGCATATTATGCACTTTATATTGCGCGTGGTGTGGATGCATAATTTGCAGACATGCATATTATGCACTTTGTATTGCGCGTGGTTTGTATGGTATTACTCCGCGCACATTAAAAAGTAGATCCCACGTTGTGTGTTATGTTACTGTAGCGTCACGTGCAGAGGATCGTAACTCCTCCCGCCGAAGAGAAGGCCATAGGGATGTAGTGCGTATGGCCGGTTGTGGAATGGATGGTTGTTCGTTATCGGGAACTTCTCCGATTTCTCTTGGGTTACGGTATCTCTTCCAGATAACGTAGATTACTGCTGCTACGATGATGGTGACGACAGTACCAGTGGTACCGTGGCTCTGGATTTTGTTTGATAATCCTTGCGTCTGTAATAAATTAATGTGTTCTCTATGTTTCAGCGTCCAATTGGTCATTGTTGATATGGACAACGAAGGCACGATGTTCTGGGTTAACACATCGTGGTAAGGCAATATGATGGTTTGGTCCTCTTCGTAGACATGTTTGTTGCTACTGTAGGTGGTGCCTTGAATATTAATTTCGCAGTTCTCGAATTCAATTAGAGTTTGACCTTTGATGGATTTTATTTGTTGATTGCATGTAGATGTAAAGTCCAACTTTTTAATTGTAGCTATGTATAGTTTTCCGCTTATTAGTTCGGTAACTTCATCTTCCAGATCGTAGTTGGTATGGTTACATCGGGCTGGTTGTTGTGATATTATGCCGGTATGCATGTTTGCGATATTGATTGTAGCGATTGTTTAGTACAGTAGTATACATTCTCCACTTCGTTGCATGGTTGCGATATAAATTGATAATTGTGTTCATCAAGGATAATGTTGTATGAAGGGATTGGGGTGATCATTAGGTTTTTGGAAGGAATAGGTTTTATATTGTAGTAATTGAACGTTGGTTTTAAAAAAGTCGGTATCTGTATACTAAGTACAATTTTGGACTGGTTGTAGTATCCTTGTAGAGTCAGTAAGTCATAGATATTATTAGGATTCAGAATTTCTATATGGTCATGAGATAGTATGTCGTTAATAAAGTGTATTTCGTTATTGTTTAATAAATGTCGTGAAATTCGTCTGTGTTTGGCTGGACTGAGTGCGTCTAAAATGTCGTCGATGTGCTCGGTTAGAGTGTCTATTGGATTGATTAATTTAAATATATATTGGTCTATTTTGATCATATGTACTGCTGCTTCTGTTGTGTTAGTTAGTCGATTTAATTCGAATGTAATTTTGTTATTGCTGTTTCTTATGTATTTCTGTATGTAGTTGACTCTATCTATACTATTAATTGCAATTTGAGCATTATTTTGTTCATTTAATTTTTCTTGATTTTGGTGGAGATTATCTATTGCGTTACCGATTTCTTCTAGGTCATGTTGGTCAAGGTTTCCTGTTATATCCTTGATTAATGATCCTAGCCCATTAACAAGTCTTCTTTTGAACCGTGAAGGTTTCAAAAGGTTGATATTTTGCTCTAATTCCTTGGCTTTGTGTTCAAGGATTTCTATTTTGTTCTTAAATGCGTAAGAATACTCCTTGTTAGTTCTTATAGATCTACTAATTTGATGTTGTCTTGGATAGTACGAAGGTTTTCTTCGTAGTATTTAATCTCGATTAAATGAATTACTCTTTTATAGCTACTAATTACTCGGGCTTGGCCCAGCCTGATCGGTATTATCCCCCTGTTGGTATCCAGGTTGGTCAATCTGAGGGTTTGACCGAAGGTTAGAGTGCACCTGAAAAGGTTTTTTGATCAGTTTTTTGTGGTATTTGCCATCTTTAGTTAGAACGGTGACTTGATTATCCTTTAGAACCTTTCTAATTACATAACCGGGTTTTCTTTTAGACCTTTTTTTATTTCGAATGTGAATTATTTGGTTCGTTTTTAAATTAGGAGGTTTAACTCGATCAACGTTGAGTTTATTGATCAACTTGGTTTTCTTTGCGTGAGTTTCCTCGTGAATACGTTTACATAGTTCGTTATAGGATAAAGAATGGTTGAAAAGATACTCCTGCGCATTTGAAAATGCAGAGTTAATAGATCGCCCTAGGATAGTATAGTGACCTGTTAACAATTCAAAGGGTGTGAATTTAGTCGCCGTGTGTATGGTGTTATTATAGGAGAGGATGCAATTATGCATAAGATTTTTAATATTCTCTTGAGGTGTTTCCATGTGAGCAACTTTCATGAGCTCTTGCAAGGTTGAATGTAATCGCTCGACCGGAGAATTGCCAGTAGATGAATATGACGACGTATGATGTAACTCTACATCGTACTCCTGTAAAAAGGCTTTAAATGAAGGAGTATTCATATTTCCCTCATTATCTGATACGATTTTTGATGGTTTACCATGACTACTGAAAAATTGAATAAGCCTTTTTTGGACTTCCTTTACTGGTGCGAGTCTTCATATAGAAAGCTGCAGCGAATTTAGTAAACTTGTCTAAGACTGTGAGGAACACATGGTTTTGAAAAAAACAGAAATCAATATGTAAGATTTCCAATGGCCTTTTTGGTGTTTCTGTGATCTCATATTCGATTTTCAATGGATGTCTATCATATTTGGCTTGTAGACATATATTGCAATTATTGATATAGGTTGTTATCATATTTTTCATATTTGGAAAATAGTGAGTTCTTTTAATGAACTCGTGATTTTCTACTATTCCCCTATGATGGTTTTCTTCATGCCTTTTCTTGATCATTGCTAGTTGATCTTCAGGGTCTAACACATCTGTTAGAAGAAATTGTGCTCTTACCAAATAATTTTTTGAAGCGGTTCCGAATTTCTCGCGATAGGCTTCTTTAGCTATTTCAAAGATTCTATCGTCACATAGAATACCAGTAATGCGGTATTTTGTTACTTGAGTTCTAATGTTAAGATTGATGGTTGGCACATGATAGTTAGGCATGTATATTATTACCCTATGTTTACCAAATGGGTATTCATGTTGAATGTTTGATCCTCGTATTTCAGGATCAATTGTTATAATAAGTTGTGAACTAAAATGGTTGATTGGCGAATTGGTTGTCGGTACAAGGTCTTGAGTATCGTTTTCGGTTTCTGTATCCGTAGATATAACCGATATATCCGAGGTGTTAATATTATTGACAACAAGAGGATCGGGTTGCATTCTTGATAATGCATCCGCGTTGGTATTTTTTACACCCTTCTTGTAAATAATTTCGTAATCATATTCCTCCAATTTCAGTCTCCATCTAATCAACTTAGAGTTTGGTTCTTTGAGATTGAAAAGCCAGGTCAACGGTTTATGATCCGTTATAATTTTGAAATTTTGACCGAATAAATATGGTCTGAAGTATTTTGTGGACCAGACGATGGCTAAGAGTTCTTTCTCTATTGTGGAATAATTTTGTTCTGTAACCGTTAAGGTTCTAGGTTTATCCTTTCATATGGGACCCTGTGAGAGTACAGCTCCAATAGCTACATTACTCGCATCCGTGGTTAGAATAAATTCTTTGGAAAAGTCGGGATATTGCAAGATTGGATCTTTGCATAACAGCTCTTTGCAATATTCAAAACATTCCATATACCTAGTATCGAGTATTATTTCTTTTCCTTTTCTCAAGCATTCCGTTAAGGGCTTGGTAATGTCAGAGAAATTTTTTATAAATTTGCGATAGTATCCCAGAAGACCCAGAAAGCTTTTAATTTGTTTCTCCGTTTTTGGAACGGGAAATTCCTTGATAGCTTTGATTTTATTAGGGTTGGGTTTAACTCCGTCGCTAGTTACAATGTGGCCCAAAAAGGCAATTTCTCGATGGAGAAATTCCGATTTGTCCATTTGAACCTTGAGGTTAGCCTTTCTTAGTTTGTTGAACACTTGTTTCAGGCTCTCGATATGCTCCTGGAGTGACGTGGAAAAAACAATGATGTCATCCATATAGCATAGGCAAGATTTTCCTTGGATATCACCTAATACATTATCCATGACCCTCTAAAATGTCGAAGGGGCATTCTTTAAACCAAAAGGCATTCTGATATATTCGTAGTGCCCGTGGTCGGCAGAAAATGCTGTTTTAGGTATGTCTTGTTTTCTTACTTCAATCTGGTGGAAACCAGATGCAAGATCCAAGGTAGAGAAGTACATACACTTCCCTAACTTATCGAGAATATCGGTGATGTTTGGTAAAGGGTACCGATCTTCAATAGTCTTCTCATTTAATTTGCGATAGTCTATCACTAATCGCCACTTGACTTTCCCGCTTGCATCGGCTTTCTTAGGCACGATCCAAATAGGGGACGACCAAGGAGAGAAGCTGGGACGTATGATTCCATCTTGTAACATTTTATCGATCTGCTTTTTTACCTCTTCCTTATGAATGTGGGGGTATCGATAGCTCTTTGTGAAGACAGGTTTATCATCTTTAAGATTTATTTCGTGTTTAACATTGTTTGTAAAAGTCAAACGTTGTTTCGTTTTAAGAAATAAATCTTCATATTGATGACATAATTTTAGGATAGCTGTCTTTTCTTCAGAGTTAAGATGCTCAATTCTTATCAGGTTCGATATTTTTTCCCTTTGAGTTGATGCATCGCAATCTTGAATGTTACAATGGTTGGATTCGGCTCGATAAGTTTTCCTGAATAATTCAGCTTTAATTGGTTGTTCGATAACGAAAGTGTGTGACTTATTACTATAATTTACAATTTCCAGAATTGCATACCAATTTTTACAATGATATATGCCTTCGGGAATAATTAAATTATCATTGATTGTAGTAGGGGTGATATACACATCTCCATTTTCTACATCAACTGGAAGTTGGGCGGTAAGTTTACTTCTTGGTAATATAGTGTACACTTTCGAAGAATAGTTAGGTTTAAATAATAGAGGAATCTCGACTTTATTAGTTTTGAGGACAGATTTAGCAAGGTCTATCGTTATGCCAAGTTGTTGCATAGTCTCCAATCCAATTAAACCATCAAAGTATTTGTGAAATTTGAATAGAAGGAATTCTATTGGTTCCCTCGTTTTAAATTCCATTAGTCCTGGGACAATTACTTTTTGGTCTATCTGGTGTGTGTTAAACATGGTTTTAACGCTAATTGGAGGTATGGCACGTATCCGTGAAGGATGGATGAACTCTGGGTTCAGAAAGGATTTATTTGATCCCGTATCTATTAAAATTTTGAGTAATTTATTTTTATTTAAGTAAATATGAATATAAGGTAGAGTATACGTTTGATGTTTATTGACATCTACGTATCCGATTCCGGATGGGAGGCTTCGGGATGAAAATTTTCATCGTCTACCTCACCTTCGTCCAGATCAGGGAAGTACAATTGAGGTTCTTCCTGATAGTTTTCACCTATTACTTCTTCTTCCTGGTTTTCGTTGGTGTATAGTTCCTGTACTCGGAACTTAGCAGGTCCTGATGTTTGGAATTGATAATTATTATTGGGTTTATTGAAATTTGTATATTGCTTGTATCGGTTCTCATTGGACGTATTGTCCATTGGTTCTGTTCGTCTTGGTGGAACCATTGGTGGTTTGGAAGCAAATCTGTTATTATTGCTAAGATTTAAAGGGCCATTACCATTCATAATCCGATTTTGATTTGTGAATGGCCTGTGGTTATAATATTGCGGTGTTGGTCGTTCACTGTAGTGATGATAGTTCTTCGATTGAAGCATGGGTGGACCACTATTGTAATAATTCCGTGAAGGATTCCCTACTTGAAGAATGGGTGGACCACTAGAGTAATTCCGTGAAGGGTAATTATTCTCTGGTTTTTGTGGTACTGATCTCTGTGGAATTGATATTATATTTGTGGTTGTACCTTTTTTCATATATGCCATATTTTGTTCTTTTAGGCAGTTTGTGAATGCTTCAGCCAAACTGAAAGGTCGCATAGCTCGAATCATGGATCCGAGGGGTTCTTTTAATCCAGCCAGGAATGTGTTAAGGCACATTTCCTCATAAAGTTCTCGCTTGGCTCTTATGATTATTCCACTGTGTTCATTCAGTTTGATGTGATTAATTATTATGCTCTGGATATCAATTATCCGAGCAAAATATTTTTCCAGTGTATCGTGACCCTGGGAGATATTATACAAATCTCTCACTAAATTTGTTACATTGCGCTTGTCAGCGTAATGTGTGATAAGATTATTTTTTATCGAATCCCATTCTAACGGTGTACCATACCTCGTTAAAACTTCGTTCGCTTCTCCCTCTATTTTATTGCGTATCGCTCGAAGAAAAATCTTCGAGGATGGGTGTCCATCAATATCGTTGCATAATGTGAGTATTTCCTCAACATTCTCTATGAACTCATAGAGAGTATGCCTGCTACCTTCGTAGCGCGGTAGATCTTTTATAGCATCCGGAATTCGAAGGCTTTTAAAGACATCACTAACACAATTATTATCTACACCATTATTATCGCAATCACCGTTTATCGACATTTTGAATTTATTATTAATATTTAATTTTTCAACAGTATGATTGATTTCACCTTTTAAATTTTTAAAAATGTGTGTCAAATTTTCAATATTTTCGTTTAGTTTTTGAGAAGGGAAAATTCTATAATCCGTAGAATTTTCGTGAGTTATTAAGTTACTTATTGGTGTTAAGGAATTATTTTTGGGATTGAACATTAATTAATTATCAAAATCACGCTTACCATGATATAAAGATGAATGCTGCTTTCATATTGAATCAATAACCCGTTGATTTCGCGAACTTTTTCTTTGATTAAGAGTTCGTTCTTTAATCTGTACTTGTTTACTTCTTGGTAATATAGTGTACACTTTCGAAGAATAGTTAGGTTTAAATAATAGAGGAATCTCGACTTTATTAGTTTTGAGGACAGATTTAGCAAGGTCTATCGTTATGCCAAGTTGTTGCATAGTCTCCAATCCAATTAAACCATCAAAGTATTTGTGAAATTTGAATAGAAGGAATTCTATTGGTTCCCTCGTTTTAAATTCCATTAGTCCTGGGACAATTACTTTTTGGTCTATCTGGTGTGTGTTAAACATGGTTTTAACGCTAATTGGAGGTATGGCACGTATCCGTGAAGGATGGATGAACTCTGGGTTCAGAAAGGATTTATTTGATCCCGTATCTATTAAAATTTTGAGTAATTTATTTTTATTTAAGTAAATATGAATATAAGGTAGAGTATACGTTTGATGTTTATTGACATCTACGTATCCGATTCCGGATGGGAGGCTTCGGGATGAAAATTTTCATCGTCTACCTCACCTTCGTCCAGATCAGGGAAGTACAATTGAGGTTCTTCCTGATAGTTTTCACCTATTACTTCTTCTTCCTGGTTTTCGTTGGTGTATAGTTCCTGTACTCGGAACTTAGCAGGTCCTGATGTTTGGAATTGATAATTATTATTGGGTTTATTGAAATTTGTATATTGCTTGTATCGGTTCTCATTGGACGTATTGTCCATTGGTTCTGTTCGTCTTGGTGGAACCATTGGTGGTTTGGAAGCAAATCTGTTATTATTGCTAAGATTTAAAGGGCCATTACCATTCATAATCCGATTTTGATTTGTGAATGGCCTGTGGTTATAATATTGCGGTGTTGGTCGTTCACTGTAGTGATGATAGTTCTTCGATTGAAGCATGGGTGGACCACTATTGTAATAATTCCGTGAAGGATTCCCTACTTGAAGAATGGGTGGACCACTAGAGTAATTCCGTGAAGGGTAATTATTCTCTGGTTTTTGTGGTACTGATCTCTGTGGAATTGATATTATATTTGTGGTTGTACCTTTTTTCATATATGCCATATTTTGTTCTTTTAGGCAGTTTGTGAATGCTTCAGCCAAACTGAAAGGTCGCATAGCTCGAATCATGGATCCGAGGGGTTCTTTTAATCCAGCCAGGAATGTGTTAAGGCACATTTCCTCATAAAGTTCTCGCTTGGCTCTTATGATTATTCCACTGTGTTCATTCAGTTTGATGTGATTAATTATTATGCTCTGGATATCAATTATCCGAGCAAAATATTTTTCCAGTGTATCGTGACCCTGGGAGATATTATACAAATCTCTCACTAAATTTGTTACATTGCGCTTGTCAGCGTAATGTGTGATAAGATTATTTTTTATCGAATCCCATTCTAACGGTGTACCATACCTCGTTAAAACTTCGTTCGCTTCTCCCTCTATTTTATTGCGTATCGCTCGAAGAAAAATCTTCGAGGATGGGTGTCCATCAATATCGTTGCATAATGTGAGTATTTCCTCAACATTCTCTATGAACTCATAGAGAGTATGCCTGCTACCTTCGTAGCGCGGTAGATCTTTTATAGCATCCGGAATTCGAAGGCTTTTAAAGACATCACTAACACAATTATTATCTACACCATTATTATCGCAATCACCGTTTATCGACATTTTGAATTTATTATTAATATTTAATTTTTCAACAGTATGATTGATTTCACCTTTTAAATTTTTAAAAATGTGTGTCAAATTTTCAATATTTTCGTTTAGTTTTTGAGAAGGGAAAATTCTATAATCCGTAGAATTTTCGTGAGTTATTAAGTTACTTATTGGTGTTAAGGAATTATTTTTGGGATTGAACATTAATTAATTATCAAAATCACGCTTACCATGATATAAAGATGCATGCTGCTTTCATATTGAATCAATAACCCGTTGATTTCGCGAACTTTTTCTTTGATTAAGAGTTCGTTCTTTAATCTGTACTTGCACTTTTAATTTAATTTTCAAAGAGTTTATATTCACTTTGTACCAATTAGCCTTTGGTACGAGCACTTTTCACTCCGAATATAAAAAAATCACTCGCGTAAGCTTTGTGGATATTAAAAAACATCCGCTAACAACTGCGCCACTTATAATTCTTATCTTGAATTTAATATAAAAAAAACAATTTTCTTTTATTTATTAATTTTCTCTTTTTTAATTTTTTATTTATTTTCAATTTTATTTATTTTATTTAATTTTTATTTATTTAATGGTATTTAACATTCGAGAGTAACTTAACAACTAACTTAAAAATATATTTTATTTATCATGTTGACACTTGATACCGTCTGTTGCAACGTCTGCATAGTTTGCAGACATGCATATTATGCACTTTATATTGCGCGTGGTGTGGATGCATAATTTGCAGACATGCATATTATGCACTTTGTATTGCGCGTGGTTAACACTGTTATTATTATTATTGCGCGTGGTTTGTATGGTATTATTCCGCGCACATTAAAAAGTAGATCCCACGTTGTGTGTTATGTTACTGTAGCGTCACGTGCAGAGGATCGTAACTCCAGTCTTCTTCATTTTCGCGTAGCCATGCAGGACCTTGCCACCAGAGTTGTGAATTTAGTAATACTTGTGGTTTTATTCCTCTGGATATGACATCAGCTGGATTGCTTTTAGATTGAACATGGTGCCATCTGGTTCGTGGGATAGTCTCAATGATAGCTGCAGTTCGGTTGCCTATAAAGCTTTTCCACCTTCGGGGGACATCGGACAGCCAGTGTAGTACTATCATGGAGTCGGTCCATGCGTAGACTTCTATTTTATGGTATCCAAGAGATCCTATACAAAATTTTACGGCATTGCATAAGAGCACCACACCACACAGCTCCAGTCTCGGGAGTGAAACTTGTTTGATCGGAGCAACTTTACTTTTTGCATACACAATGTTAGTGGTGATATATCCATTGTCACTTAAAGCTCGGATATAAATAACTGCGCCATACGCTGCTTCACAGGCGTCACAAAATGCATGCAACTGGATATGCTGTGGATCGTTTTTTGACGTCAGGCATCGATCAATTTGAATTGCTTCTAAAGCTGGTAGTGACTCGTAAATACTTTGCCATGCATTTATGGTGGAGTTTGGTAAAGTAGAATCCCAGTCGATGTTGACCAACCAAATCTTCTGTAACAAAATTTTAAAAACAATTATTGTTGGTGCAAGCCAGCCTAATGGATCATACACTTTCGAAGCGGTTGAGAGTATTTTTCGCTTGGTCCAAATAATATTACTCTCACTTGGTTTCACTTTGAATGAGAAAGTGTCTGATTCGGCGTTCCACATGATTCCCAAAGTTTTGATTGAAATATCGTCTTCTAGCAATTTTGGAGTAATTTGAATTTCCTCTTGTGAAAATAATTTCAAAAATTCTTGAGAGTTCGACTTCCATTTCCTTAAATTGAATCCACTATTACTTAAGATCATGTTAATCTCGTCCTTTAGTGCTATAACCTCTCCAACGCTATCACAGCCAGTCAGCAAATCATCAACATAAAAATCGTTGTTGATAATACGTGTAGCCTGTGGGTGTAATTCACTAAAATTCTCTGTCGTTTGTTTCAGGGTTTTTACTGCGAGATAAGGTGCACAAGCTGTGCCATATGTAACGGTGTTCAGCTTATATACCTTTGGCTGCTCGTTAGGATTTTCGCGCCACAGGATAAGTTGATAATTGGCATCTTTAGGCGTCACACGAATTTGCCTATACAATTTCTCTAAATCCGCAACTAGAGCAATAACGTGCCTTCAAAACCGCAAAATGATGGTAGTCAGATCAGTTTGTAGGTTTGGGCCAACTTGAAGTATGTCGTTCAATGATACTTGTGTGCTGGTTTTACAAGAACCATCAAATACTACTCTTAATTTGGTGGTACTGCTACTGGCCTTGATCACAGCGTGATGTGGTAAAAAATAATTTTCATTGTCCAGAACTGGCACGTCACTCCAAGGTATATAAGTCATGTGTTTGAGGGCAATATATTCATTCATGAATGACTTATATTCGTTGAAAAACTCTGGTGCATGTGAGGATTTCCGTTCCATTGCTCGTAACCGCTGATGCGCCGCTTTGAGTGAACTGCCTAATGAAGCTCTCGGTTCTTTGAATGGCAGTCTGACGATAAATCGACCATCGGCATCTCGTGTTGTTGTTTTTTGGTAATACATCTCGCATGAATTGTTAAGCGTAGATGGTTTAACAGGAGCAGCTACTTCTTCAACTTCCCAAAACTTCTTTAACAGCTGATGTAGATCCTCATGATCTGTTTGGATAATTGGATTGGTGGTGGCGTGTAAATTAATGGATGATTCTTCATTGATCCATGCTCCTGCAATTAACCAACCAAATTTGGAAGCTTGCCGTATTGGAAATCCATCGATAATACGTTTCTCGGGGTTCAATATTTCAAAAAATACGTCTGCTCCTAGTAGGACATCTATTTTATTTGGAATGAAAAATTGTGGATCTGCTAACTCTAATCCCATAACTTGGTTTTGTATAGTGATTCGTTTTGTTGGCAACATGTTGGTTATGTTTGTTATGATATGAGACTGTAAATTTAATTTATAGTGTTTGTCTACACGTGAATGTATGGTCATATCGATTTTCCCCTTTGTTATTCCAGCTGATGAAGATGCTAGACCGTATATTGATATGGAAGATGGGCTTCGCTTAAGGCCTAGGCGTTGGGCACATTGTTCGGTCACAAAAGATGATTGCGAGCCTGAGTCCAAAAGTGCTCGAACTAACTGGAGTTCTCCGGTACGTGATACTACATGCACGACTGCAGTTGGTAGTACCGTGGTTGGCGATGCATAGAGCGTATGTAAAACGGTTTTTGTTGGTTCATTCGTAGATTTAACTTCATTGCGATTATCTTCTGGTGAATTATGAAAAGACGGATCATTGAACGAAATATGATGGCTAGTAGATTGACTAGTTTCTGGTTGTGTTTTAGGTTGGCCTGGATGAACATGTAGCAACGTGTGATGACGAGTTCGGCAAATAATGCATGAAAATTTTGAAAAACATTTTGCGCTTGTGTGACCTCTTTATAAACAATTTTGGCATAAATTGTTTTCGTTCACAAATCTTATTCTTGTTTCAACACTATTATTTTTAAACACTGGGCACTTGAACAATGGGTGTTGTTGTTTACAAGCTAAGCACTCAAATACCGAATTATTGTTAGCGATTACAAATGATTTAGCAGTAGATCTTGTAGTTACCCTTTTGGCTGCATCACAAATTTCCAAGGCGTCACATCTTTTATTTAAAAATCCTAATAAAGCTTCAAACGTAGGAAAATGTTGACCAACTGATTTATTTGCCCATAGCTGCTTAGACTCATTGTCAATTTTATTTAACAAAATATGTATGAGCCACGGATCAAGTGTTTCAGCGTCTGGTCCCAACGCACGAAGCCCACGAATTACCTCGTCACTTGCTTCGGTAACTCGACGCAATTCTTTGCCGTTCACTTGTAAACATGGCTTTTGGTCAAAGAATGTTTGAATCAGTGATGTGACAATCGGGGTCATTTTGTTATATCGATTACAAATTTTGTCCCATGCTTCGGCATAATTATTTTCGGTAATTGGAATATGACGGATAAGTGCAGCTGCTTCACCCGAAAGTAAGCCCTTTAGTATTTGCAATTTATGGACCGCCGTAATATTGTGGTTATCATGCACTGTTGTAAGGTATAGATCATGAAATGATGCCCAATACTTATAATCTCCAGAAAACGGCTCAATGTTAATTTTTGAAAGTCGCACGTGTTGCGACGTGTTAACGCCTTCGTAAAATGTCCTTTGTTGCTCAATAAAATGGCCTAACGTTGTATTAAGTTCATGTGTATCTTTGATTCCACCTCGTCCATGACTAGTACTGGCTTTGATTAACAATGCACGTGCCTTAAAATATATATCATCGACCCTATTGGTATCTGGTACATATGTTGGATTTTCGCACAACTGATCTTCAAGGTCGTTAAAAGCTTGATATCGAGTCTCTAGTGTGTCTAACCGAACCTTTATATCTTCAAGAGTTGTGTCCTCCGTAATTGATTCACTAAATCGCATAATATGAAGCATTTGATTATGCGCTCGATCACGTAACCGTTCTACTCTATCGGTCATAATTAACTTAACACTTTTCACTTTTCACTTAAAATGTTTATAACTATAGTTTCTAGAACCCGCGGTGTGGTTTTGTACGCTCACACGAATTATTGGTCGTATAAATAAATTAAATAAATTTATACTTATCTGAGTTTATTATAGTAGGATGTAATTCCCAGGTTTCGGCACCAAAAAATGTATGTAATATTGCGTGAGGAACTAAAACACCGCTTTGTTAAACACAGCAAACCACTTTAGTTAATTTATTATAAATAAAAGAAGTTAATAAAGAAGTTAATATGATGAACTTTATTGATATTATTGATATTCTATTATATATGATTTAATTTATTATTTATTGGTACGTCTGGATAGATCGCCAGTTGATGAGGAAGAGAACATAATTTTAATTTCTATCAAGATTGTCATGTTTTTTATAGGAACATTATTATTTAAAATCAAGCTTAAGCGCATAAATTTGAATTATAGTATATGTTCTAAAATTTAGCATAACCGAATTGTTCCTAATAATCTAGTACAAAAAATCATTGACAAACTTGATTTGACATTCTGTTTACAATTGATTGACATACAGAAGTATAGCTATATAAATCTAATTGGATTGTGTTAATTTATAATGATTTTAATTAATAAAGATAAGTTTTTAAAGAAATATTTAAATATATACATAAATCAATTAATATAATCTGATGTTATAACTAATTATTGTTTTGTTTTAGCTTAATGACGTGTGAGACAGTTTGCGCTCTGCTAACACCGTTTTTAATAAATAAATTTGTAAATGAATAATTATTGTAGTTTTATATACAAATATAAGTGAATCGAAGTGGTGGTTTTTAGTGTTGTTATTTCGCAAACATATATATATATATATATATATATATATATATATATATATATATATATATATATATATATATATATATATATATATATATATATATATATATATATATATATATATATATATATATATATATATATATATATTATATATATATATATATATATATATATATATATATATATATATATATATATATATATATATATATATATATATATATATATATATCGCACTATCCATTCAAAATAACTCTAAGTCAAATTGAACGATTTTCAGTATTACGAATTAAAGGTTTTTCAAGGAAAACAAATTGAAAATTGCTAACTACAGCAACAAAACTAATTTTGTTAAAATTAGGATTCTTGTAAACTTTTTGACGTATTTTAAAAAATATTTATATTTACCTTTTTAACTGTAAAGTTGTAACAAGTTATGATAAGATGAATAAAAATAGTACTTTAAGTGTATAAGTTAGAGTTTTTTTTTATGGAAATTCCTTTTAGTGGCAATGTTCAATTGGAGTTAATGTTTTTTAAGCACTAACCTTTTTTTTTGCAATTATATTATGTGTAAGTTAGATGTTTTTTGTATGGATGTTCTTGATGTTTAAGTATTCCAACTTTTAGATTAATTATAAAATAAATCAAAACCCAACTAAATAAATTATTCATTAATTCCTTTCTTTTACATAGTATAGAAAGTATAATAATCAAGAAAAACTTCGACCTCGAGAAAAATGATTGTGGGTTCTCTACGTACAGTACAGACTGAATGAGCGATCGGGATGAGACTTCGTATTTAAGGCTTTTTCTGAAATGGGGCCACAAACAATACATCCCTCCTTTTTTTCCTATATTTCCAAGAAATAAAGTAAAAAATGTAAAAACAAAACAGTAGTACTTTTAAAGCATGTGAAGTTATCCCAGTTTTTCATCCCAGAAAAAAATAAAATGTTCATCAGGCAATACAATTTCATCCCATCCCAGTTTTTTTCTTTTATGTATAACAAATAACATAAAATAATTTTTTTCATTTATTCTATCCCATCCCAGTTTTTTAATAATTTTTTTGATTTTCTTTTACAATTTTTAATACATATGTATGGTATAAAATAAATGTATATGAAATATTGTACTACACTACTATCTCCTAAAAACTTAGAGGGCCAAAAACTTTGAGAACGGGTTTGAGATGGTTAAGGTTAGGACTAATTTTTGGCGCAGAAAACAGGTCAAGTCTATGCACAGAATTTTTGCAAATGGCCAATTTCTCATGGGCCCATATAAAAAATGTACTACACTACTATCTCCTAAAAACTTAGAGGGCCAAAAACTTTGAGAATTGTTTTAAGATGATTAAGGTTAGGACTAATTTTTGGCGTAGAGAACAGATCAAGTCTATGCACAGAATTTTTGCAAATGGCCAATTTCTAATGGGCCCATATAAAAAATGTATATGAAATATTGTACTACACTACTATCTCCTAAAAACTTAGAGGGCCAAAAACTTTGAGAATTGTTTTAAGATGATTAAGGTTAGGACTAATTTTTGGCGTAGAGAACAGATCAAGTCTATGCACAGAATTTTGGCAAATGGCCAATTTCTAATGGGCCCATATAAAAGATGTATATGAAATATTGTACTACACTACTATCTCCTAAAAACTTAGAGGGCCAAAAACTTTGAGAACGGGTTTGAGATGGTTAAGGTTAGGACTAATTTTTGGCGCAGAAAACAGGTCAAGTCTATGCACAGAATTTTTGCAAATGGCCAATTTCTCATGGGCCCATATAAAAAATGTACTACACTACTATCTCCTAAAAACTTAGAGGGCCAAAAACTTTGAGAATTGTTTTAAGATTATTAAGGTTAGGACTAATTTTTGGCGTAGAGAACAGATCAAGTCTATGCACAGAATTTTTGCAAATGGCCAATTTCTAATGGGCCCATATAAAAAATGTATATGAAATATTGTACTACACTACTATCTCCTAAAAACTTAGAGGGCCAAAAACTTTGAGAATTGTTTTAAGATGATTAAGGTTAGGACTTATTTTTGGCGTAGAGAACAGATCAAGTCTATGCACAGAATTTTTGCAAATGGCCAATTTCTAATGGGCCCATATAAAAAATGTATATGAAATATTGTACTACACTACTATCTCCTAAAAACTTAGAGGGCCAAAAACTTTGAGAACTGTTTTGAGATGGTTAAGGTTAGGACTAATTTTTGGCGTAGAGAACAGATCAAGTCTATGCACAGAAATTTTGCAAATGGCCAATTTCTAATGGGCCCATATAAAAAATGTATATGAAATATTGTACTACACTACTATCTCCTAAAAACTTAGAGGGCCAAAAACTTTGAGAACTGTTTTGAGATGGTTAAGGTTAGGACTAATTTTTGGCGTAGAGAACAGATCAAGTCTATGCACAGAAATTTTGCAAATGGCCAATTTCTAATGGGCCCATATAAAAAATGTATATGAAATATTGTACTACACTACTATCTCCTAAAAACTTAGAGGGCCAACAACTTTGAGAACTGTTTTGAGATGGTTAAGGTTAGGACTAATTTTTGGCGTAGAGAACAGATCAAGTCTATGCACAGAAATTTTGCAAATGGCCAATTTCTAATGGGCCCATATAAAAAATGTATATGAAATATTGTACTACACTACTATCTCCTAAAAACTTAGAGGGCCAACAACTTTGAGAACTGTTGTGAGATGGTTAAGGTTAGGACTAATTTTTGGCGTAGAGAACAGATCAAGTCTATGCACAGAATTTTTGCAAATGGCCAATTTCTAATGGGCCCATATAAAATAAACGATACTATTTGTAACTAATTTTGTTCAAGTTTAGTACGAAAAATGTCTAGAAAAATAAAAATTATGCTGTGTTTTTTAAACCTTCTCCTTGACATTAGTTTCATATTATTAGGGAATATGTATGGAACTAGATATTGTTTTGTATATTAATTTAAAGCATACAACAGCTGACTATAATGTAGTTGAGTAATACTACACTTGCATTGATTTCCTATACTGATCCAAAATAAATTAGTGAAATTCAAAACATACGATTATTTTAATATTTCGAATTAAGCGTTCACTAACCCCATCACGCCACCAGTAGTCGAGTTACGAATAGATAATTTATAATATCTTAAGCAAATTACACTGTAACGTACTACCATCTATTGGAAATATATAGAAACTATTGCTTCGATAGAAATTCATATGTTCGGTACTTCATGTGATTCATTATTTTCTACTCATAAACTGATATAAAAAAAATGTAACATAACTGATTTGCGCAAATTACAATCCACGAAGTAGTTTTGTACCTAATTATTTTATATAAATAGCTAGTTAAAACATCAGTTTTATTACAATTTTAAACAAAAATTTGTACAAAATTCTGCTTTGTACAAGGTAATTTTCCAATTACGTATGTATAACAACACCAAACAAAATTCTCTTATTTATTCTCTTATTCTCTTATTATCTTATATCGAATACAAACAACTACAAAACAGAAAAGGCAAAAAAAAACAAAAAAAATTGGTTTGGTAGTTTTTGTCTTCCAACTATCCTTTTCATTCAAACAAGTGCAAAAGAGCAAACTAGAAAAAATAAATTTGTTCGTTTTTGTAAATTTTTCGGTTTCAATTTTTCGGGCAATCAAAAATTTGTTCGGATTTTCCAAAATGTTTGGAATTTTACGTTTATCCGGTTTGTGTTGTTCGGTTGTTCCTTGTTCGGCGAAGTGAAGGAGAAAAATATTTTTAAATAATTAGGTACATTTTATATTAAGTATACATTTTATGTTTTGTATCCTGTTAAATGAAATAAAATGACTTATTAGTTCCTCAATTGGGCCGTATGTTATATAGGCCTAGATTATTTATCTTTTTAAATTTCATTTCAACAGTTTGTTTGAAATTCCTAAAATTTCTTTACACTTGTCAAGAAACTTTTGTTTACACTCGGCCAAACAAAAACAAAGAACAAACCGAACGAAAAAAAGAGAAACGAAAAATTCGGGTAACAAGCAAAAACAAACAATTATTTTTTTATTTTTTTCAAAAAGAAACGAACACAAAAAAACTCAACAAAATTTTCGATTACACTCGAGTTTGCTTGTTCTATTCTCTGATGTATACACAAACGCTAGTACACACGAGTATTGCAAATTATTTAGTTTTATGCAGACTTTAGTACAAATTTGTATCTAAAATAATAAAAATAATTAAATATCATATATATTTACTTCTTCTTAGAGAATGCTTAATTCGAAATATTAAAATAATCGTATGTTTTGAATTTCACTAATTTATTTTGGATCAGTATAGGAAATCAATGCAAGTGTAGTATTACTCAACTACATTATAGTCAGCTGTTTTATGCTTTAAATTAATATACAAAACAATATCTAGTTCCATACATATTCCCTAATAATACGAAACTAATGTCAAGGAGAAGGTTTAAAAAACACAGCATAATTTTTATTTTTCTAGACATTTTTCGTACTAAACTTGAACAAAATTAGTTACAAATAGTATCATTTATTTTATATGGGCCCATTAGAAATTGGCCATTTCCAAAAATTCTATGCATAGACTTGATCTGTTATCTACGCCAAAAATTAGTCCTAACCTTAACCATCTCAAAACAATTCTCAAAGTTTTTGGCCCTCTAAGTTTTTAGGAGATAGTAGTGTAGTACAATATTTCATATACATTTTTTATATGGGCCCATTAGAAATTGGCCATTTGCCAAAATTCTGTGCATAGACTTGATCTGTTCTCTACTCCAAAAATTAGTCCTAACCTTAATCATCTTAAAACAATTCTCAAAGTTTTTGGCCCTCTAAGTTTTTAGGAGATAGTAGTGTAGTACAATATTTCATATACATTTTTTATATGGGCCCATTAGAAATTGGCCATTTGCCAAAATTCTGTGCATAGACTTGATCTGTTCTCTACGCCAAAAATTAGTCCTAACCTTAATCATCTTAAAATAATTCTCAAAGTTTTTGGCCCTCTAAGTTTTTAGGAGATAGTAGTGTAGTACAATATTTCATATACATTTTTTATATGGGCCCATTAGAAATTGGCCATTTGCAAAAATTCTGTGCATAGACTTGATCTGTTCTCTACGCCAAAAATTAGTCCTAACCTTAACCATCTCAAAACAGTTCTCAAAGTTTTTGGCCCTCTAAGTTTTTAGGAGATAGCAGTGTAGTACAATATTTCATATACATTTTTTATATGGGCCCATTAGAAATTGGCCATTTGCAAAAATTCTGTGCATAGACTTGATCTGTTCTCTACGCCAAAAATTAGTCCTAACCTTAACCATCTCAAAACAGTTCTCAAAGTTTTTGGCCCTCTAAGTTTTTAGGAGATAGTAGTGTAGTACAATATTTCATATACATTTTTTATATGGGCCCATTAGAAATTGGCCATTTGCCAAAATTCTGTGCATAGACTTGATCTGTTCTCTACGCCAAAAATTAGTCCTAACCTTAATCATCTTAAAACAATTCTCAAAGTTTTTGGCCCTCTAAGTTTTTAGGAGATAGTAGTGTAGTACAATATTTCATATACATTTTTTATATGGGCCCATTAGAAATTGGCCATTTGCAAAAATTCTGTGCATAGACTTGATCTGTTCTCTACGCCAAAAATTAGTCCTAACCTTAATCATCTTAAAACAATTCTCAAAGTTTTTGGCCCACTAAGTTTTTAGGAGATAGTAGTGTAGTACATTTTTTATATGGGCCTATGAGAAATTGGCCATTTGCAAAAATTCTGTGCATAGACTTGATCTGTTCTCTACGCCAAAAATTAGTACTAACCTTAATCATCTCAAAACAATTCTCAAAGTTTTTGGCCCTCTAAGTTTTTAGGAGATAGTAGTGTAGTACAATATTTCATATACATTTTTTATATGGGCCCATTAGAAATTGGCCATTTGCAAAAATTCTGTGCATAGACTTGATCTGTTTTCTGCGCCAAAAATTAGTCCTAACCTTAACCATCTCAAAACAGTTCTCAAAGTTTTTGGCCCTCTAAGTTTTTAGGAGATAGTAGTGTAGTACAATATTTCATATACATTTTTTATATGGGCCCATTAGAAATTGGCCATTTGCCAAAATTCTGTGCATAGACTTGATCTGTTCTCTACGCCAAAAATTAGTCCTAACCTTAATCATCTTAAAACAATTCTCAAAGTTTTTGGCCCTCTAAGTTTTTAGGAGATAGTAGTGTAGTACAATATTTCATATACATTTTTTATATGGGCCCATTAGAAATTGGCCATTTGCAAAAATTCTGTGCATAGACTTGATCTGTTCTCTACGCCAAAAATTAGTCCTAACCTTAACCATCTCAAAACAGTTCTCAAAGTTGTTGGCCCTCTAAGTTTTTAGGAGATAGTAGTGTAGTACAATATTTCATATACATTTTTTATATGGGCCCATTAGAAATTGGCCATTTGCCAAAATTCTGTGCATAGACTTGATCTGTTCTATACGCCAAAAATTAGTCCTAACCTTAATCATCTTAAAACAGTTCTCAAAGTTTTTGGCCCTTTAAGTTTTTAGGAGATAGTAGTGTAGTACAATATTTCATATACATTTTTTATATGGGCCCATTAGAAATTGGCCATTTGCAAAAATTCTGTGCATAGACTTGATCTGTTCTCTACGCCAAAAATTAGTCCTAACCTTAATCATCTTAAAACAATTCTCAAAGTTTTTGGCCCTCTAAGTTTTTAGGAGATAGTAGTGTAGTACAATATTTGATATACATTTTTTATATGGGCCCATTAGAAATTGGCCATTTGCCAAAATTCTGTGCATAGACTTAATCTGTTCTCTACGCCAAAAATTAGTCCTAACCTTAACCATCTCAAAACAGTTCTCAAAGTTTTTGGCCCTCTAAGTTTTTAGGAGATAGTAGTGTAGTACAATATTTCATATACATTTTTTATATGGGCCCATTAGAAATTGGCCATTTGCAAAAATTCTGTGCATAGACTTGATCTGTTCTCTACGCCAAAAATTAGTCCTAACCTTAACCCTCTCAAAACAGTTCTCAAAGTTTTTGGCCCTCTAAGTTTTTAGGAGATAGTAGTGTAGTACAATATTTCATATACATTTTTTATATGGGCCCATTAGAAATTGGCCATTTGCCAAAATTCTGTGCATAGACTTGATCTGTTCTCTACGCCAAAAATTAGTCCTAACCTTAATCATCTTAAAACAATTCTCAAAGTTTTTGGCCCTCTAAGTTTTTAGGAGATAGTAGTGTAGTACAATATTTCATATACATTTTTTATATGGGCCCATTAGAAATTGGCCATTTGCAAAAATTCTGTGCATAGACTTGATCTGTTCTCTACGCCAAAAATTAGTCCTAACCTTAACCATCTCAAAACAGTTCTCAAAGTTTTTGGCCCTCTAAGTTTTTAGGAGATAGTAGTGTAGTACAATATTTCATATACATTTTTTATATGGGCCCATTAGAAATTGGCCATTTGCCAAAATTCTGTGCATAGACTTGATCTGTTCTCTACGCCAAAAATTAGTCCTAACCTTAATCATCTTAAAACAATTCTCAAAGTTTTTGGCCCTCTAAGTTTTTAGGAGATAGTAGTGTAGTACAATATTTCATATACATTTTTTATATGGGCCCATTAGAAATTGGCCATTTGCAAAAATTCTGTGCATAGACTTGATCTGTTCTCTACTCCAAAAATTAGTCCTAACCTTAATCATCTTAAAACAATTCTCAAAGTTTTTGGCCCTCTAAGTTTTTAGGAGATAGTAGTGTAGTACATTTTTTATATGGGCCCATGAGAAATTGGCCATTTGCAAAAATTCTGTGCATAGACTTGACCTGTTTTCTGCGCCAAAAATTAGTCCTAACCTTAACCATCTCAAACCCGTTCTCAAAGTTTTTGGCCCTCTAAGTTTTTAGGAGATAGTAGTGTAGTACAATATTTCATATACATTTATTTTATACCATACATATGTATTAAAAATTGTAAAAGAAAATCAAAAAAATTATTAAAAAACTGGAATGGGATAGAATAAATGAAAAAAATTATTTTATGTTATTTGTTATACATAAAAGAAAAAAACTGGGATGGGATGAAATTGTATTGCCTGATGAACATTTTATTTTTTTCTGGGATGAAAAACTGGGATAACTTCACATGCTTGTACTTTTACAGTTTTAGCATTATTTATAAGTATTATTTATTAATTTTTTTATAAATTTTACAATCAATAAGTTTAGTTAAATTACATAAGTTAAGTATTTACTCGTGAGGCAAATTCTCATAAAATGGTTTGTAATATAAAGGAATGAAGTTATTATTGCAAAGATACATTAAATCTTTGTACTTGTCAGATGACAAGGGTATCTTTGAACTGTAAAGCATGGAAACATCGTTGTTGGGTTGTCTTCTTTTTCTTCCTCTTTTTTTGGTTGGTATAAGATCGTACATAATAATATCAGAGAAATTATCACCGAAATCGATCTTATATAAGAGTTTATTTGGTTCTCCTTTTGAAATAAAAATTTCTCTAATTTCCAGAAATTTTACTTTTTCTTTTTTAGAGTTTGTTCTGAAATCAAACCTATCAGAATGAGTTTTAAAATCGTAAATTAATTTCTGATCCATTTCATGTACAATATAAGGGGCCCCTGTGCTTTTAGCATTTCTGATTAGGCCAAAATATTGCGATGGCACGTATAATTTTTGGTTTTTGCGAGTCTTCTCAATTTTCGCGTGCATTGAGTCGCCCTCATTTTGTGTGTGACCTTTCTCCAAATACTTGTGGGTTATGTCAACGTTTAATTTTGCGGAGGCCCATGAATAAAATGAGATCAAAATTCGGTTTTTGTTTTGTCCCGGGCAATTATCTGACCAGAAACAGAATTTGTTTATATGCTCATTTTTCGTTTTTTCATATAACATGAACTGGTACAAGCAGCTCGAAACTTCACAAGAACCCTGATTTGCGGTTGTTTCATCCCACATAAAACAATGGCCATCATGAGTTCCCATATTGTAAACCGTAAAATTATAAATACCTAATTTACGTTTATAATACAAAATGCTTGTTTCTCCAAAAGGGCACTGCAACACCTTCTGAAAGTCGAAACAAGCTGTTATAATATTCTTATTGAACATTGATGCAGCTTTTTCGATATCCTTCAATCTTCGAGCTTCTCTTTTCATTTCTAGGTGTTTCTCATGTGTCGATTTACATTGTGCTTTCTCGGAAGTCGGCATATTTTCAAACTTCGTACAGTCATTACACTGGTCTTTTTTTGGAACAAAGAAGCTAATGTTGAAATTACTGTTGAAAATATCACGGTACTGTCTCTCCGTAATATTTTCGATAATTATTCCCTTAGTGCATATCCATTCCTTGAAGAAGCGAAACATTTTTGCAATAGAAAGGTTGCCATCCAAATAAACTTTCTTAGTTTGGGCCCTCAGAAAATGCGATTCAATTTTCGGAAATTTTTCAATGTGGCGTATCACCAAGTTTTTGGACCGTTTTTTCAGTTCATTAACTGGCCGTAAGAATTTACCTATAAAAACCAAATGTTAAGAAAATCTCTTTGCTATGTGTACAATACGTGTGATTTAATTCCAGTTACCTCGATTGTCTGATGATCCATTTACAGCTTTAGCCAATGCTGTTTCGACAACTTGGTTAGATATAAATAAGGTGTCTAAAAACATGGTTTTACAGACCTTTTGGCTATATATTTCACTTCCACAAGGATAATTTAAATTGTAAATTCTGGATGAAGTTCTCTTGCTACATCCAGAAATTTTTGTAATCTTTTTATCGACTACCTGAACTGACCTAACAATGTAGTCCCACTGACGTTCTTTCGTTGCTAATTTATAAAAAAAATCAAAAATATCTCGTCTTATTTCGATGGATAATATTTCTTGGCACTTATTACGACACGTCGGTTCACATCCTTTTCTTATAGATTTTGCAGATATCTGCAAACCAAGATAATTAATGTAATCTTTTCCTTGATTTTTCCTTATTTTCGAAACATTTCGCCCCCAACTTTTTTCATTTCTTGACCTTTTCCGTTTTCGTGAATTTTCTTCGCCATGGAAAGAAGATTCCGTTTCTTTTGGATCTATTAAATATTTGTCCAATCGAGCATAAATCAATAAAGGGATAAAATTTACACTTAACAAAACTTAAAAATCTAGAAAATAATTAATAATAATTAATTAAAAAAGAGAAAAAACTTACCATCTACATCACTTAACATTTTCGAAAATTATAAATTGACAAACAGAAAAATTTCAATTATTACATGCAATGCGTACTTGAATAAAATTTTCAATAAAAAAAAATTTAAGTAATACTTAATGTACCTTGGACAAAATATAAACATTGTAAGAAAATGTTTATACTCTATGAAAACTACTCTGCGATATTAAAATGAAAAAGTGTTTTTTTGTAAAAAATTGTATTTGTTTTCACGTATATTCTATGTATACTCTTCTATAAAATTAATTTTTTCCATGGATGCTTGAATATTGATGGTGCTCAAAAATGCAATAATTCAAAAATGCACTAAATAGTACTTGTAGTCATTTTGAATGGATAGTGCGATATATATAGGTATATATATATATATATATATATATATATATATATATATATATATATATATATATATATATATATATATATATATATATATATATATATATATATATATATATATATATATATATATATATATATATATATATATATATATATATATATATATATATATATATATATATATATATATATATATATATATATATATATATATATATATATATATATATATATATATATATATATATATCAATATTAATTGATTTTTAATTGGAAAAATTTATAAATTATCAACAATTATTAATTATTTATGTTTTAATTATGTCTGATGTATGTGGCCTAAATTGAATAATGTATAATAAATGTATATATATTATAGTTTGGATTTTTTAAAAACAAAAAATTCAATAAACCACCTACTTTCGAATATCATTTCCACCTTACCTTGCAAAAATAGAAATAATACAAAATGTCGACAACCATATATTGTGTAATACAAAATGTCGACAACCATATATTGTTCATATATTGTACAAAAATAATATGTCGATGTCCCCATCTAACATTTTAAAATGTTATTCGTATATTTAACCGAACAAATAGCGTGGTTTAAGCTGCGACATTTGGATCGGGAGGTACCGGGTTCGAATCCCAACAAAGGCGGGATGTGAAAAGGGATTTTTCATCTCATGCCGATTACAAGGAGATCATTAATTTAACTGAACATCTATCACAGTTGGAATTTAGAACTCATGGGCCGACCCACCTTCCATGTCACTATACAGGGTGACATGGAGCTATGCATTGCGCAGGTAACACTGTATTAATTGTGTGAATGAGGGTGAATGAGTTGAATGAATGTGTGTGTGATAAAAATGTGGTATCACACCGATCTAAGTGTGCAATAAAAAGGGCCCACCTAACCTAACCTAATCTAATTACAATGATATATGTACATATATACTTCCACTCCTATCGAGCTTGGTGGCGATTTTGAAAGCCATCCTATGAAAAATCAAATTATATTTATGAACAAGCCATAAAGTTTTACCCGAAAAAACTATTTAGCTCACAAAACATACAGACTTTCTTTTAAAATAATTTAGTCAGTCAAACCCTTAAACATTCCTCCCAATATAAATATATCTTGTATATACATAAATCATTATTATGTTCTGTTCATTAATTAAAAAAATTACTGTACACTGATTATTAGAATATTGTCACAACATTTGATATATTAAATTTGCATAACCTGTATCTCAGGATAACATCGAACGAACAAAATAAAATAAAATGGGCTATAGGAAAAACCTCCCGAGAAATTTACGTTTGGTTATCATAATCCAGAAACCAGGTGACACGATTAGTACATAATAACATTAATTTTAATGATGTAAAGTAAACCCTGAACGAGAATCGCGGCTATATGTATATATAATAATAACAGTAAATCGAATATCTAAACGTTAATGTAGACACAATCCTATTTCAGATAAGACTTATACAATACAAATAAAGACAAACGTGATTATTGATCACACGCATCGACTATTGAATCCTGGGGGCCTCCGTATATCAAAGCGCGCACTCACGCCACTCGTAAAGTAAGTGCGACGAAGGCGGCAATGTGCTTATCTATTGCGAGGAAATGGCACATAGCACATTATTGCCGGTAATACTGCCCTCAGTTCTATTTTTAACTGTCTCTATAGATTTATCAGCAAGTGCACATTCGTATACACAGCGCATAACACGTGGTCTACTGCATCCTCAAAGTAACCACAAGCATAGGAGCCATCTTTTATTATGTTCATTCTTTGAAAGTGGGAGGCTAATTTGCTGTGGCCCGTTAACACCTGTGTTAACAGTACACTTTAAGCCTAACTTTGTATCCAATCTTGTATCTCCTCAATGTATCCAAAATTTAGTTGCCGTAGCTCACGTCTTGTTTTCTTCTTAGTTAAAAATTTCCAACTCTCTCTTGAAATAATATAAGAGCATCAAGTCGATACTGTTCTGTAGGCGTTTCTAATCCCAAGCAAAATAAATCTTAGGGCGCTGACTAATGCCCTTCTATGACTAATGCTCTTCTCATCAGATCAACCCATCTGGCACACGCATATAAGCCACTAGGCCTTGTTATATTTTAGAGAGTGTATAGCATGCATTAAACCCCGTGTTTTCTTCGGAACTCATTTAAGAACGATGAAAAATTGATTGCTGTTCTCTGCTACCCTTTTTACGTGCGAAGTGACATCGAGCTGTTCATCAAAGTCCACCTCCAACTATTTTACGGTCTTTACCATGTTTCCTATAACATAAACTGTCAACTTCTAACGAAATTCGGACATTTTCGAACATTTTTACATATTTAGGTATATAATATCCAAGATAAATATCTGTTGTGCGACCAAAAAATAGAGAACACAATGGTCTAACAAAAAAAATCAGTTAAATTGGGGTCACGGCCATACCAGCAGACTGAGTTAATCATATTATTGGTGGTCGGGGGGTACTTCAAGACTCGTAAACCTAAATTGCACGAACATGTTTTAAAAGAATACCACCACAGTGTCCTTCGCTAGTAGTAGGAGGAGGCAAAACGATTGGATCGCTGGTCTGACGACCCTCATCCCTAAAAAAATAAGCTGTTTATAATGTGAACAAACTGAAAAATGGATACTGCTGTAGTGGTACCGAGCGGTAATACCACGCCAATTATATGTTAAATAAAAACATTTTATTTATTTATTATTTATATGTACGTATATGTATATTTTAAGGGTTTCTATTTGTTTATAAGTTTATTTTATTATTAATATTATAAGTTTTATCATTTTATAATTTACTTTTAATTTCTTTATTAATTTAAGAACATTACACAGATTATATTTGTGTTCCATCGATGTCGATGGTTAAACTGATTCTATCTCTTCGATTTTGTTTTAATATTTTTTAGTATTTACATAATTATTCTATCTACTCTAGTACTTCATACGTACAAGATACATATGTACATAATTATGAGCAAATTATAGCATAATGTTAACGCGTTGCATTACACCACAGCAAAAACTACACTGGACCCCCGCTCAATTACCCGGACATGAGTATTAGTATCGGCAAGTGGACCTGCAGTCACTTAGAAAACCACGAGCATTAGAAGGCCTAATCACCGGCATGAAGGAGTATCGGGTGAAACTCGATGCTCTTCAAGAAACTCGCTGGCCTAAAAGTGGGGACCATGTGTCCCAGGGCTATACAGAGATCACCTCGGAGGATCTGGATTTCATCTTGGGCCGCAGGTAAAGAAGGCTGTCTTAGATTTCCATGCAGCTAATAACCCATTGTGTAAGCTTCGATGTGCAGCAAATTAGCCAACCTGTCGATAATTTGTGTACATGCGCCCGCAGAAATCAGCCAGCTCCAAGATAAAGACTCATTTTACAATGACTTGGATGATGTGTTGGAATCTATACCCGAACACGATGTTAGAATGCTAATTAGGGACTTTAATGCTAGAGCTGGCAGAAATCCCGATACGAAACTGCGACCGATAGTGGTGAGAGAATGATCTACTTTTCAATTGCTCTCGATCTTAGAGTAGCAAGCACATTCTTCCCACACAAAAAATACATTTGGAAAGATGGACACATTCTCGCAATATTTGCCGTAGCAAAATTAACCACGTGTTAATTTCGAAAGGACGAGCTGACGTTGTGCAATATGTTAGAACTTATCGGTCAGCAACCAAATACGTAGGCAGCGATAATAATTTGGTCGCTGCAAAGCTACGATGGGAGTTTTCGTACAGGTTCGGGAGCACAGCGAAACGCATTGAACGTTTCGACTGTGAAGATCTGATAAATGAAGATCAAACGAAACGATATTAGGATCTTGTCTGCGGCAGCATTGCGGAAGCTAATTACCAGTCTCACTGTGTGAACTCAGTCTGGAAGATAATGAAAACTTCGGTTGTCAGTGCTGCTCAACAGACTTTAGGTATAGTGAAAGTCAGACCCAAGAATGATTGGTTTGATGACGAGTGTTGTTTTGCAGTTCAACAACAATATATAGCCCATAATGAAGTGCAACGTCTCACAATCACGAGGAAAATCAAGGATTCTCTTACTAGAAGGGCAGCGAAGCGAATTTATAGATGGAAAAAGTGAGATTGGTGGAAGGCCGAGCTTCTGAAAGTACAACTACTCAGCAATGAGCGAAGTTCGTGTAATTTCTTTAAATGAATTACTGGAATGCCCTATACCTTCAGGCTTGGGTCAACTACCTTTCGGGTCTGGGATGGAAGTCTCTGGGTCAACATCGACGCAGTACTCGACGCATGGAATGGACACTGTACTGACCTGCTTGGTGTTGATCATGCGTCACAGACTGTAGCTGAGTCACGTCAAATACAGACTGCGGAGATTTGCACTGAGGAGCCATCCCATGAGGAGTTCACTAGGGCTATGGAGACACAAAAACAAAACCATTCATCTGGGGTGGACTGCATTAATTCGGAGCTCTTGATATTCGGAGGGGATATTTTGTGGAACTGTTTTTCGATTTTATTCGATTAGTATGCGAACCGAAGTGATGCATGACGAATGGAAAGTGGCCGCGATGTGCCCTATCTTGAAGAAGGGAGACCACTTGAAGTGTGAGAATTATCACGGTATAGCTCTCCTTTGCACAGCATACAAATTACTGTCCTACATTCTCTTTCATAGAATCAGCCTTCTAGTCGAGGGACTGGTTGGCGACTATCAAGGATGATATCGTCCGAATCGATCAGTCACTCATCAGATGTTTTTGCTGCGAATGATTCTGTCTAAATATTACGAGACTTCCATTACTGTACATCACTGACCTAGGTGTTCCTGGATTTCCGGTAGGCCTATGACTCAATCAATCGAAAAAGTTTGTGGTCTGCTCTGGAATATCTAGGAATACCAACAAAATTGGTACGATTGTGTAGAATGACAGTGACACAGTCTCAATACTGTGTTAAAGTTGCGAACAGAGCATCCTCCTTTAATCTTATGTTGGAGTACATCTTTCGTCACCTATAATAAATACTTCGCCAGGTATCCTGTCAGAATTATCATATACATATATATGTATATATATATATATATATATATATATATATATATATATATATATATATATATATATATATATATATATATATATATATATATATATATATATATATATATATATATATATATATATACAGACAGTATGAAGACCAAACGCAGGATCAAAACTGTTGGAGCCGGACTGTTATCTCAGTAAGGGACCAAAATCATGAAATTTCACGAAAAACACTTTAAAATATGATTCCATTGCATTTTTACATAGGATTAACGTATATAAATCGAGGCAGAGCTTTGCTTTTATTTATCACTCAATCCAATTTAATTGCAAATTTTGCTATTTTACATATAAAAACTATCCAAAACTTTATATACATATATATATATATATATATATATATATATATATATATATATATATATATATATATATATATATATATATATATATATATATATATATATATATATATATATATATATATATATATATATATATATATATATATATATATATATATATATATATATATATATATATATATATATATATATATATATATAAACATATATAAATGGAAACAGAGGTATAAATTCGATGAATATAAAGCATTAATGCAATCCAACTGAGCAGCGCGGCACACAATGACAATCAAATCAATCAAAATTTTTTGCCAAACAAATTTTTCTCCCAAATTTACCATTTTTCCTGTTCAAACACAAAATAAATCATACACCAATCAATCACATTCTAAACATTGAATTTTTGTTGTTGTAAGAATTTTCTATTTTTTATTTGTTTACAAAAAAATATTTTTGTATTTTTGATTCTGTTTCGTTTGAAAAATAAAATAAAGAAAAACGAAAAATTAATGTTTTGACAAAATTTTCGTATACATATGTACATATGTATATAAGTAAATATGTACTGTTGTGTGTACGATTTTTTTCAATAGTAATGAAATGACAGAATCGTTTATATACATCAAAAAAAAAAATGTCTTGATCAATAATTTGCCCTTAAGTAAAAAATATCAATATTGATTATAAAATGAATCAAAGGGATACTGAGTCCTTATGGAAATGAAGTTTTTTTAATGAACATATAGGTACATATGTATAAATAGCTGGGCGAACAAATTTGCCAAGTCACATTAACACATTTTTTTAACAGCCCGTTTCAATTATGGTGATATCTATAATCTTTTATCAACACTGGAAAAGAAAATTGGAAAGCCTTCAGCTATATATGCTTATCGGCGCGAAAATATTTTTATCTATGTACATGCATTTTCTCAAATATTCAACAAGTTGGTTGACAAATACGAAATTAATTTTTATCATTAGAGAGACAAGAGTTTTATCATACATATCAACTATGTATGTAATATGTAGACGTATGTATATAGTACGGTGTGTGTACACCATATATACCATCCCTTTTTTCTATTATATAGTGTATAACAAATGAATTTTCAATTTTTTTTTTTTTCGGCAATGTACTCTGATGTGTATTCAATTTCCATTTAAGAAATACGTGACTATATCGATAATCATCTATTAATTCAGAATGAACAACAAAACAACTTATCATTTTCTAATAAGACAAATAAAATTTCCTTTTTTATTGCCTTTAAATTACATATACACAGACCTATACGTGAGGAATAAACATGAGAACAACGAGAGCAAGCACGAAAAAAAAATGTAATTACATTTTTCCTCATAGCAGAAACTCGACATCATCTTAAAGGAACAGAAAAAAGTAAAACGAACGATATCTTTTCATAAACAACAACAAATAATATTATCATCATCATCATCGTATATATAATCAACGCCGCACCATCGTCATCGTTGCTTCTCAACTCCTTCCATGTTTACTGCGTATATATCTTTTTCATTTTATTGTGAATTTTCCGCTTAGTATCCTATTCTATATATCGTGAGCCTCGCCATTTTTGTTTATTTATTTTAGTGTAAACAGTGGTAGCACAAACAATTATTCGTATATTTAAAGAGTGGCGTGCTTGAGTGACAATAAAGACTATAGTTGTAATTACATGGGATATTTATAAGATAAGAATTATGTAAATCTAAAATATTTTATATTATTTATTTCTTATTCCGATATTTTATTGTCATACTTGACACCAGAATCCATCAAAACATGTTACGCCAAAACATCAAACAAAACCTAATTATAGCATGACCTTGAATAAGCTTTATACTTATAATGTAATTGGAATATAATAAGAAAAGAAAATGTGGATACAAAATTTTAATAGACTTTAGGGCAACACACAAAAGGGCAATACACAAAATATTGTCTCGCACCGACGCAAAACTTATTTTCTTGTATAATCGATCAAAAATTGGTACCTTTTTCGTAAATTTTTAATATTTTATTTTTTATTGTTGACAAATATAATTCAAACAGCATTCAGCATTTCTTCAAATAATTTTAATTTTAATATTTATTTTTTTAATCTTTATTTTTAGTAGTACAATCTTACCACATGATAATTTATTACTAATGATATGCACTTATTTGTAACAAATAAGTGCAACGGGTACGTGCTTACAAGGAATCACTATTCAGCTCCCAACAACGAATCTTCAATTATTAGATGACTAGTTAATGCAGTTTCATTCTTTTAAGGCGTGTTAGTTCTTATAAATGGTTTTCCAATTAAAGGTTTCATTTTGAATAGCCTGCTATTTGGGCAGCTGTCAATTTTGAAGCTATCATCATTTCACATTTGGTAAGTAAAAACTACGCCATTACTAAAAATGGTACGATACACGCTTCAACAACGCATTGAAATTGTTAAAATTCACTACAAAAACGGTGAAAATTGCAATAGTAAAGTTCGAAGTTACATCTTCAGTGATGAGGCCCATTTTCACCTAAGAGGCTACGTTAATAAGCAGAATTGTCGCATTTGGGGCTCAGCAAATCCAAGTAAGATTGTTGAGAGGCTTTTCTCCATCATCAGCGTGTCACAGTTTGGTGCTGTTTTTGGTGTGATTGGACCTTACTTTTTCGAAAATGAGGCTGGTGCAACTGTTACGGTGAATGGATTGCGCTACCGAGCTATGATTAATGATTTTTTATGGCCGGAATTGGAAGATATAGATGTGGACGACGTTTATTTACAGCAAGCCGGCACTACGTGCCACACATAAGCAACGAAACAATCGCAATTTTGCGAAACCGTGTTATTTCTCGAAGAGGTGATCACAATTGGCCACCGAGACCTTGTGATTTAACACCTTTAGACTTTTTTCTTTGGGGCCACGTGAAAGATAAGGTCTATTCCAAAGCTCCAAAATAGATTCAAGACCTTAAAGATACAATTCGTGAAGTTATCGAGGACATACAGCCGTAAATGGTCATGGAAAATTTCATGAAAAGGATATGGTGCTGCAAGCGTAGCCGTGGCGGCCATTTGATTGATATTGTTTTCAAATGTTAATGGCATACCTTCCTCTTTACAATGAAATAAACATTCATTGATTTCTCTTAAAAAATACTCGTTTTTTAATATCAAATGAAACTTCTTATAGGAAAACCCTATATTTATTAGGTCAAGAAGTTGTATTGCTTTTCATATCTTGCAGTAATCTTCTTTCATGTTTATGGCAAATTCCTGGATCACTTATCAATCTATTTAACATTTAGGTGATCATGTTGGTTACATAGTGAGATAAGCTATTGCACGTAGAAATTTGTTTTGACAACGTTGAATGACTAAACGATTTGATTGTTTAATACAGTAATTTTGTGGTCACTAATTTACTTATCTTGTAGATAAGATCTTCACGCCACACTCTATCGAAAGCCTGTGATACATCTAGAAATACGGCAGGGCAATATTTCTTCAAATGCTTTTTCTATCTTTGAGGTCACGCGATGAACTTGATCAATGGTCGAATGTTTATCTTTGAATCCAAACTGGAAATCAGGTATAATAATCAAAGGTTTCAGTCGTTCCAAACACAACTTCTCAAACTACTTTGAGATAGTTGGTAACCAAGAGGTCGGCCTGTATGATGTCATTTGCTCACCGGGTTTTTCTGTTTTTTTTATCATGACTATTTGTGGTACCTTGAACATTAGGCAGGAACGTTAGGCACATATATAACTCGGACGCAAGCATTATATACATATATATATATATATATATATATATATATATATATATATATATATATATATATATATATATATATATATATATATATATATATATATATATATATATATATATATATATATATATATATATATATATATATATATATATATATATATATATATATATATATATATATATATATATATATATATATATATATATATATATATATATATATATATACATATATATATATAAATATATATATATATATATATATTAATATTTATACATATATATATTAAAATTTTCACCAAATTTCGTCAATTCCAGGTAACTTTTTGGGATTCATATCTATTTCTTGTGCGACTTCTAGTGGGGTGACACTATTGATGTATAATGGAGATATATTGACTGGTTTAGGATCAATCCTAGATTGTATATCGTGTGGTTGAAATACTGACGCCAAATGTTGTGCAAACAGTTCGGCTTTTCGATCGTTACGTCGCACCATTCTTCATTTGTTTCCTTATAGGTGGCACTTGGGTTATTGGGCTCTTATATCTTTTAGTAGCTTTCCAAAGAAAATAGTTTTTGTCAGCTACAGGACCCAGTCGTTTCAGATAATTTTCAGTACAAGCCTCTCTATGTTATTTAAGTAATCGGTTGACTTTATTAGTTACTCGATTAAATTCTCGTTTGTTTCATTTATCAGTTCTCGAATCTCCAGAGGGTAGTTGATCTCCAGAGATCTCTTGAACAATTTTATCACCTAATATGGGTGTAGCCTCTTTAGCTGATTCACGTATAGAGTTGATAAAATATTCAGCTTTTATTTCAAGTTCTTCTTTAGTTTTGAGAAAAACTTTTAACTCAATTAGATTGACCAGTTTCTCTCTAAATAATTCCCAATTCGTGAATTTATTAATAAGGTTAAGTTTCCTTTTCTTTTTAATGACTGATGTATTCAGAGTCATTAAGACCGGTGTGAGATGGGAAATACGGTCTTTTCGAGTTATAAACGTCAATCATCAAATCAGGAAATTTGTTGACGTCTGTAGGCCAATAAGTTGCCTTAAGCAATGAGTGATATTCAGAACCTGACATTTCCATAGCACTTAGGATTTCTTTTCCTATTCCTCGTATTATGAGTCGTGATCCCTACGCAGTGTGTTTCACGTTGTAGTCATCTCATATAAAAAAAAAACTTGGTTCAGGTTTATTAAAAATGTTGACATATTGATTTCTTGCGATATTATGTCTTGGTAGGCAGTAGACCGGCCTGATTTCTTGATTTCGATTGTTACTTAAGATTTTGGTCACCTGGGCATAGGAGCCCCTTCTCTGATAGTATCATATTGTTTGTTTGGCTTTTGCTATAGGCAATGAACTACCGTTGTTTTTCTCGGTAACTGAGCAATTATCTTATTTTGATACACTTGGCATCCTTTATAACTAGCCAAATTACCCTTTTCTCCGCACAGTGCACAGGTTGGTATAATATTTCGCAGCTTTTGACATTGTTTTATTTGATGATTCGCTGCACATTTGACTTGCCTATTGCAGAAGTTCTTCGTGTGTCCTAATTGTTAGCAATTTGTAGACTGAGATATGTACCTGTTTCCTTTTTTGGTGGTTCAATAGACACCTTGCAATATAGCAGGTTCTTAATTGAGTATATGTCTTTATTGTGTTCTCAAATAAATTTAAGTGAATATAAAATATTCATATTCTTGATTCAATTCATTTCTTTAACGAATTGTAAAAAAAAAATTTAAAGCTTCCTCGACCCTGTTGAAGGCTATAACTGTACGAGCTAAAGCTTTTTATCTATATAATTTAGATTGAGCGGATGGCTGGTCAATGTCGATTTAAGTTACGTTACTAAAACACGCAAACACGCGCACAGAAACTCAGTTTATTATTTTTATTTTATTTTCTTCTATAGATATTGAGTTTTGCCTTTGTCAACGTATCTTAAGAACATTGTTTTATTATACTACTTTTATGTAATATACACGAGACGTTATCATTCTATGTATATATAGTCTCGCTGTACATACTCCATTTCTCGCTTTAGTGCTGCTGTTTCTTTATCGAAACCAACTGCTCTTATATATTTACCCGTCATATACATATATAAGTATGTACTAAACAAAAGGCAGTAAATTCTAAAATGTAATAACTGATACCGTTTGTCCTTAAAAAGAAAATCGAGTTATCAACGTATATGATTTATTTCTTTGTGTGTGTGTGTGTGTGTGTGTGTGTGTGTGTGTGTGTGTGTGTGTGTGTGTGTGTGTGTGTGTGTGTGTGTGTGTGTGTGTGTGTGTGTGTGTGTGTGTGTGTGTGTGTGTGTGTGTGTGTGTGTGTGTGTGTGTGTGTGTGTGTGTGTGTGTGTGTTTTTTTTTTTTTTTTTTTTTTTTGTGGGGTTGGGTAACGTGTGGAAAATCTTCGGAAGACGATGCGTCGGTGGGACAAACACCTCAGCAACAGTGGCGGATTCCTACCACCTAAAAACCACACACCCGCCGTTTTCACATCCTCCATGCGGAACTATCGTTAGACATTACTTCACATGGAGGTGACCAGCCATTTGGCTCATTGTTCTCCCTGTAGCGCCTCAATCTTGGATTGAGTTTGTCACCGCTATCAAATCACGGCATGTTGTTCTGCTCTTGCACGCTCTAGGCGCCTCAGCTCATTCAGTACGACTGTCGCCATATGGCTTACAGCATTCCATCCTTCCTCAGAGTCAAGCATTAGTTGCACTATGTTTTCTGGTGTTGGACGCTGCCCTAGGACAGCTGACAGTTCCCTTCGAATATCCTCAAATCGTGGGCATTGGAAAAAAATGTGCTCCACATCTTCTTGTATACCTCTGCAAGCAGGACAATCTGGAGTATCAGCGTGCTTGAACCTGCATAGGTATGCACCAAAACAGCCATGTCCACTTATCAGTTGCGTCAGGTAGTGGTTAACTTCGCCGTGTTGCCTATTTAGCCATTTTTCAATGGATGGTATGAGACGGTAAGTCCAGCGACCCTTTTCCGAACAATCCCATCGTCTTTGCCATTCTATCATTGTTGAGGCGCGTTCTAGTGCTCTGCTTCCTGGTTGTACACGATTGGGGTACCATTTCTTCCTCTCCCTCGCAAGGAGTTCAATTGGGATCATTCCCGCAATAACGAGTGCCGCGTCAGTAGATACTGTGCGGAAGGCACAAGTCACTCTGAGTGCACTTAGGCGATACACCGATACCAATTTACGTCTATATGTTTCGAAGTCCATCGCATCACCCCATACAGGCGATCCATAGAGAATGATGGAGGTTACGACGTTTGCCAGCAGCATTCTACGACATTGTCTAGACCCTCCAGTGTTCGGCATGATACGGGAGAGAGCTGCAGACACACTGGCAGCTTTCCTGCTCACTATCTTTATGTGCTCCTTAAAGTTTAAACGCGCATCTATTTCCACACCCAGATATCGTAATGAATGCTGTGAGTGGGTTAAGATTCCACCTACATCAATTGTTACGGTTTCTTTCACCTTCCTACTGGTAACTAGAACTGCTTCGGTTTTATGATCAGCAAGTTCAAGCCCACATGTCATCAACCACCTTTTTATGATTATGATTGTCAACCTACTTATTTCTGTTATTTCATCTATAGTTTTTGCAACCACTACGACTGCAACATCATCAGCAAAACCTACGATTTCCACATCATCAGGTACACGGAGCCTTAGGATACCATCGTACATGATATTCCACAGTAGCGGCCCCAATACAGATCCTTGGGGTACACCACCCGAAACATTGTATGTCTTCACACCGTCATCCGTGTCATACGTCAGCATTCTATCATTAAAATAGTCAGCGATGATACTTCTTAGGTACACTGGTACTTGTAACGTCTGCAGTGCATTTAGAATACAGCTCCATTTGGCCGAGTTGAATGCGTTCTTAACATCCAAGGTGACAACGGCACAGTACTTTTTTGAGCCTCCTTTCCATCTTTTCCCATCTGTGGCGTTCTTGGCTATTTGGACGACGTGTTGGATGGCGTCTATCGTCGATCGAGCCTTCCGAAACCCGTACTGCCTCTCAGCAAGATCTCCAGCGTTCTCCACAGCTTTCTCTAGTCGGCTGTATATGATTCTCTCCAGCACTTTGCCAGACGTATCCAGCAAACATAATGGTCTGTAGGAGGATGGTTCACCCGGCTGGTTCCTGTTTTTTTTCAACAGGACCAGACGCTGTCTCTTCCATCGTTTAGGGAATACTCCCTCTCTGAGACAGGAATTGTATAGTTCCTTAAATTCATCCGGTCTGGTTTGTATTGCAACCTTTAGTGCAATATTAGGGATATTGTCAGGCCCAGGAGCCTTTGAATTCCCAAAACGTTGACACGCCTTCGTGAGCTCTTCTGTTGATATCGGCGGTATTTCTTCCATGCCAGGTACTCGGATCACGTCAGGGATCACATCATCTTGCTGCGGAAATAGAGCAGTCACAATTCTACGTAGTATCGCTGGGCAGGTGGGCGGCGATTCATTTGCCTTTTTAAGCTTTTTCATAACGATTTTGTAGGGTCTCCCCCATGGATCACGATCCACTTCTTCGCATAGCTCTTTCCAGCATTGGCGTTTCCTTACTTTAATGGCCTGCTTAAATTTATTACGGGCATCCAGGTAATTTTGGTGCAGGCTAGGATAGGTCTCTGTACCCCAAGCACGTTGGTGTTTCCTCCTTGCATTAAGGCATTTCCGTCGCAATTGTGCAATCTGCTCAGTCCACCAGTATGCTGGTGGACGACGACTGTCTAGCCGCCTTTCTACCATAGATGCACTGCAGGCGTTGGTGATCATGTTCATAATCTGTCCCGCTTTTGCATTGGCACATCCCGAGAGGCCCGGTTTCTCCAATGATAGCATAAATAAGTCCTCTTCAAACGTATTTGCTTTCCAGCCTGCAGATTTCCTTATATGTTTTTTCTGATTACCTTCCCTAGCCAGTTTTATTTCGAAGAGTATGGCTTGGTGGTCACTATGCGTGTAGTGCTCACTGACTTCCCATTTGGTCAACACTCTCAACAAGCAGCTGCTACCGAATGTAAGGTCAATTACGGAGGAGGAGCCACCTTTGCGAAACGTCGGTGTATCACCAGTGTTGAACAACACAACGTCTATGGAAGAAAATGCCTCGAGCAGTGCTGTTCCTCTTCTATTCGTTTCTTTACTGCCCCATTCAGTTGCCCAGGCATTGAAATCACCAGCAATGATAACAGGGCTACGCGTTCGCGCATCGGCGACCAGTTGGTCCAGGAAGTATTCAAACTCCTCAATTGTAGCGCTAGGTGGTGCATAGCAGCTATAGATTTGTAAGCCGTCAACATCTGCTCGTACGAATCCTGCGGTGGAATTACTGCTGTTCTCCTGCATGGTCCGTCTGCTACAGGTCCATATGGCAGCTTTACCAGTTTGATCAGTTGCCCAATTGCATCGCTCCATATTTTTGTGTTGTTCGCACAAAATGGCGACATCTACTCTTGTTTCATGCACTGTTTGGGCTAGTACTTCCTGTGCAACTTCACAGTGATTTAGGTTGAGCTGGACAAACTTCATTGTCGTCGTGCTCTTCTAAGTGCCAACATGTAGGCCGTGCACCGGCCACTCCCTGCTATATGATTATGGTTCGTCCTTCGCTGGCAAAGCATACAACTCGCTTCTTCCTTGCATTCTTTTACTTTGTGGCCATTTCTTCCGCATTTGTAGCAGAGGCCAGAACGATCAACATCACTTTTACATGACTTGGCCATATGTCCATACTGCCAGCATTTGAAGCACCTTAAAGGTAACGTTTTTTCACGTATACGACAGATCACCCATCCAATTCGCACTTTCCCTTCATTTTTCATCACTTTGGCTGTCGAGGTTGGTACAGTCACCACTGCTGTTTGGGTGCCTCTATAAGCAGCTCTCAGCGACTTGATACATTCTATCGGGAGGTCTTTCGCACCCTCAAACTTGGATGTGATCGCCTCATGTATCTCTTCCTTTGTTGTGGTCTCATCAATATCTTTAATTTCGACTACAACCTCGTCAATCTGCGTAAGTGTTTGGATTTGTGCATCACTACCAAGAGCGTGTTCTATTGCACTTTGAAATCCAAGTTCCTTGGGATGTACATCTTTCTCTAACTCTAGAAGAAGATCGCCTTTTTCGGTTCTACGAATCCGAGCTACCTTACCAGAGAGGTCATTAAGATTTGGGTCCCCTTTCAATTTTTTTAGCATATCCGCATACGACATTGCTCCAGTTTGGGTAATTTTAATAGCATCAGGACGATGCCGCGGAATTCTTTCACGTGGTTTCCTCTTTTTTTTCTCCACCACCTGCCAGCCAGGGTCCCTTACATTATCAGGCTTGTTGGGTTCATCTATGCCTGGGTTTAGATTTAGGCTCTTAGTTCCCAGTGCTGGGGTTTCGCCAGCTCTCTTCTGTTTCCCTTTCTTTTGTGCATGGTCATTGGGTGAGTCTTGTTTCGACCTCCTCCTTTTGCTATTGGTTGCGGTCGTTATTTCACTATCCAACAGAACAGTTTCCTCATTATTTCTCTGGTTAGATATGGTTGGGGAAGTTTGGGTCTCACAGCACACAGTTATTTGCTTAGCCAATTTCGCAATTGTCTGCGTTGTCCGACGCTCGTCTTTCCCTCCACCCTGTGCATGTTCGACATACAGATTTTTGATTGACGTGACCAGCTTCTTAATTTCATGGTGCACGTTATTCCTTCCTCTGATGTACTCGCAGAGGCGATCAATTTTCGCACCCATCCGAGTAAGAGGATCCGGCTCATAAACATCCGACAGTGAATCAGACGTTTCATCGTCTACAGTCCTTGGACGGAACGTCGCAGTCGATCGGGGAGGCCTACTGCTTTTTTGGAATGGCCTCGGTAAAGTGTTTTCCTCCGGCCCTGTAAGCTCAGAGAACGACAGGGACATCTTCTTTTGGATGTTTGGAGGCGATCTCTGGAACATATGGCTTTTCCTAAATGGATCTATGTTCCCGGCACCTGTCACATACACAGGTACTTCTCGTTTCGAAAGTATAAACTGGCTTACAGCTCCCGTTTCTTCTTCAGAAAGACTTCCAACACTTGTAGTTCTATGAACTTCAGTAGCCAAGTTTCCCACTACTGAAGCACTGCGGTCGATGGATAACGACGGCTGGGAGCCCGCTTGCTCACTCCCGGAAGCCGCCGGCACTAAGGTAATCACCCTTTGCGCCGTAAACGAGTTTTCATTTCTCTCACTCATGTTTGGTTTCTTATTCGGGGTAGCCTTCCCCTATCAGTTTCTGTCCACGGATGGTATTTTATTTCCCACCTACCCGCCGGCATGCCGGTTAGGGCCTTCCCCTATCCGCAACCTGGGGACGCGCCCGATGGGAGATCCTGCCACTCCCCACGGGTGTGTGTGTGTGTGTGTGTGTGTGTGTGTGTGTGTGTGTGTGTGTGTGTGTGTGTGTGTGTGTGTGTGTGTGTGTGTGTGTGTGTGTGTGTGTGTGTGTGTGTGTGTGTGTGTGTGTGTGTGTGTGTGTGTGTGTGTGTGTGTGTGTGTGTGTGTGTGTGTGTGTGTGTGTGTGTGTGTGTGTGTGTGTGTGTGTGTGTGTGTGTGTGTGTGTGTGTGTGTGTGTGTGTGTGTGTGTGTGTGTGTGTGTGTGTGTGTGTGTGTGTGTGTGTGTGTGTGTGTGTGTGTGTGTGTGTGTGTGTGTGTGTGTGTGTGTGTGTGTGTGTGTGTGTGTGTGTGTGTGGGTGTGTGTGTGTGTGTGTGTGTGTATGTTTGGGTACACGCGCTATATGAAAAAGGCAAGTCGTCATTCCTGTATCGCGGTCACACACCTAGCAATTGATTTATAAAATTGATCATTAAAAAAATTATTGTTATTATTTATCTCGAAATTAACTTATCCTTTTATTCTGAAAAAATTTTACAAACAAAATGTCAATCGAGATAAGAAACAAAAAAAAATCGGGAAATAAATGGAAAATCAATCATTTATCCGTTAAACAAACAATCATCAATCCTCATGATTTTATTTTTTTGCTTTTCTATATCTTAATAATAAAAATAAGATTAATAATAGTATATGGTGGAAAATATTTTCTCCAAATATGAAAAAAATGGTGTATTTTTCGAACCCCTAAAATGTATACAAAAACACTAAAAAAAAATCCGAAAAGGGATAACACATCGATGATTGATATTCTCGTTGAATTTTTTTTTCTCCAAACTATACAATTCTAAATCAATATTAGATAAAGAAATGAAAATAATAATTTGGAAAAAATTAAAATTTTCCTGAGGAGAAATAAATTTGCAAATCGAATAAATTTCATTCAATCAAAAATCGAGGGGGAAAAATTTAATTATCATTTTTTGTTATTTTATACCAGATCAAACGATTTTAGCTTATTTATATATATATAGGTATATATATATATATATATATATATATATACGTATATATATATATATATATATATATATATATATATATATATATATATATATATATATATATATATATATATATATATATCGGTCTGTTATATGGCTTGGTACATATAGCTAAATTACATACATATGTACGTACAAACGTGATTTGTGTGAACTAAATTTGATCGTACGTGCATTACATAAACAAATTGAAATAGATTTTGATTTTTCGGAATGCCATATTTCGGAATGCTTTATGCCTCGTTCATTTCCCGAACATACATATGTATACATATATCAAAAGTAGCGATTAGTGTTTAATTTAGGATTTTCGTGTAATTTCGAGAATCAAAACGATTAATTTTTCAATCTATAGACTGCTTGTTCTAAACTTCTAAATTCTACTAAATGTAAATCACATAATTTGTCAACATTTTATACATTTGTTGGGAATTACGCAGGTAAATATCCATCATGAAATCGAAATCTGTATCAACAAAAATATCTAGGTAGCCGTTTATAAATCTAGGACATTAAAAGGAGCGAATATATATATATATATATATATATATATATATATATATATATATATATATATATATACATATATATATATACATATATAAATTAATATCTTGTAAAGTACGATGATAACGAAAATTCTTGTCTCGGATTATTTTGCGATTTTCATACAATTTTGCATTTTGTTTGCGGATAAATCATGAGACGGACCGTATTAAAATTTAATATGACTGCAACACACCAAACGAAATAATTGAATCGCTTTGTATATATATATACAAATTGTTGATTCAGTAAGGGGCCAGTAATGGCCTTTAACACTGTTAATTATTATATATATACATATATATCCTTAACAAAAATAATTATTCATTGTTTAAGAAAATCCTTTTTATGTTTCAAAGCAAAACAAAAAAAATAAATACGAATCTTCCAAATCAGTCTTCTTCGCTATTCAATTCATCAAAAACTAAACCCTCGTAATTATTCTATTTTTTGGTAGATTTTCTCATCCTTTTACATCCGCATTCGAGGAGAATTTTTTTTTCTGTTTGAGGTCACTTTTCATTTATATACATATATATACATATCTATTCAATTCTAGAGATATACTATATTCAGAATTTTTTTTTATATTACAGTATACGACACTCAATATCACTTAGAGTAATGAATTTTAATTGAATTTTCTCTCACTTTTCTTCACACAAAATGTTTCACGAAACAATTTATTCTTCCCGTCTTTTATTTTATGGTTTAGTGTCCTGTCTTGTCTTTCTGTTTTTATTTTAATTCGGTTCTTTGTTTTGTAGAAAAAGAAGGATTCTGTTTTCTAATGGAAGGGAAACTTACAATTATTTTTTTTTTCGTTTCTACTTTTCTAAAGTAAAATTTACATTAAAAATAATTTTCTTTGTATGAAAATTTAATTGCATTAAACGCGGTATAAATTTAGTTTGTTTTGATTTCGCTATATAGTTTATCACCAAAAGGCTGTTGTTGTTTAGGCTAAAAAAAAAATTTAAAAAAAAAATATATATGTATATATATATATATATATATATATATATTATGGTAACCAAGCTATTATTTAAGAAATTTGCCATTTTTTCTCATAATTTCGGGTCTTTTTCTGCAAAATAGGATAAAATAAGGAACAACTTGATAAAATCGAGGAATATTAAGGTAAAGTGCCATTTCTCTACATAATTTAGCCATTTTACCGACAAAATATGGTAAATTTCTTCAATAATAGCATATATATATATATATATATATATATATATATATATATATATATATATATATATATATATATATATATATATATATATATATACATATATATATATATATATATATATATATATATATATATATATATATATATATATATATGTATATATATATATATATATATATATATATATATATGTATATATATATATATATATATATATATATATATATATATATATATATATATATATATATATATATATATATATATATATATATATATATATATATATATATATATATATATATATATATATATATATATATATATATATATATATATATATATATATATATATATATATATATATTTATATATATTAATCTATATATATTTATTAAATTATTATTTTATTAATTTCTAAATATTTAAATTACGTATAACGTTTAAGTATGTGTAAGTATAAGTACCACAGCCTCATATAGGAAATAACAATAAGGCTCTATAGTCTTAGAGGAAAATGCCAAAGTAGTTAAAAATATAGTGTTTTACCCCTTCCAAAAAAACTCGAAAACATAGTCTGAAAATATCACGCCAAACGCATTTCTATAAAGTTATTTTACACAATAGTGACCATATAAAATAAATATGGTGGTTTATAAAAAATGTTCAAACGTTTTGAAATATGTATAAGTTTTAAGATTATTTAATGTCCTATATTTAAAAAAAATTTTTTTTTTAACTGCCAATGGCTTTATTTTTGAGTCTTTCTTTATACGAAACTAACAAGAAGTGTGCAAAGCTTACAATCTAAACAAAACAAGATTTATTATCTAAGTCCTTAACCTATGTTAGTAGTTGTTTTTGGATGGTTTCACTCCACCAAAAATGACCTTGAACCAAAACTGTGACGTCATATGACGTAAACGACTATGTCGTCTTTTCAGCGTAGAAAAAAAAAAAGCTCTATATGAGTTTTGGTTTGTGTTTATGATAAAAATTCTCATCTACATAGACGACTATGCAGTAATTTCGACGTAAAAAAAAAATTTTTAAATAGGTGGCACTAGCTCTATATGATTTTGGTTTGTGTATATGATAAACTTTTATAATATAAAGAAATTTAGGCGGAAAAGACTGTGACGTATTGAAGAAATAAATTGATGTCTCGATAATTCGATCTTCATGCATAGATAATGTATTGAAATTTATCAAGTTTTACGATTCATAAGTTAAACTGTAAAACGTTTTATAATTATGTGATGTCATATAACGTAAAAAAAAAAATGCAAATTTTTTTTTTTTTTGTATATAATGATTAATTTACGTTCATCGTCCGACGCCCCCACGTTCGATTTTACATTGTTCAAGAACAATAATACATCGTCATCCATTAATTGTTGTGACATGATCGAGCGCAACCGTATACAGATTTGCATTTAAAATGCAATTTTTTTTTTTATTGTATAGAGTGATTAATTTACGTTCATCTTCCGACGCCCCCACGTCCGATTTTACATTGTTCATGAACAATAATGCATCGTCATCCATCAATTGTTGCGAGATCATCGAACGCAACCATATACAGATTTGAATTTAAAATGTAAATTTTTTTTTCACATTGATAAAATGTAAACATTCATACAATGTTGTTATAACAATTATTGCAACGGTCATCTTTATAACATTGTTGTTGTTTTCTGGTTTTCACCTCGAAAAAATTTGAGATTAAAAAAATATGGTTTAATCAACTGATAAATAAATAAAATAAAAACCTTCTTGCTACACATGCACAAGATTAAAATAAATTTTTTTTTTTTATTCTTCATCACAACGAATTTGGTTATTTATCACGCGTAATTTCCACATATGATATTACTGCATTTTTTTTTTCTTCACAAATACAAAATTAACAACAACAATTCAATTGAATCAGTATGTTATTAAAATTTACAACAGAAAGTCGTATTCTAAAAATAACTTTTAAAATCTGCTAAACATATATAAACATTATAAAAATTAATAAAAAAAGTAATAATCAAGCTTTACAAAGTTAAAAAAATAAAGTTAAAAAAGTTAAAATTACTGAATTCTAAATTTTTGAAAGAAAAAAAAAAAACAACATAAAGTTGTATTTTAAAAATTAAATTCTATTGAAAAAATAACGTTATAAAATTATTCAAAAAGTAATAATCAATATTTAAAAAGTTAACAAAATATAGTTATTCTGTGAATTCTAAAATCAGTGAAAAATTAGCAATTACAATGAACTGCCAGGAATGCGGAAAAATTTATAAATCAATTTATGCTTTGCGACGACATCAGATGGAACAACATTCCTCCGATCGAATGATATGTGAAATTTGTGGACTATCATTCAGCTGTAAACGTAAACTTGTTTATCATCAAACCAGATGCCACAATCTTTCCGCTACCGTAAATCATTCACATTCCATTGATGAAAATGTGAAGAAAATGAAGATGGATGATGATCATGCTGATGATGATGATGATGATAACGAAAATGTTGAAGACAGCATTTTATGCAATATTTGTAATGTAAGTGTATTAAAAAATAATCTTTTTAACCATAACAAAAGTTTAATACACAAAAACAATAGCTTAAGAAAATATAATGAGGATGATGAACACATTCAAATAGTTGATAGTGCGTTTAAATCAAGAATTATCAGTTATCGAGTTACCGATTTACCTAATGAGCATATTATTTTAACAGAATTTATGAATTCTGTTAAAGATAAAATAATAAAACTTATACAGTTGCAAATTGATTTGCATAAAGCTCTTAAATTAAATTTTGAATTGTATTCGCTATATATCAAGTTTAACTCGATAAATGATGATGATGATGATCAATACGCTAGTTCAATTAGATTATTTAATACTAAAAATATTATATTTACTGAAGGCAGCGATTTAGATTCGTTATTTTCTGAGATTATTAGAGCCTTAGACACTCAGAGTGAAGAGGTACAAGAAAATGAATCTGGATGGGCTCTTGAAAAAATATTATTTATTGAAATTAACATCAATAAATACAATCCTATGAGAGGATCCTCATATATGTGTTTACCAAATAGTATTAAACTAAAACGGGCCGTAATCAATATAGAAAATTCTGATGAAGCATGTTTTGCTTGGTCAATTATGGCTTGTAAATATCCAAATGTACGACATCCAGCGAGAGATGCTCTTCATATCCTCATTATAGTACTAAATTAATTTTAGATGATATAAGTTTTCCAATGTGCTTAAAAGATATATGTAAATTTGAGCAGTTAAATAATATTAGCATAAACGTGTATGGTGTTGAAAATAATCAAACTATAGGACCATTATATTATACCAAATGTAAAAAAGCAGACCCATGCTAATTTACTATATGTTGAAGATGGTATAAATAATCATTATTGCTATATTAAAAATTTTAATGCATTAATAGGATCACAATTATCAAAACGAACAAATAAAAAGTGGGTTTGTGATGGTTGTCTAATATTTTTCCGCACTGAAGAAAGTTTAAATCAACATTTAGAGTATGGGTGTAATAGAATTAAATGCACTCTTCCCAATGAAGATAATTCATTACTTAAATTTAAAAATTTTAAAAACAAAGAACGAGTGCCTTTTATAATATATTGTGATTTTGAAGCAATATTAAAGCCTATCGATTCATGCTTACCAAATATTAGTAAATCATTCACTGAAAATATTGTAAAACATGAACCGTGTAGTTTTGCTTATTACATAAAATGTGATTACGATGATAGTTTATCAAAATTTGAGTTGTATAGGGGTGAAGATTGTGGACAAATCTTTGTTGAGAAATTAAGAGTAGATCTAGAAATGATTTACAAAGCACTGAATACAAAAAAGGTAATGAACACACTGACAATTGAAGAAAATTTGCAGTATAATACCTCTTCTACATGTCATATGTGTGGAAACAAGTTTATCTATTATGATAATTATAAAGTAAGAGATCATTGTCATCTTACTGGAAAGTTTCGAGGAGCAGCTCATGTAAAATGTAATTTAAATTTCAAAGTTGTGGATTTTGTTCCATTAGTTTGCCACAATTTAAGTGGCTACGACTCCCATTTTATTATTAAAGAATTAGGATTTGATACAGAAACGATAGAACTAATTGTTCAAAATAAAGAGAGGTATATATCATTTACAAAGCATTTTAAAATTGATGATACCACAAAAATTAAATTAAAATTTATAGATTCTTTCAAGTTTATGGCTTCCAGCATCGACAGTTTAGCTAAAAATCTGGAAGAAACTCAATTTTTGGAAATTAAAAAACATTTTACAAATCAAAATGAACTTCTACTTATTAGGAAAAAATGCGTTTTTCCATACGACTTTCTAGATAGTTTTGAAAAATTTAATTTTTTGTCTTTACCAGCACAGGCTAGCTTTTACAATAAACTGAATGATACTGATATTTCAGATGATCAGTATAATCATGCTGTAAATGTATGGAATCAGTTTAATTGTAAAAACCTATAGGAGAGTATTCAGATTTATATTTGAAAACCGATGTGCTTCTTCTAGCTGACATATTTCAAAATTTTAGAAATGTTTGTATGAAAACATATAATCTTGATCCAGCTCATTATTACACGTCTCCTGGATTGAGTTGGGATGCAATGTTTAAATACACAAAAATTGAATTGGAATTGCTTACCAACATCGATATGATTAATTTTATTAATAAAGGAGTTCGAGGTGGTTTGGCTCAATGTTCAAAGAGATATGCCAAAGCGAATAATAAATATATGAAAAATTATATTAAAAAAGATGATGAAAATTCTAAATATCTTATCTATTTGGACGCAAATAATCTCTATGGACATGCTATGAGTCAATATCTACCATATGCCAACTTTAAATGGATGAGCGAAAGCGAAATAGAAACTTTTGACGTACATTTAACAAGTGCTGTTGCAGATGTAGGTCATATTTTAGAAGTTGACTTGGACTATCCAGAAGAATTACATGAAAAACATGATGATTTACCATTTTGTGTAGAAAATATTATACCAAAATGTAAACAAAAGAAGCTTATAGCTAATTTTTATCCCAAAAGAAATTATGTAATTCATCAAGAAAACTTGAAACAGTGCTTATCCGAAGGGCTGATTCTAAAAAAAATTCATAGAATATTAGAATTTAATCAAAAACCTTTCCTAAAGTTATACATAGATCTTAACACAAATTTACGATCTCAAGCTAGAAATTCGTTTGAAAAAGATTTCTACAAGCTGATGAACAATAGTGTCTTCGGTAAAACGTTTGAAGATGTATTCAAACGAAAAGATATCAAATTGCTAACACATTGGGATAATATTGGAAAGAAGTTCGGTGCGAATAATTTAATTAGTAAACCAAACTTTCATTCATCATTAGTGTTTACAGAAAATCTAGTCGCAATTCAAATGAATAGGCTAAACATAACTTTAAACAAACCTATTTATGTTGGATTCAGTGTCTTAGAATTGTCGAAATTGATAATGTATGAATTTCATTATAAATATTTTATATTGAAATATGGAAAACGAGCTGCATTGTTATACACTGATACAGACTCGTTAATATATGAAATTCAAACGGAAGACTTTTACAAAGATATTGAAGAAGATATTGATGATAGATATGATACGTCTGACTATCCTCCAAATAATAGGTTTGGATTACCATTAAAAAATAAAAAAGTACTAGGTATGTTTAAAGACGAATGTAATGGTAAAATTATCACCGAATTTATTGGACTCAAAGCCAAAACGTATTGTATAATTCTTGAAGATGATAATGAAATCACAAAAAAAATAAAAGGTATTAAAAAAAATGTGGTTGCAAATAAAATAAAATTCAATGATTATAAAAATTGTTTGAATCATAATGAAAAAATAATGAGATCACAACAAAATTTTAAAAGTATGAAACACACCCTTTATACTCAAATAGTTAATAAATTAGCATTATCAAGCAATGATGATAAACGATTCATAATACCAGAATCACATAATACATTAGCATGGGGAAATAAAGAAATTGAGAGGTTTTGTATTGTAGAGTAATTTTATATTTAAAAAATATTAATTTTAATTTTTAGTTTATATTTATTTTAATTAAATGTAAAAAAAAAATTGTATTTACTATAGTTTTATTTTAAATAAACATGTATACATATTGTATAAATATTTTAAAGAATATCTGTTTTATTAATCCACGAGTTGTGTGATGTATCGAAACCAAGCCATTTAACATATACTTTAGAACCTTTCTTCTTCAAGATTTTCTCTACTAGGTAAGTATCGGGATGATTTGTTTTTTGAAGTTCTTGTTCATAGAAGCGTCCAGCAATTGGATTTCCTTGATAGTCCTCAAGCAAGTAAGTCCACGGGAATTTGTTATTAATTTTTAATACTTTGAATATTTCGGTAGTCCAGTTCGGTGTATAACCTTTATCAAAAACCTTTTTAAATTTACTGACTCGAACGAAATCACCAACTTGAAATTTTGTTTGATGTATTATCTTAGCAGGTGATGTATATATATGTTTCAAGATCCGCTGTTCATTTTTCTTATTAACCTTCCCAGGTGCTAATTTAATTGTTCGATGTTTACTATTATTGTAAGCGTTCACCAACTTTTCTAAAATATTCACCCATTTATAAGTCCCTTGGAGACTAAACTGTCTCCACATCTGTTCCTTAAGAGTTCGGTTAAACCTTTCTACAATACTTGCTTTTATTGGACTAAATGTTGAATAATGGTTAATATTTTTTTGTTTCATAAGCTGTTTGAACTTTTTATTATAGAATTCAGTTCACATATCTGTCTGAAGATTTTGTGGTAATCTATTGTTCTGATCAAAAAGTTTATTAAAAGCTTCAACGATCGCAAGCGCAGTTTTATTTTTAATAGGTACAACCCATGCAAATTTGGAGAAAGTATCAATTATAGTTAAAAGATATTTAAAGTTTGCATTCTCTTTAGCAAACGGAATCATTTCTACTAAATCTGCTTGCCACAAGTCATCAATCCCCAAGATTTTAACTTTGCGACGAATAAAATTTTTGCGGGCAGGTCTATGTAATTCATTAACTATCTTAGCACGACTCATGCTGCTCGTATAGAGTAGAATACCAATAAATGTCCAGCCAATGAAAACACTGTATTTATTATTTGCTTCACATAATAGTTTTTAGGACAGAGGGAGAAAGGAGATGAAGATGATGATGAAAGTTAATAAAAACAACAATTAACAATTAAAAAAAAATTATTTTTATTCAACGAAATTTAAATTGTATTTATCAGGCTTCACAACAACTAGCCCCTCGTCATCACACATACGTTGTAATGACTCTACTTCAGCATCACTTAAAATATTGTATCGTGCTGGCAGGAAAATGGTTTCGTCATCGGACGTTTCTACAAGAATCTTCTTCCCGTATCTCGTATTCACCGACTTGATCAACCAAATTATGTACCGTTTCCCGATTTCTATGTCATCGTATTTCAGTACCTTCTTCTCAGTGAAGGCCTGTACAGCGTTTAATTTATTTAGAAGTTGATTTCGTGATGTCTCCATGGTAAGTTTCTTAAATAACTGATGTCTAATTGAAGAAACTCAGCTCATTTTATACTAAAATTTTAGCCTCGAACGATCGTTAATGAACAATTCTTAAATTAAATATCGCATATCCGATATCAGAAATTTGAAAGTGGGACATCGCCCATTGTTAATCGGGGATGTCGCATTTTCTAATTTTAGAAATCAGACATCCGATTTGCGCAAATGCGATCGCCGCCGCCGTCAACAAACACAGTTGATGTTTTTTAAGGTGAAAACCACAAAACAACAAAAAAAAAATTTTTTTTTTTACGTTATATGACATCACATAATTTTAAAACGTTTTACAGTTTAACTTATGAATCGTAAAACTTGATAAATTTCAATACATTATCTATGCATGAAGATGGAATTATCGAGACATCAATTTATTTCTTCAATACGTCACAGTCTTTTCCGCCTAAATTTCTTTATATAATAAAGGTTTATTATATACACAAACCAAAATCATATAGAGCTAGTGCCACCTATTTAAATTTTTTTTTTTTTTTACGTTATATGACATCACATAATTTTAAAACGTTTTACAGTTTAACTTATGAATCGTAAAGCTTGATAAATTTCAATACATTATCTATGCATGAAGATGGAATTATTGAGACATCAGTTTATTTCTTCAATACGTCACAGTCTTTTCCGCCTAAATTTCTTTATATTATTAAAGTTTATCATATACACAAACCAAAATCATATAGAGCTAGTGCCACCTATTAAAAAAATTTTTTTTACGTCGAAAATACTGCATAGTCGTCTACGTAGATGAGAAATTTTATCATAAACACAAACCAAAACTCATATAGAGCTTTTTTTTTTCTACGCCGAAAAGACGGCATAGTCGGTTACGTCATATGACGTCACAGTTTTGGTTCAAGGTCATTTTTGGTGGAGTGAAACCATTCAAAAACAACTACTTATGTTAAATACTTATTATTAGTATGCATAAATAATAATTAATAATGTGTGTTAGCTTAAATATGTAGTTAAATTAAATTTATCAATACATTAGATCTAGTGGATCTACTCTGCGAAGCCGTCTATATTTCGGTTGCCTTAATAGTTGTCTTGCTAATTCGTTTTGGTGAGTTTCCAGTTTCAAAATGTACTTCAAACTGTGTGATTGGATCATATCTTTGACCGTTTTAATCCCAAGGTCTCTATGGATGTTGCAATTTCGGATATACCACGGAGCATTTATAATACACCGAAGTATTTTTGATTGCGTTCGTTGTAAAAGATCTATATTTGATGCACTTGTACATCCCCACAATTGAATTCCATATGTCCATATAGGAATTAGGATCATTTTGTATAGTAGAACTTTGCATTCTAGGGAAAGTTTTGATTTTCTTCCAATCATCCAGTACATTATTGAGAATTTTATTTTTATTTGGTTGCGATTTGATTAAATGTGTTTTCTCCATGTCAATCTTCTATCAAGATGAAGACCCAAGTATTTGACGTTTGTTTATTGAGGAATGGTAACATTGTTTAATTTAACCGCTGGACATGTACGCTTATTCAACGTAACTGTTATGTGTGTTGATTTGTTTTCATTATTTATTATTGTATAATATATATTTGGTTTTATATAATTTGGTATAATATTGGTTTTAATTTTGGTAATACCATTTTTTCAAATAGTTTAGAAATCACCGGAAGTATACTTATTGGCCTGTACGATGCGACTTGGGTTTCTCCTTTTCCAGGCTTCGGAATCATTGTAATTTTCTCAGGAAAATTGCCACATCTCATAATCGCATTAAAGATATAAGTTATGAGTTTTATGCATGTATCAGGTAATTCTCTGATCATTTTTTCGGTAATAAAATCGTGTCCTGGAGCTTTATTTGGATTTATGCAATTTTTAATGGTATTTTTAACATTTTTCAACTTACATTTTAAAGGAAGTGGTTTCGAAGGGTCCTCCGTGAACTTTGGTAGTTCACTGTTGCTAGTTTTTTCGTTTGGTGTGAATACTTTTTTCAAGTGGTTAGAGAAAGCAGTACCCTTTTCTACGTCACTTCTGGCCCAATGTCCATCTGGTTGCCTAATTGGTGGATTCGATTATGTTGGCCTCTTTAGTTGTTTTGTTGTCTTCCATAGTGAATAATATGTCTTCTCGGTCGCCGAGAGTGCAGAAAGGTAACTCTGGATTCCTGAGTCTTTCCCTTCTCTCAATCCTCGTTTAAGGGCTTTAATAGCCCTATTCAATTTCCCTTTTAGTAAATGGAGATTTTTGCTGCTGCCATAGCCGTCGTATTGTTCTTTTTTCTTGAATTAACTGCAGTATATTAGGTGATGGCTTGTTAACTTTTTCAGAGTTGTTAAAATCAGGGGGGGCCTCTTTTGCTGCTCTTTCTAATATATGTGTTAAACCGCCACCTCATCAATATCTTCCGAGGTGCAAAGTTGGATATCCAAGTGGCAATTTTGTTCGACTATATTGCTATATAGAGCCAAATTACTTAATTTATTTGTTAGACGTTGAGGTGTTTCTGCCTTTAAAGCTCTGGTACTCAGAGTTATTATTATTGGTGAGTGATCGGATGATAAGTCATAGCAATCTTCTACCTGAGCATTGGTGCGTGCAATTCCTTTTGTTATACAGAAATCTAATAAATCAGGTATTTTATTTCTATCTGATGGCCAGTAAGTTAGGTGTCCAGAAGATAAATAATCTAGATTTTTTTTATTCATTGCTTCATATATAGTTGCTTTTTTTAGGTGTTGTTAATCTCGAACCCCATTGCAGATGTTTAGCATTGTAGTCACCTCCTGCAAGAATTTAATGCCCAGCTGATTAAAATAATCGATAAATTGCTGCTTTTTGATTGCGTGTTTCGGTGGACAGTAAACACCCGATATTACACAGTTTTCAGACCATTATTCTAGGCAGATATTAATTGCTTGGCTGTGATCTTTATCATATTTGTTGAGCTCATAATGCTTTATTCTTCGTTTCATCAAGACCGCAGTACCGCCGTGTGTCCTTCCATCTTGATGTTTGGTGTCATAAACTGAATATCCGTTGATTTTAAAAAATGTGTTTTTTGTAAAGTGTAGTTCTGATATTAGCATGATGTCTATATTTTGATCGACAAGAAAGGTCTGAACCTCAGCTTTGTGCTGTGAAAGACCGTTCGCATTCCATACAGCTATCTTTAGGAGCGTCATTTTTGGCTTTTGACAATAATTTGCATTAGTGTGTTCATATTTTGCATCATCATGCTCATTTGTCTTTCCATCATCATCATGAAACTTTGGATCGTTTCGGTCAGTTTGTGTACGGTTGCGTGATTATTTAATTCTTCTTCGTTGAAATAAACTTTCGTTTGTGGGGCGGTACCTTTTAGGATGTTGGCATAGGAAACTCCTGGTTGTGCAAAATTGATTGTAACATTCTCCAGGTGATTTTGTGTTGTTGAGTATGCATTCGCTTGTTGGGTAATTGTACTTCTTGGAGTCATATCTCTTTGATTGTAATGTGACTTAAGCATTCGTTGCTCGGATCGCAACTTTGGATTGGACTTGCGCTTTAAATCCAGATAACTGGGCAACCTCTATAGTTTGCTGTGTGATTTTCACCGCAATTACTACAGCGTTTTACTGATGGATCATTGCTCATCTTATCGCATTTTTTTGAATCATGAAGTTCGTCACAAACTTCACTCAACGTGCAATAAGCATTTGTGTGGCCGTATTCTTGGCACTTGATGCATTGTACTGGTCCGGTTCGCTTTTTGGATTCCTCTACAGTGATTTTGCGATGCAGTAAATATCTCAAGTTATATATACTGTGGTACTGTGGTTTCCTTTGTTTTTCTCATCTGGCTCTAATTCTATGCGAAACATCGGTTGAGGAACCTTCTCCCGATTTAAAATGTTTGCAATAGATTTGGCATGGAAACCTAGCGCGGCGAGAGCCGCATGAATGTCGGTCACCTCTACGCTGCTCTCCATTCTCTTTAAAACAACAGTCAACTCTTTTGGACTTTTCACCTGGTAAGTGTAATACCGCTTTCCGGTTTGATCGAAATGGCTTACAAGCGCTCTGAAACCATCAATTTCCAAAGGCTAGATTTTGGTATCTTTGATATTACCTCTTTTAAGTGGGGCAATATAAAATTTTGAATCTGTTAATTTGTCGAATGTCCTCTCTTAAATAAATTGGTGGCAGATTTTCTATCTTTTTGGCTGTGGTGTCATCGGCACCATCCTCTTCCAAGCTAGAAAATCTATTGCCGAGAGGTATTTCATAAGCGCCATGTTCTAATCTAGACGCTTTAATCTTACTAGCTAATTGCGCTGATTTCGGGCTTCTTTTTCTTTTGGTCTGATCCATTCCGGTTTGCACCAAATTTTCTTTATTTAAGTGACCTATCTCACTAATTAAATTAATATGATTATTCACGTTCATTGCTCTTGGTTCATTTGCTGTTTTAGCATTTATTTTTTCACTTGTATTTTTATTTATTTCATGTTCATTTGCTGTTTTCATTAGTGTTAAAAGGTGGTATCATCAAATTGGCTAAATTTGATGTCGAAGCACTTTTTTCATTTAGCGTTATTATATTTTTTTTTTGGCTATGTTCCACTTTACCTTACCCATTGCATTCTTTGAATTATTCTGATTTAATGCTGATATTGTTTTTTTGGGGGAAAATAGGCCCCTTATTATTTTACCACTAATTATTATTTGTTATATGCACAGTAATTAACTAAAATACTAAATAATTAAAAAGAACTAGCACTGCACTTTTTATTTTATTTTAATTATATTTCGCGCACATTGATTTTACGTCCAAACTGAACGACGATCAAAAATCAACAATATTTATTAATCAATTTAATTTATATATATATATATATATATATATATATATATATATATATATATATATATATATATATATATATATATATATATATATAATATATATATATATATATATATATATATATATATATATATATATATATATATATATATATATATATATATATATATATATATATATATATATATTTAAATAATATTTATATATATATATATATATATATATATATATATATATATATATATATATATATATATATAATATATATATATATATATATATATATATATATTAAATCAATTTTATTATTTATTAATTTATTAATGTATCTATTTATTAAATTATTATTTTTTTAATTCATAAATTTTTAAATATAACAGCTCCATATAGTTAATGGCAATAAAGCGCTAGTCTAACAGGAACATGCCAAAGTAGTTAAAAATGTAGATCCGATAAGGTTTAATCCCTTCCCTGAAAGTGTCACGGCATAGTTTATACTTGTTATTTCAATAAAGTTAATTTGTTAATTGTGCAACAATTCATTCATTTCTTATAACGTGACCGAGCCAACGTACTCGCTGAGATCTTACTTCATGTACAATATCGGGGATCTTCATTTTCTGGATATTGTACAGAGCTCGATATGTACCATCTATTTCGCGTTTTGGGCCGTAAATCACATGCATTCTTGTCTCAAATGTAAGGAGCCATCTCTCGTACTCATCCGTCAGCACCCAACTTTCACAACCAAATATAACAACGGGCCTGATCAACGCTTTGTAAAGCTTCAGCTTCACGGCACTTGATAAGTGTTTAGATTTTAGCAATGGCCTTAGAGGATACAAAGCACGACTGCCAGCTGCCAGCCGCATGATATACTCACCCACACTGTTATCGTGAGTGATAAGAGAACCCAAATATTTGAACCTCCTCACTCCGTCAAACGTGTGTTGGCCACTACTAAAATCTGGTGTGCCATTGTTCCTATAGCCAGAGATCAGGTATTTCGTTTTGAACTCATTGATATGAAGTCCAACTAAAGCTGAAAACTTTACAAGCGGATCAAGTATTTCTTTCACTCCGTAGCTATTCAGTCCAATCACGCATATGTCATCTGCATATGCAAGCATCTGATTGGCCTGGCGATATAAGATGTTGCGCTGAGGTGTTTCAGTTTTACGAAAGACGTACTCCAACATGAGATTCAAGAGTATCGGGGTCAGAGCATCTCCCTGCCGAACACCCGAGTTAACTGCAAGAATTGTCGATAGCCTGTTCTCAACTTTAACATAGCATTGAAACTTTGTCACTGTCATCCTACACAGTCGTACCAATTTTGCTGGCATTCCTAGGTATTCCAGGGCAGACCACAAACTCTCTCGATTGATCGAGTCATAGGCCTGCCGGAAATCCAGGAACACCTGATGTACGGAAATGGATGTCTCATAATATTTAGATAGAATCATCCCTTGATAGAAAAATTTCATTACTCAAATAAATTGATAAGAGCTTCAAATTGTAGTGGCATGACGTTATTGTAAGATGAGAACTTTTGTACATGTCTACTACTCTACTTGTTATGGGGCTCAATATAAAAAAAATAATAAAACTTTTGTAAATTTAATTTTTTTAAAAGAAAGAGTGCAAACACATTTTTCAATAAAATTATTTATTATTCAAATGGTATAACCATGATAATGACAATACATGTAACAATGTGTTTTCATGTGTATAATAACTATAATTTCCAAATTTAGACCGCTATTTTATTGTATTCTAATAAGTTAGAACAATTTCATTCTGTTCGATTTATCATAGAGGCATATGACAGTTGTTTTTCGATATTTTAAAATTAATAATAAAACTATCTATAGATATAACAAGTTTAGTGAATGACAACTGAAATTTATTAAACGAAAAAATTATTGTTATAAAAAAATGCATCGGTTCGAAAGATTATTCGAGGATGGAAACGAAAGAAGAAATCGTGCAGTGAAAACCAGAACCAATTATTCTCTGGACTTGGGAGTGGTAGAAATTTTTTGTTTTTCACATGAACAAATTTAGCATGTATTATTAACTCCTATATAGATATAGGTGCAACTCTTATTTGCACCATGGAAGCGACCGAAACTACGCGTTGAGTTTTCTACAGCAGCTACTAACAGCTGATTGCATCGATGGAACAATGATTAATTATCATAATTAAGTATTTTCCACTAATTGCAAAATCGCTAATTTTTTTGCTTTATTTAGTGAATGTGCCATCTTAAAGCAGACTTTACAAATAAAGGTACACTAGTGAAAATAAATTGGTTACGTTTAAAAAAAATAAAATAAACCCAATTTTATTTTATTTTTTTTAAACGTAAGTGTACCTATATTAGTAAAGTCTGCTTTAAGATGGCACATTCACTAAATAAAGCATTACTCCAGCACTGAATGCCACAAATGTGCTCACGGTATACAAGACAATCACACATACTTACACGGTAAAAACACCCAATTGTGATTTTTGGTCAACACCGGGAATCGAACTCGAGACCCTCGATTACCAAAGAAGGACGCTACTTACTGTGCCAAAGAGGGCGGCGGTTAAGTTAAAGTACTGTTCAAAAATTATTGACAGTTAAAAAAGAGATTGTATTTTAAAAGTAACAAAAAATAAGTTTTATAATTGATTCTAAAAATTGAAATAAGAACTTTCAATTGAGAAACGTTTCTCTTAATGTATTATTATATATAGTATCACGTTTATATTTTTTAAATTTTGTATAGATCGTTACAACTTATCATAAAAACTTGAAAATTTGTTAATTATCATTTATCATTATCAAAATTTGATAAGTTCTCAAATTGATAAGTGAGTGAGATTTTGTTAATTTTGGTGAAAAACTTATCACTTATCATTATCAAAGAAACTTACTTATGATAAGTTGATAAGTAATAAGTCATAAGTAGTTGGTGCAATAGGGCCCAGGTCAATATTTTTAATTGTTTATTTAGGCCGTGTGTCAATTAGATAAAAAAATTATTAAATAATAAAATGGGAGAAAACTAAAATTTATTTTTGTTTCTTCACCATAAAATGAACAAAAAAATCAAAAAATTTGATTTCCTTGTCAAAATTTTAATTTTTAACTATTTTTCAACTCGAAACAGAAATATGTAACTACAGTAGAGTCTCGATTATCCGAATACTGTTTATCCGAACTCCGCTTTATCCGAACACTTTTAATTATGTATTATTTATTTATTTTTTAATTATTTTGTTATTTACACATTACACATATGTATGTTTAGTGAAATATGAATGAATAAAACATTGAAATTACTGAAAATGACAATTTAAATTCAAAATATCATGTTTATTTTAACCACCATAAAATGCAAGAGCATTTTACAGTGCATACAGAGCATTTCCGGATTATCCGAAAATTCGCTTATCCGAATTGTCTTCGGTCCCGACCACATCGGATAATCGAGACTCTACTGTATGTGGTGGAACTTGTTGAATGATTTGCTCGAGTGAAACATCATTCTATTTCTCTGTAAAAGAATGATCGAGCAGGCTTTGATCACAAAAGAATAAGCGAAATTAACGAAATAGTGTATATAGTCCTATTCAGATCTTAAAAAAAAAATTTTTTAATTGTTCTGCGCCAGCTTTCAGTGATGTAGAAAAAAAAATTATAAAAATTTTGATGGGTCGCATTTATCTTAGGTAACAAACCTAAATAAAATAATAAATAACCAATAAAAAGAATTATATTTCAGTTTTAATACACAAAATATTCAAAATGATTATGTATTTATGTTATTACAATCATATTTCAAGTGAAAATTAATAGGTCAAAAAAAAATTGCACGCCTTTTGAAAACAATGTCAACATTTAATTTTGGTACGCACTAAGGAGAATAAATGACAAAATGATATTCGTATCGAACAAAACCACAACAACATAAAAAGCAAAATCGGGTTTCAATTTAATTCTTAGTTTATCGAATTAAATATTAATTTCAAAAGTGTCAGTGATTATAAAAACATAAAATGTGTTAAATTATAAAAACATTTTGTGATTAAAAACGTTCCTTTTCTATTTAAATACAAATACAACATAAAAATGTAAACAATAAACATGAATTATTGTACTTAATACATCACTGTGTATCCGCCATATTCTTTCTGCGCGATATCTGTCAGAATTCCAGCGAGATTTGAAAACTACTATACTAGTGTATTAGATTCGAGAAACATATTGATTTGTTAACACAATGTATATTTGCAACATTTATGAGCACATTCATTTTTTGCATAGATAATTTTTTGCATAGGAAATTTGCAACTCATCCTATTATTTACTAAAAATTCGAATACTATTATTCGAATTTCTCTGTAAATCTGATTTATATTTTGGCAAAACCACTTAAAATATTTTTTATTAGTAATTATCTCTCTTAAATTCGAATTTTTCTTTAAATCGAAGAAAAAATGCAAGAAATTATCTATTCCATGTTCTTTAATTTGAACTTCTCGTATTTTTTGTATTTTCGTTTCACCATTATTTAATTATTTCAGTTTTTCTCTGTCTTTAAATTTTCACGAAAGGAGTACACTTCCCAATGGGAAATTTATAGATATGACTACTACTAAGTAACCAATTTCAAAAATCAAATCGAACAAGAAAAACTTGAAGTCGGTAGTGTCATATCTACTAAAATCGTAATATCTACTAATCGTACTATAGATATATCCACTGAAGAATATCCTCATTCTGTTGGTGATATTTGCGCCACGGAATATTTTGAGGATGAATCAATTTTGGAGCTTAGACGCCACAAAATTCATGAGGATTCAGAGGATGACGAAGTTTGGAAATTATTTACCAAATTTAAACATTAATCAGAAATTACATTTTGTGCAACAATATATAATGTATGCACAAATGTGCGTGCGTATTCATCTGTTTCGAATGTCATTTTATTTTCATCAAAGGCATAACTCAGCAACCAGCGGCCACTGTTTTGACGCAGACAAATTCAAATTCATTTCCATAAACAATAACAATGCGCCCAAAGTAGCAATAACAAAAATATAACTCTAAGAAAATTTTAAATTGGATAAAAAATTCGTGGAAAAATAAGAATATATATATATACATATATATATATATATATATATATATATATATATATATATATATATATATATATATATATATATATATATATATATATATATATATATATATATATATATATATATATATATATATATATATATATATATATATATATATATATATATATATATATATATATATATATATATATATATATATATATATATATATATATATATATATATATATATATTAAATAAAACAGTTTTAAAGGCCATTACTGGCCCCTTACTGAGTCAACAATTCGGCTCCAGCGGTTTCGATCCCGAGCATGGTCTTCATTCTGTCTAAGACAATCTGAAGAGGCCAAGTCGTTCTCTACACCGTGGAGCCATCGTCGCCTGCCACGACCTCTGCGCCTACCATATGGTGGCTCTCCTTTCAGAGATCGCTGCACAATTCGTTCCGGATCAGCACGCAGAACGTGCCCGAGCCAGCGTACTCGCTGAGATCTTATTTCATGTACAATATCCGGGATCTTCATCAGGTCTCTGATCTCGATATTGTACAGAGCTCGGTAGGTGCCATCTATTTCGCTTTTGGGCCGTAAATCACACGCCTGACGCTTCTCTCAAATGTTACGAGCCATCTCTCGTACTCATCCGTCAACGCCGTGCCAGCCGTATATATATATATATATATATATATATATATATATATATATATATATATACATACCTGTATATGTAAAAAAAATTGGTTCAACCAATTAATTAAAATGTTTAATGGATTTTCGCTGATGATAGGTATTGATGAAATGAAAATGATGAATACTTCATATTTGAAATGGCCTCGAGGAAAATTAATTAATGGGTTTCTCGTTTTACACAACAAAAATGATGAATTAAAATGAAAATTTGAAAACAACCAAACCTAATTTGATGAAGATTTTTGTTTTGTTTTTTATCATCAAATCAACATTGACTATTTTCCGTGTGAGCACACTTCAAAACATTTCTATTGATTTTTTCGAATTTTACGTAAAAAAATATTTCTTCATTTCTTATTCAAAAAATATTGTACGCATTTTGCATTACAAATATACGTTTATATATATATATATATATATATATATATATATATATATATATATATAAATATATATAATATATATATATATATATATATATATATATATATATATATATATATATATATATATATATATATATATATATATATATATATATATATATATATATATATATATATATATATATATATATATACATATATATATATATATATATATATATATATATATATATATATATATATATATATATATATTTTTTTTTTTTTTTTCTACACAACGCGGAATGAAATCGTTGTAAAATTAACGATTTTTCTCGGAATTATGAAGTAATTTCCAGTAAAACAGAATCTAGATAAAACCTAGCCAAACCTGTTCACACAAACAGTTGAACGGAAACCTTGACAATCAAGATACACTCCCACTTGTCTGGCATTTTTTTAATTTTGTGGAGTAAAAGTTTAGTTCTATTGAATTAATTCCATGGTAATTTTTTACATTTGCATAAATTCTAATAATTCCGAACTCTAAAATGCGTCATGGAAAAATCTTGATCACAGGCATAAACAATGCCAAATAGTTGGTATTTAGCCTCGAATCAAAACTAGTCTTGGCAAATTAAAGATTAAGCTAAATTGAGAATTTCGTACATTTAAATAAATCCCATAGTAATTTTTTCAATTTGATGTAAATTTGAATAAAGCCGAACTCTAAAATGCATCATGAAACAATTTTGATCACAGGCATGAAAAATGCAAAAGGTCCAGGTCTTTAGCCTAGAATTAACACTTGAAAAATTTAAGAATAAGCCATATCGAGCTTTCTGTACTTTTAAATAAATCCCATAGCAATTTATTCAATTTGATGTAAATTTGAATAATCATTATTTTAGTACAACAAACAAAATATCCATAAGTGCTCCCTTAATTTAACATTTTTAGAAATTTGTCAAAATTTGCGATCAACCGATGTTCAAACGAATCGTACACCATAATAAACATGTAAAAAATTAAAAATTTACTGAGCATTTCTCTTAAACAATATACGAGTAGCTGTAACGTTTATAAAATTCTTTAAAATTTTTTTATTTATTTTAAATTTGGTTTCTGATCGGCCCAATCCCACAATTTAAATCAGAAAAATTTTACAATTTGCACACAAAGCGAAAGTTTTACAACAAAATACTCTATATATTTTTATATTGGCACAACATCCTGCTGTTCACTAATTAACTCTCGTTAATAAAACACAGCTTCTCCAAACTTCGACAACATAATTTTATCTAAATTTAAAACTTATGTGGGTATTAGTATAAGGCATCATTAGGGAATAATAGTGACATGCCAAATACAACGTGTTTAAAAAAATTATGCTAAAGACAAGTGTTTCGGAAATAACTATATCAAATTATAGGAAATTACAATCTCTATAAACAATACGCTACAGATAATTAATTGATATATTCAAGTTGTTGTTATCCTGTATCTCAGTATATTTTAAACATTGACCTCCCTCCCCATTTTGTTACTCAAAATTAATCAAGGCATCGTCCTTTAAAATATTTGCACTCAAATCCATAACACCCTGTATAAATATATTATATATATATATATATATATATATATATATATATATATATATATATATATATATATATATATATATATATATATATATATATATATATATTTAATATATATATACATATGTATATCCATACATGATAAAAAAAAAACGTTCGTAATCGTTATATTATTTTTTTATTCTATCCTAAAATCATCATGATTTACTCACAATTCATCATAAAATAATAATTTTTCCACTCTTTTCACACTATAAAAGACAGAAAAGGAAAGTAAAATGTATTTTTCATTCGTAGATTGTGTTATAAAAATCACTAAATGTCACTCATACTTTTTTTTTAAATTTTATTACGAACCTCTGTCACCCGTCATATACTTTATAAGAAATACTCTCACAGGGAAAATATTTTCTCCACCTACCATCACTCTACCTATCGCGCCTCTTCATTCCTCTCCCAACGAATTTTCAAGTCTGCATTTGTGATGAAGGCAAACGTTTATTTTTTTGTTATGTATTTTTAGTTGGTAAGCATAAAAACAAATTACATTGATTATCATATTATTTTGCGGAAAAACTATTTATTTATACAACTAGAATAAATTTTCCACACTTATCTATTTCAAAACAAAAGAGAAATTATTTCTGATGTGCGCTTTTATTTTTTCTATATAGCTAAGCAAAAGATTTTGAATAGGACATTAATAGTCGTGTTTTTTAATTCAAAAATTTTCTTATTGGAATGAAGTTCTATAAGAATTTTCTCATTTTTTCAGTAAAATCTAAATGAATTTAATTTTTTATCAATAAATAAGATACATTTAATGTTAACCTACATATTTTAATTCACTATTATCGAAATAAAATCAAATTTAACTTTATTTTTCAATGTTCTGGATAAAACATTGGTTTTTTCAAGTTCGCGATAAATTCATAGTACACGAATTCGAAAAAAAGGGAAATTTTAAAAGGAAATATTTTAAACAAATATTTTTCATTGTTTTATGCTTGATACCTGTATTATTTCACAATAGACGTCAAAAAATATAGTTAGAAGTTGAAATTTATGCACATAAACAGAACTTAAATTAAATATATTGGTTAAACTAAATAAAATTACCCTGTATTATTCCCGATGTTCTTATAGAACTTGAAGTTCTGTTAATAAAAAAACGCACCTAATTAGAACTTGGCCCATAGATAATTCCATAAATTATTTACCCAGAACTTCACCATCGTTTCCCATTTTTGTAAATAATAAGATACTGCCTCTGCGTCATCTGTATGTTTACAAAGTAATTAAAATGCATTATATTAGGAGCGGAAATCGTTTTCGTGGTGTGGATATTAGTGGACCATATATATGTTACGGAACAAATCTAGGGTCTGGGTGCCTCGTCCCAACAAAGAACATTTCAAAAGAAATTTTTTGTACATCACACCGAAGCTAGTTAGTCAATTACCAATGGGCATTTTAAACGCAGTTACGCTGACTGAATTTTGTAGGCTGTTAAAAGAATGGCTCTTTACAGTCATTGATGTTGAGAGTCTGTTTAAAACGATTATGTAGCTTTGTCAAAAAATTTTGTTTTTTTAATTATATGCTTAATTGAGCTATTTTACTCATATTTCTATCATGTTGTTGTAGGTTGTGTGTAATTCATATTTACTTTTATATGATTTTTATTTTTATAGTTATTTTTTATCTTATTTTATTTTTTTTTATTTAATGTGTTTATATTTTATTTTTTGATTTTATTTTTATTTTGTCTAATTCTATTTTTATTTTTAGTCTTATTTCTATTTTTTTTGTAACTTTATACATATGTATGAATCGTGGCTCCGTGACATTTTTTTAAAAAATTAGGAGTTCACTAATAAATAAAAAAAAAAAAATATTGATATATGTAAATAATGCAGGGTGTCACAAAAGTGGACGATCAAACGAAATTTCCAAATTAAATAAAAGTTATTTAAATTTGAATACGTAAGATTCGACGTCAAAACTATAATTGTCGATAAAGTACTACGGTTGTCACAAATTATAATCTTTGTTGATAAAAACCAAAATTAAAAAATTGGCTACCCAATGAGTGTGTTTTTCTTACTAATCTATCTGTGATTTTATTTCATTTTAAAAATGAATTAAAATCTATGATGAAACTGAAAAAAGGTGCCTTTCTTAAATAATTTTGAAATGACTTAAAAAATGACATATAAAAGTTCCTTGCAACGACCTCTTTTTGATATAGGGGTTTAGATTTCCAACCTTCTCACTCCTATTTAAAATTAAAGTTGGGTGGATCAGTCTAGCACACAGTACCACAAATGGGCCCACGGTGCACTCCCCGGACAACATTACAACACTACAACAACAACACATTAAAAACAAGCAACCGTGATAGTTTGGACGCCATCGGGAATCGAACCCGAGACCCCCAAATCCCAAAGCAAGGATGATATTTTCTGTGCTAATGAGGGGGCTCACTCCTATTATGCATATCATAAAAAACATAACATAATATGTAGACGTCTTTGCGCGCGTTGTTATAAAAGCTGGATTATTGTTGAATGTTAAACGAAAACGATAATTCATTAAGGTTACATTTTTGTTTCTTTTATTCAATTTTGTTTTTTTTAGATTCAAATTTAAGTCATCATATTTTTTGTTATTTGCGTTACGTCGTTGGTTGTTAAGAAATCAAAACAAAACCTTAATTTTTATCTTCATCCATTTTTAATTAAATATTATATGACATAATTCTATTCTATAAATTTAGAAGATTTCTTATAAGATTTTAATTTAAAATTTTCCTAAATGTTAATTAAAATTTAATTAATTAAAAATTAATGTTGGTTAGATATAAATAAGCACGTCATAAAATCGTTTATAAAATGTTATACAAAATTCTAACTAGACTGGTGTCAATTAGTGGACGAATCTTTTTCCGTTTTCTTCACAATTTGAATAATTAAAAAAGACCGATACTAGGTTAACATGCTCCCCCCATACTGTGATCGTTACCATACTCCCCCACCTTGAGCATTCGGCATCGAATGATCAATATTAATTGGAAGTGGGCAATGATTGGTGATCGCTCTTTTAAACGTTCCGGAACTCGTTTTAAGGGACACAATATAAGGGACAATCTTTAAGGGACATTTTAACCTCCATTTCAAAGGTTGTATAGGTGTTCATTTTTGATGATGAACATGGTATACGGATAAAAAGATTTGTGGATTTATGCTGCCAGGGCCAATGATACGGCAGTTGCTGCAAGTATTCTTTTGACCATCCATTCCAGATTTACCAGCTGCCATTTCTTTACATATCTAAGATTATATGTTTGAGATATGAGGGGGTTTTGGTATTGCTGCCTGCGGTTGACCAATGATAAAATTTTCCGGAGTTAAGATTTCAACATCATCATCTGTAGTAATTGATATGATACTCGTAGCATAGGTTGACGTTGCCCACCATTCATTCGTCGAATATGTGGCAATGAATCGTAGCATTACTCATAAAAATACATCAGAAAACTAATCTGAGGCGAGTTCGAGATGAACTGCCTTAGTCGCCAGGCACATAAATACTGCCAAATAGGTTTTTGTTGGTGCTTTACTACGTACGTGATGAGATGATGAAAAAATAGAGGACCCGCATAGTCTACTCCGACATTATGGAATGGTGGTGAGACAATTACACGATCTTGGTCTAGCTGAAGTACAAAGGACACATTCCCGACAGACTTTATTAGGTAATTATCTTCCATTAATCAGCCAATAGTTTTGGCGAATCGCTGCTAGAAGAGCTTATTGTCCAACATGCAAATGTTTAACATGCATAGGCCCCATTTATTGTATATGAAAAGAAATGATCTTTTGGCGACAAAATTGTGTGACACGATGCGTATAACAGAGATACAAATTACATCCGTCCTCCGATCCGCATAGTAATTTCTGAGCATCTAAAAATATAGAAGATTCTAGTGCTACATCACGAACAGGTTAGATATAAATAAGCACGTCATAAAATCGTTTATAAAATGTTATACAAAATTCTAACTAGACTGGTGTCAATTAGTGGACGAATCTTTTTCCGTTTTCTTCACAATTTGAATAATTAAAAAAGACCGATACTAGGTTAACATGCTCCCCCCATACTGTGATCGTTACCATACTCCCCCACCTTGAGCATTCGGCATCGAATGATCAATATTAATTGGAAGTGGGCAATGATTGGTGATCGCTCTTTTAAACGTTCCGGAACTCGTTTTAAGGGACACAATATAAGGGACAATCTTTAAGGGACATTTTAACCTCCATTTCAAAGGTTGTATAGGTGTTCATTTTTGATGATGAACATGGTATACGGATAAAAAGATTTGTGGATTTATGCTGCCAGGGCCAATGATACGGCAGTTGCTGCAAGTATTCTTTTGACCATCCATTCCAGATTTACCAGCTGCCATTTCTTTACATATCTAAGATTATATGTTTGAGATATGAGGGGGTTTTGGTATTGCTGCCTGCGGTTGACCAATGATAAAATTTTCCGGAGTTAAGATTTCAACATCATCATCTGTAGTAATTGATATGATACTCGTAGCATAGGTTGACGTTGCCCACCATTCATTCGTCGAATATGTGGCAATGAATCGTAGCATTACTCATAAAAATACATCAGAAAACTAATCTGAGGCGAGTTCGAGATGAACTGCCTTAGTCGCCAGGCACATAAATACTGCCAAATAGGTTTTTGTTGGTGCTTTACTACGTACGTGATGAGATGATGAAAAAATAGAGGACCCGCATAGTCTACTCCGACATTATGGAATGGTGGTGAGACAATTACACGATCTTGGTCTAGCTGAAGTACAAAGGACACATTCCCGACAGACTTTATTAGGTAATTATCTTCCATTAATCAGCCAATAGTTTTGGCGAATCGCTGCTAGAAGAGCTTATTGTCCAACATGCAAATGTTTAACATGCATAGGCCCCATTTATTGTATATGAAAAGAAATGATCTTTTGGCGACAAAATTGTGTGACACGATGCGTATAACAGAGATACAAATTACATCCGTCCTCCGATCCGCATAGTAATTTCTGAGCATCTAAAAATATAGAAGATTCTAGTGCTACATCACGAACAGGGTACTCGTGGACGTCCTCCACACATCCGTTTGATGGAGCAGCCATATTCCATTGCTCTGGAATACAGTCCCCAAACCAAATATAAAATTATTCCCGTTCCACACTTCATCTGCGGATAGTAAGAATGGAGGTTCATTCCACCACAATTTCGATGACAACAATAATTTAGGCCTTATGCCCCTAGATTCATTTTCGATTCGATATGCAACCAGTTTTTTAATTTATAATGCGATTGTATAGAATAGTCACTAACAACGAAATAAACCACGTGGAACGTGCAATCACTTAGAAAACCAGGAGCGTTAGAGGGCCTAATCACGGGCATGAAAGAGTATCGGCTGGAACACGTTCCTCTTCAAGAAACTCGCTGGCCTAAAAGTGGAGACCATGTGTCCCAAGGCTATACGTTGCTCTACAGTGGAGATGACCTCGGAAATCTTGGAGCTGGACTTCTTATTGGGCCGCAGGTAAAGAACGCTGTTTTGGATTACCAAGCAGCCAATAACCGATTGTGTAAGCTTCGCTTGTGCATGAAGTTAGCCAACTTATCGATAATTTATGTACATGCGCCCACAGAAGTCTGCCAACCCTAAGATAAAGACTCCATTTACAATGGCTTGGATGATCTGATGGGATCTATACCCGAACACGATGTTAGAATGGTTATTGGGGACTTTAATGCTAGAGCTGGCTGAAATCAGACCGCCTTGTGTGAAAACATAGTATTCCCGACACGAAACTGCGACCGATAAGGGTGAGATAATGATGTACTTTGCAATTGCTCATCATCTTAAAATAGCAAGCACGTTCTTCCCTCACAAACAGAAGCATCTTAAACAGAAACATCTTAAACATCACAAACAGATCCTCGCGGAACTTCCCGCAGCCAAATTGACCATGTGTTAGTTTCTAAAGAACGGGCTCTGGTTGTGCAGGATGTGAGAACTTATCGATCAGCAACCAAATACGTAGGCAGCGATCATAATTTGGTCGCTGCAAAGCTACGATGGAAGTTTTCGTACAAGTCTGGGGACACAGCGAAAAGCATGATATGTTTCGACTGTGAAGGTCTGATAAATGATGATCAAAAGAAACGATTTCAGGATCTTGTCAGCGACAATATTGATGATGCTAATTGAATGGTTTGATGACGAGTGTCGTCTTGCGGTTGAGCAACAAAATATAGCCCATAGTGAAGTGCAACAACGTCCCACAATCGCGAGGAAAAACCAGGCTGTTCTTGCAAGAAGGGCAGCTAAGCAGATTTGTAGACGGAAAAAGCGAGAATGATGAAAGGCCGAGGTTCTGAAAGTACAACCACTCAGCAATCAGCGCAGTTCGCGTAATTTCTTTAAAGGAATTACTGGACTGCACCATACTTTCAGGCCTACGTCAAGTGCCGTTCGGGACCGGGATGGAAACCTATGTGTCAACATCGACGCAGTACTTGACGCATGGAGTGGACACTTTACTGAGCTGCTTGTTGCTCATCATGCGTCACAGACTGTTGTTGAGCCACCCCTAAGACAGACTACGGAGATTTGCACTGAGGAGTCATCCCATGAGGAATTCACTAAGGCCATGCAGAGATTGAAACGAAACCGCTCATTTGGAGTGGGCTGCATTAATTCGGAGCTCTTGATATTCGGAGGGGATACTTTGTGGAACTGTCTTTTTGACCTTATTCGATTAGTATGGCGAACCGAAGTTATGCCTGACGAATGGAAAGTGGCCGCGATATGCCCCATCTACAAGAATAGAGATCGCTTGAAGTGTGAGAATTATCGCGGTACAGCTCTCCTTTGCACAGCATACAAGTTACTGTCATACATTGTATTGGATAGAATCACTCCTTTAGTGGAGGGCTTGGTTGGTGACTATCAAGGAGGATGTCGTCCGAATCGATCAGTCACTGATCAAGTCTTTTCGCTGCGAATGATTCTATCTAAATATATTATGAGACATCCATCTCCGTACATCAGGTCTTCCTGGATTTCCGGCAGGCCTATGACTCGATCAATCGAGAGAGTTTGTGGTCTGCCCTGGAATACATAGGTATGCCAACAAAATTGGTACGACTGTGTAGGATGACAGTGACGCAGTCTCAATGCTGTGTTGAGAGCAAAGTATAGAACAGGCTATCGATAATTTTTGCAGTTAGCTCGGTTGTTCGGCAGGGATATGCTCTGTCCCCGATACTCTTCAATCTCATATTGGAGTACATCTTTCGTAAAACTGAAACACCTCAGCGCAACATCTTATAGATGGTACATACCGAGCTCTGTACAATTTCGAGATCAGAGTTCTGATGAAGATCCCCATATCCCCAGATCATGAAGTAAGATCTCACCGAGTACGCTGGCTCGGCCTCGTTCTGCGTGCTGATCCGAAACGAATTGTGCAGCGATCTCTGAAAGGAGAGCCACCATATGGTAGGCGCAGAGAGGTCGTTGCAGGCGACGATGGCTCCACGATGTAGAGAACGAGTTGGCTTCTTCATATTGTGTTAGAATGTATGAAGACGATGCTCAGGATCGAAACCGTTGGAGCCAAATAGTTGACTCAATAAGGGGCCAGTAATGGCCTTTAAAACTGTTTATTATTATTATTATGATCATTTATTGGCAATAGTGTTTCCGGTCTATAGGAGGAGTATCAAATAAGAGTCTCTCATGATATGACTGTTTCTAGTGACCGTATCCACGTATTTAATAATTTCTTACTGGTCGTTAACAGACTGGCTTTTTTTAACCTTCTTATTCTTTAATGTACACCGAAATATCAGATGTCGTAAGACACCTATATATGTGTTTAAGCGATGGCTAATGTTTATTTAAGTTTGGATAAAATTATATTTTAGAAAGCTGAACAGTAACGATACATTTATATCTACGAAATTTTCGGACGCAAAATACAAATTCTGAATATAGGAAATCCATAAATTTTTGATTTCAGGGATTAAGTTTTAAATTTAATTTTTGAAATAAATTTATTTGCGGTGAACAATATGACTATTCTGCTCTATAAATAGTCTAATCTAATATAATATTTTCTAAAATTTCCGACAACGTTTTCTCGTATAATAACCTCCCCATGGTGTTGTGTACCCCGATATTGCAAAAGAGTGTTATGTCTGCCATACATACATGTCTCATTATTTATATTCTGGTATTATTATTTTACCCTTAAAAACTATTATATATAAACGTTTTCCATTTATCATTTAACTGTTATTTTCAACATGAAAAAATAAAATTAGGCGAAAACCGAAGGAAACGAGGAACGCTGCGGTTTTGATTCTACAAAACATTCAATGATATTACATCTTTAACTCTTTCTCCTTTACCAAAAAAAAAAAAGAGAAAGTAAAATAAAATGTTCAACTTCCATTCTTTCCACATTTAACCTCAAAAAAATAAACAAAGATTTTCATTTTCATCTAAAAAAAAAACTAAATCAAAATTTTCTAATATAAATATATAAGAAAAAATCGAAAATATGTTTCTCGTTATTAATCACTCCGAAAATTAAAAGCACAAACATTTAAACAAAAAAAAAACAAAAATTAGTTTTTCCAAATTTTTTTTATCTGTTTTTCAAACTCCGTCCGTATATTATTTGGGCTGTTCACTTTTTTATTTATTTTTTATTTTTGAATCCTTTTTTTTTTTTACATATAACCTTCTCGCGCGCCAAATCAAATTTTCTTAATCTGTTTTGCTTTCATTTCATTTTTCTTTATAAATTCATTATGAAAATAAATTAAAAATTTCCAAGAATCATTTGAAGAAGAACTAGGAAAAATTAAATTTATTCTAATAAACAAAAAAGCAAAAAAAAAATAACATAAAAAAAAAGGGAAAAGATATCGTATAAAATTGGATTTTCCAAGTGTAGAAGTGGAAATCTTCAAAAGGAAAAGTTAAATTGGGTGTGATAGATGGCGGGGGTGAACACAGTTTCCACCCTTACTTTTTTTCTTTTAATGAATAAAACGATGAGATGATATCTCTCGTTTATTTAAAAAAAACAGAAAGAAAAAAGTATGTAATGCGGGAGCAAAGCTCGTTAATCAATTTTATATTAACCCTTTAATGGACGATGTTCGCCTCGCGATATATACATACATATATATACATAACATGGGCGTTGTCAGGATTTATTAAAGCACATACCAAGTATTTACTATGTGCTTTAGAATTTTTTTGTGCGGTATTGTTGTGCGCGGATGAGATTTTGCATTTTCATTTTGAATTTTTTTTGTAACAGTCTGTGTTATTTATTTCAGCTATATGTATAGCAGATAATGATGGTATCAAAGATGTATTTTCATTCTAATTAATAAAACGTCGAAATATTCTTTGAATTGGATGAGACATCCACCCAAATCTATATACCACTTCTTCAAAATGATAATGGTTGAAAATTTAAAATTGAAATAGGATGTGTTAGATATTTAAATTCATGTCAAAATATTGTTTTAGGCCTGGCGTCAATTCCCACATCAAAAAAACCCCAACAAAAAAAAATCTATTCGTTAGAAAAATAAAGAAAAAAATGTGTATGGTAATGTGATTGACTGTGTTTATTGTTGAACATTTTATTGGTCGCCCCCATCTTTCATTTCACTTGACAGTTTGTAAATTTTATGCATGTATTCGAAAAAACAAGATTCTTAACTATGTTCACAAATATCTTAGTTATGTACGTATGACTGAAATATTTCAGAGAAATAAATTGCAATGTATATTTCAGTATATTTATTTGCAGTGTATTATTCGCGTCTTCTAATGACATGAATTTATTTTTTTTTAATCGGCACAAAACCAGGAAAATCGATTTTGTACACTTCATTTTCATTACAACAACAGAAAACAAATAATTTATTAATCATGTTTTTCATTTACTTTAATAAATACAGTTTTCTTCTACATATATTTTTAATTTAGTCACTGAAGCCAAATAACATTTTTGGGTTGTTCTTATATATAATACGAGTGTATTTTAAAGGAAAACCAAAGAAAATAAATTATTGAGATTTTCGCACTGTTACAATATTTAATGTATAATAAATAATCATGTTATTATAGCAAAGAAAATGGAAAATTAAGGATTTCACGATAGGTGAATATCGTCAGTTATACGGTTTTCCTTAATCTACCTATTTCGTATATAAAAAATGTTATTGGGCCACTAAACATCCCCAACTTGTAGGACCGATACGTTTGAATTCAAAGTGAACAGGAAAAATATTGATTGATGTCCAGGCATGAGTCATCTAAAACTTCCACACAATTCATATAATCAAACTGGCCCACAGACAATAAAAATCTTATAAATTAGAAAGAAATGGCAAAAAGACGTTAGATTCAATCTTTATATCCATTTCTAGACATCGATGGAGTTCAAACCACAACGATGAGAAACATCCATTTATCATCCACCAGGAACGACCATCCAATCACTAAACTACTAATTTCGACATGAACAAATAATGCATAAATTAAGCCAATCAGCCAATCCATGGAAGTTAGAGAGCTGGTAAATGAAAAACGACGGGCACGTAACACTTGGTAAATTAATCGAACACCGGAGCACAAAACAATTCTTAACAATTTATGTAACAGACTCAAATCCCTTCTTAAAGAAGTTAAAAATGAATCAATCAACAGATATCTAGTTAGCCTAACTAATGAAAAAAATTGTAATTATCCACTGTGGAAGGCGACGAAAGGACTCAAAACACCCAAAATGCAAGTGCCTCGTCTCAAAAAGGATGATGGGATCTGGGCAAGAGGTTCCAAAGAGAAGGCTTAATTGTTTGCAGACCAAGACAAACTGCCAACGAAAATATAATGTTAATTCACAAGCTAGATGAGTTTGACATAAGCTTTTACAGAATTAAAAGAAGAAGTGAAAAGTAACATGAATGTTAAAAAAGGCCCACGTATGGCTTGATTACTTGCCAAATTATCAAGGCTCTAGCTCATAAAGGATTTCGTAAGCTATTACACATAATCAATGCAAGCTTCCGGTTAAAATATGTTTCGCGGCAATGAAAACCAGCAGAATGATAGTAAAACCTGATAAACCACCTAACGATGTGCGGATGAAGTTTGTCCTCAATTTGTCCTAAATTACGTCATTTAAAGTTAGGACACTTTTAGCACAAAATTCACTCGCCTATATAGGCGAATGAAGTTTTTCCTAAAACTGAATTAATTTTTAATTTATGTAAATGTATTAGTGTTGATAATAAATAAATAGCATACATTCGGGCAGATAAATTTTATCGTATATTTTAAACAATTAAAACTTTTGTCCATCCAATTAGTAAATAATCATTACATAAATAGATAAAAAATTTATATTAAACTAATTAAATAAATAACATGGTCATTTAATTTAAATTTGGTTTGGATATCACAAACTAGCTTGGCAATTTAACATTCAAAAGCTAGTATTTAATCTTACATTAAAAAATTACTAGTTTCGCATCAAAGAATTATTATTATTAGTGTAAGACAAATTATAAAAAAAACACAAAATAAAAAGTTTACTGATTATAATATAAAACACAATTTATTAAATGTTAAGGCCTTTGTGTTTTCCATTTTCTGGCCGCACAACAGATTTTTAACTTGGATATTTCATATCCAAATATGTAAAAAAGTCCGAAAAAGTACGAATTTCGTAAGAAGTGAGCAATTTATGGAATGATTTTTAATGAAAATGGCCGTGACCGCACTTGGGCTGATATTTTTTTGTTAGGCCATTGTGTTCTCCATTTTCTGGCCGCACAACAGATTTTTAACTTGGATATTTCATATTCAAATATGTAAAAAAGTCCGAAAAGGTACGAATTTCGTAAGAAGTGGGCAGTTTATGGAATAATTTTCAATGGAAATGGCCGTGACCGCACTTGGGCTGATATTTTTTTGTTAGGTCATTGTGTTTTCCATTTTCTGGCCACACAACAGATTTTTAACTTGGATATTTCATATCCAAATATGTAAAAAAGTCCGAAAAGGTACGAATTTCGTAAGAAGTGGGCAGTTTATGGAATAATTTTCAATGGAAATGGCCGTGACCGCACTTGGGCTGATATTTTTTTGTTAGGTCATTGTGTTCTCCATTTTCTGGCCACACAACAGATTTTTAACTTGGATATTTCATATCCAAATATGTAAAAATGTCTGAAAAAGTACGAATTTCGTAAGAAGTGGGCAGTTTATGGAATAATTTTAAATGAAAATGGCCGTGACCGCACTTGGGCTGATATTTTTTTGTTAGGTCATTGTGTTCTCCATTTTCTGGCCACACAACAGATTTTTAACTTGGATATTTCATATCCAAATATGTAAAAAAGACTGAAAAAGTACGAATTTCGTAAGAAGTGGGCAGTTTATGGAATAATTTTTAATGAAAATGGCCGTGACCGCACTTGGGCTGATATTTTTTTGTAAGGTCATTGTGTTCTCCATTTTCTGGCCGCACAACAGATTTTTAACTTGGATATTTCATATCCAAATATGTAAAAATGTCCGAAAAAGTACGAATTTCGTAAGAAGTGGGCAGTTTATGGAATAATTTTTAATGAAAATGGCCGTGACCGCACTTGGGCTGATATTTTTTTGTTAGGTCATTGTGTTCTCCATTTTCTGGCCACACAAAAGATTTTTAACTTGGATATTTCATATCCAAATATGTAAAAAAGACTGAAAAAGTACGAATTTCGTAAGAAGTGGGCAGTTTATGAAATAATTTTCAATGGAAATGGCCGTGACCGCACTTGGGCTGATATTTTTTTGTAAGGTCATTGTGTTCTCCAATTTCTGGCCGCACAACAGATTTTTAACTTGGATATTTCATATCCAAATATGTAAAAAAGTCCGAAAAAGTACGAATTTCGTAGGAAGTGGGCAGTTTATGGAATAATTTTAAATGAAAATGGCCGTGACCGCACTTGGGCTGATATTTTTTTGTAAGGTCATTGTGTTCTCCATTTTCTGGCCGCACAACAGATTTTTAACTTGGATATTTCATATCCAAATATGTAAAAAAGTCCGAAAAAGTATGAATTTCGTAAGAAGTGGGCAGTTTATGGAATGATTTTTAATGAAAATGGCCGTGACCGCACTTAAGCTGATATTTTTTTGTAAGGCCATTGTGTTCTCCATTTTCTGGCCACACAACAGATTTTTAACTTGGATATTTCATATCCAAATATGTAAAAATGTCCGAAAAAGTACGAATTTCGTAAGAAGTGGGCAGTTTATGGAATAATTTTCAATGGAAATGGCCGTGACCGCACTTAGGCTGATATTTTTTTGTTAGGTCATTGTGTTCTCCATTTTCTGGCCACACAACAGATTTTTAACTTGGATATTTCATATCCAAATATGTAAAAAAGTCCGAAAAGGTACGAATTTCGTAAGAAGTGGACAGTTTATGGAATAATTTTTAATGAAAATGGCCGTGACCGCAATTGGGGTGATATTTTTTTGTTAGGCTATTATGTTCTCCCTTTTCTGGCCACACAACAGATTTTTAACTTGGATATTTAATATCCAAATATGTAAAAATGTCTGAAAAAGTACGAATTTCGTAAGAAGTGGGCAGTTTATGGAACGATTTTTAATGAAAATGGCCGTGACCGCACTTGGGCTGATATTTTTTTGTTAGGTCATTGTGTTTTTCATTTTCTGGCCACACAACAGATTTTTAACTTGGATATTTCATATCCAAATATGTAAAAAAGTCCGAAAAGGTACGAATTTCGTAAGAAGTGGGCAGTTTATGGAATAATTTTTAATGAAAATGGCCGTGACCGCAATTGGGGTAATATTTTTTTGTAAGGCCATTATGTTTTTCCTTTTCACAACAGATTTTTAACTTGGATATTTCATATCCAAATATGTAAAAATGTCTGAAAAATACGAATTTCGTAAGAAGTGGGCAGTTTATGGAATAATTTTCAATGGAAATGGCCGTGACCGCACTTGGGCTGATATTTTTTTGTTAGGTCATTGTGTTCTCCATTTTCTGGCCACACAACAGATTTTTAACTTGGATATCTCATATCCAAATATGTAAAAATGACCGAAAAAGTACGAATTTCGTAAGAAGTGGGCAGTTTATGGAATGATTTTTAATGAAAATGGCCGTGACCGCACTTGGGCTGATATTTTTTTGTAAGGCCATTGTGTTCTCCATTTTCTGGCCACACAACAGATTTTTAACTTGGATATTTCATATCCAAATATGTAAAAATGTCCGAAAAAGTACGAATTTCGTAAGAAGTGGACAGTTTATGGAATAATTTTTAATGAAAATGGCCGTGACCGCAATTGGGCTGATATTTTTTTGTTAGGTCATTGTGTTCTCCATTTTCTGGCCACACAACAGATTTTTAACTTGGATATTTCATATCCAAATATGTAAAAAAGTCCGAAAAGGTACGAATTTCGTAAGAAGTGGGCAGTTTATGGAATAATTTTTAATGGAAATGGCCGTGACCGCAATTGGGGTGATATTTTTTTGTTAGGCCATTATGTTCTCCCTTTTCTGGCCACACAACAGATTTTTAACTTGGATATTTCATATCCAAATATGTAAAAATGTCTGAAAAAGTACGAATTTCGTAAGAAGTGGGCAGTTTATGGAATAATTTTCAATGGAAATGGCCGTGACCGCACTTGGGCTGATATTTTTTTGTTAGGTCATTGTGTTCTCCATTTTCTGGCCACACAACAGATTTTTAACTTGGATATTTCATATCCAAATATGTAAAAATGTCTGAAAAACTACGAATTTCGTAAGAAGTGGGCAGTTTATGGAATAATTTTCAATGGAAATGGCCGTGACCGCACTTGGGCTGATATTTTTTTGTTAGGTCATTGTGTTTTCCATTTTCTGGCCACACAATAGATTTTTAACTTGGATATTTCATATCCAAATATGTAAAAAAGTCCGAAAAGGTACGAATTTCGTAAGAAGTGGACAGTTTATGGAATAATTTTTAATGAAAATGGCCGTGACCGCAATTGGGGTGATATTTCTTTGTTAGGCTATTATGTTCTCCCTTTTCTGGCCACACAACAGATTTTTAACTTGGATATTTCATATCCAAATATGTAAAAATGTCTGAAAAAGTACGAATTTCGTAAGAAGTGGGCAGTTTATGGAATGATTTTTAATGAAAATGGCCGTGACCGCACTTGGGCTGATATTTTTTTGTTAGGTCATTGTGTTCTCCATTTTCTGGCCACACAACAGATTTTTAACTTGGATATTTCATATCCAAATATGTAAAAAAGTCCGAAAAGGTACGAATTTCGTAAGAAGTGGGCAGTTTATGGAATAATTTTTAATGAAAATGGCCGTGACCGCAATTGGGGTAATATTTTTTTGTAAGGCCATTATGTTCTCCCTTTTCTGGCCACACAACAGATTTTTAACTTGGATATTTCATATCCAAATATGTAAAAATGTCTGAAAAAGTACGAATTTCGTAAGAAGTGGGCAGTTTATGGAATAATTTTTAATGGAAATGGCCGTGACCGCACTTGGGCTGATATTTTTTTGTTAGGTCATTGTGTTCTCCATTTTCTGGCCACACAACAGATTTTTAACTTGGATATTTCATATCCAAATATGTAAAAATGTCTGAAAAAGTACGAATTTCGTAAGAAGTGGGCAGTTTATGGAATGATTTTTAATGAAAATGGCCGTGACCGCAATTGGGCTGATATTTTTTTGTTAGGCCATTATGTTCTCCCTTTTCTGGCCACACAACAGATTTTTAACTTGGATATTTCATATCCAAATATGTAAAAATGTCTGAAAAAGTACGAATTTCGTAAGAAGTGGGCAGTTTATGGAATTATTTTTAATGAAAATGGCCGTGACCGCATTTGGGCTGATATTTTTTTGTTAGGTCATTGTGTTCTCCATTTTCTGGCCACACAACAGATTTTTAACTTGGATATTTCATATCCAAATATGTAAAAATGTCTGAAAAAGTACGAATTTCGTAAGAAGTGGGCAGTTTATGGAATGATTTTTAATGAAAATGGCCGTGACCGCACTTGGGCTGATATTTTTTTGTTAGGTCATTGTGTTCTCCATTTTCTGGCCACACAACAGATTTTTAACTTGGATATTTGTACGCGATGGGTTCACTAGTATTTGTGCGGGACCAATATCGGCACTTATGTGAAGTAAAACACAGCACAAATTATAACTTCGTCACTTGACGTAAAATAAAAACTTTATTTATCTTAGGCACATATAATAGTATAGACTTTTATAATTAATTTGTTTACTTAATTATCAAACATATTTGAGTATAACTATAATTATTATTATTATATAAATTTAGCTTTATTTTAGCTTTTTAATTTTTTCACTGCGGTTGTTGATGTTACTCCGGTTGTTTTAATATTGATTGACATTGTCTTCTATTATTACTCATCCATCGTCCGAAATACAAATTGCATCGTTTTTTGTTGTTGTATATTATATACAATAAAATTGTATATAATGATTTTGCGTCAGGTGTTTTTGCGCGCGCGAAATACTTGTTGTGTAGTCGCCAAGTATTATGCATATTGTTGCGACCGCTACATCACCCCCCTGCAAGTAAACTCCCTCCAAATTAAAAGGTTAGTGGTGGGAATGATTGGATAAAATGTGATTAAGGATTAATTAGGAATCGGACAGACTTTCTAGGAGTTGTTTGGTTAATTACTAAGTTACACTCAGCTAGGATACCGTATGCCGGCTTTAATCTGTCAATAGAAACATTTACATTCTTGCCTTTTACATCAAGAATGTAATGTTTACGAAAACGACGAATGACTTTGTAAGGTCCTTCGTATGGAGGTGTTAGGCCCGTTCGTACTCTGTCAATACGAATGAATACGTACTCGCAATTGTTTAAGGACTTGGGAATAAAAATAGGCGGGTTAGTTGACTTGCGAGTGTCAATAGGAATTATGTTGCGCATGGCTGCGCGAAGCCTTTCGACATAGTCATGTGGATCGGAACTATCCTTGGAACTTGTTTCGAAAAATTCTCCTGGTAATCTGAGGGCTTGACCATAAACTAGTTCAGCTGGGGAGCATTTTAATTCATCCTTTATTGTTGCTCGTATTCCCAGCAAGACGATAGGAAGCTCTGTGCTCCATTTAATGGTATTTTCTCGAGCTTTGAGCGAAGCTTTAAGTTGTCGGTGGAATCTTTCGACCATACCATTTGCCTGCGGATGATAGGCAGTGGTACGAATTCTATGTGCGCCTAGTAAACGCGTAAGTTCGGAAAAGAGTTTAGACTCGAATGGACTGCCTTGGTCTGTCGTGATTTCAAGAGGTATCCCAAATCTTGAAACGTATTGCTCGACAAATGTCTTAGCAATAGTGGCAGCGGTGCTATCTTGAATAGGGTATGCCTCAGGCCAACGAGTAAAGCGATCGACAATGGTGAGCACATACACAAAACCTTCGGATGGTGGTAATGGTCCCACTATATCCATGTGTATATGCTCGAACCGCTCAGAAGGCAGGTTAAATTGTCCGGGTTCGGACTTTATGTGTTTATGAACCTTGCTCTTCTGGCAACCAATACAGGACTTCACCCTTTAAAGGATGAATTATACAAAGCAAAAAAAAATGTTGGGAAAAATCAGCGAAAAAAAATGTATATAATAATAATAATGTTAGAAAAATAAATAATAATAATCAAAATATTTTAAAAGAAATAAATAATGATAAAAAAAAATAATAAAAATGGTTTTTCAAAACTTAGCTGATGATTTTTTTTGTTGATGGTTGCCCTCGATCAGCTGTTCGACCTTGAATGTATGTGGTTGAATATTGAATTTTCCGCTCGTTCGGTTATGTGATTTTAATCCCGTAATATATGGTTGGCCTTGTTGATGACGTTGGCTGCGTTATTCCGTATTATATACTTTGCATATCCGAATGCGAATTGAATATTTATAAATAATTATATCCAAATTTCTGGAGCAAATTTTGATGATACTATGTCTTTTTTATTTTTGTGTAATACTTTTTGACTGTAGTACTTTTAGTATAACTTATATACTATACACTTGAAATTTTACATTGACGATGACGTCATCGTTTATGTACTATAACGATGTTTATTGCTGTTATATATTAATGTATAGCGAACTTCTCACGTACATTAGAACATTTGATAGTTTTTTACTTATTAGTTTATGGCACTAGATATGTATGTAATATTATGTTTGCACTATTCACATCACGTCGGGGTCACCACTTGTACGCGATGGGTTCACTAGTATTTGTGCGGGACCAATATCGGCACTTATGTGAAGTAAAACACAGCACAAATTATAACTTCGTCACTTGACGTAAAATAAAAACTTTATTTATCTTAGGCACATATAATAGTATAGACTTTTATAATTAATTTGTTTACTTAATTATCAAACATATTTGAGTATAACTATAATTATTATTATTATATAAATTTAGCTTTATTTTAGCTTTTTAATTTTTTCACTGCGGTTGTTGATGTTACTCCGGTTGTTTTAATATTGATTGACATTGTCTTCTATTATTACTCATCCATCGTCCGAAATACAAATTGCATCGTTTTTTGTTGTTGTATATTATATACAATAAAATTGTATATAATGATTTTGCGTCAGGTGTTTTTGCGCGCGCGAAATACTTGTTGTGTAGTCGCCAAGTATTATGCATATTGTTGCGACCGCTACATATTTCATATCCAAATATGTAAAAATGTCTGAAAAAGTACGAATTTCGTAAGAAGTGGGCAGTTTATGGAATAATTTTTAATGAAAATGGCCGTGACCGCACTTGGGCTGATATTTTTTTGTTAGGTCATTATGTTCTCCATTTTCTGGCCGCACAACAGATTTTTAACTTGGATATTTCATATCCAAATATGTAAAAAATTCCGATAAAGTACGAATTTCGTAAGAAGTGGGCAGTTTATGGAATGATTTTTAATGAAAATGGCCGTGACCGTACTTGGGGTGATACTTTTTTGTTAGGCCATTATGTTCTCCCTTTTCTGGCTACACAACAGATTGTTAACTTGGATATTTCATATCCAAATATGTAAAAAATTCCGATAAAGTACGAATTTCGTAAGAAGTGGGCAGTTTATGGAATAATTTTTAATGAAAATGGCCGTGACCGCACTTGGGCTGATATTTTTTTGCTAGGCCATTGTGTTCTTCATTTTCTGGCCGCACAACAGATTTTTAACTTGGATATTTCATATCCAAATATGTAAAAAAGTTCGAAAAAGTACGAATTTCGTAAGAAGTGGGCAGTTTATGGAATGGTTTTTAATGAAAATGACCGTGACCGCACTTGGGCTGATATTTTTTTGTTAGGTCATTGTGTTCTCCATTTTCTGGCCACACAACAGATTTTTAACTTGGATATTTCATATCCAAATATGTAAAAAATTCCGATAAAGTACGAATTTCGTAAGAAGTGGGCAGTTTATGGAATGATTTTTAATGAAAATGGCCGTGACCGTACTTGGGCTGATATGTTTTTGTTAGGCCATTGTGTTCTCCATTTTCTGGCCGCACAACAGATTTTTACCTTGGATATTTCATATCCAAATATGTAAAAATATCTGAAAAAGTACGAATTTCGTAAGAAGTGGGCAGTTTATGGAATAGTTCTTATTGAAATGGGCCGTGACCTCACATGGAGTGATATATTTTTATAAAGTAATTGTGATTATCATTAATTGACGCACAGCAAACATTAATATTACTTACCTAAACCCGAATATTTCATATCCAACCTATAAAAATGTCTATTTTCTGACCACTCAACAGCTATGTGGCTTTTAAATTTTATATTCCTATCTTGTGATCGGTATCATTAGTTGTTGTGACGGCATGGTGATATTAGCCGTGTTTCTTGACGTATGATCTGATCCGGATCAGATCATATCTGCTTCCCTTTCATTTGTATAGCCGCTTTTCATGAAATCAACACAAAAATTGTATTATTTTTTGTTTATAGGTTATTATTTTGATCCTAGTAGCATTTTGGTTCAAAATTTTTATACAAAAACAAAAAATAGTACAATTTTTGTGTTGATTTCATGAAACGCGGCTATACAAATGAAAGGGAAGCAGATATGATCTGATCCGGATCAGATCATACGTCAAGAAACACGGCTATTATAATAATAAGCAGTATTTAAAAACCATTACTGGCTTCTTAATGAGTCAATAATCAGGCTCCACCGGTGTCGATTCTGAGCTTAGTTTTCATACTGTCTTGGACAACCTGAAAAAGCCAAGTCGTTTTCAACACCGTGGAGTTATGGTCGCCTGCAACGACCTCTACGTTAACCATATGGTGGCTCTCCTTTTAGAGATCGCTGAAGAATTCGTTTCGGATCAGCACGCAGAACGTGATCGAGCCAGCGTACTCGGTGAGATCTTACTTCATGTACAATGTCAGAGATCTTCATCAGATCTCTGATCTCAAAATTGTATAGAGCTCAGTATGTACCATCTACTTCGCGGTTTGGGACGTAAATCACACGCATGCTTCTTCTCTCAAATGTAGGAAGCCATCTCTCGTACTCGTCTGTCAGCGTCCAACTCACACCACCATACATAACAACGGGCCTGATCAACGCTTTGATCTGGAGTCCAACAGACGCTGAAAACTCTACAAGCGGATCAATTATTTTTTCACTCCGTTGCTATTTAGTCCAATCACGCATATGTCATCTGCATATGCAAGCATCTGATTGGACTGGCGATATAAGATGTTGCACTGAGGTGTTTCAGTTTTACGAAAGATGTACTCCAACATGAGATTAATCAGGGACAGAGCATCTTCCTTCCAAACATCAGAGTTAACTGTAAAAGTTCTCAACTTTAACACATTATACACACCGAGCAAATAGCGCAGTGGTTAAAGCTGGGACGTTTCGATCGGGAGGTACCGGGCTCGAATCCCAACAGAGGCGGGATGCAAAAGAGATTTTTCATCTCCCGATTACGATTGGTGATTAAATTGAAAACATCTATGACCCTCTGTTGGAATGTAGAACTCATGGGACGACCCATCTTCCATGTCACTGTACAGGGTGACATGGAGCTATGCAATGCGCAGGTGGTATACTGTACTTGTGTGAATGGGATGAATGGCTTGAATGAATGTTAGTGTGAATGTGGGTATTGCACCGTGGATCCATTAGTGGCATTGAGTGCTGGAGTAAAATCCGCCCAATTTTAGTCACTCTCGATTGATCGAGTCGTAGGCCTGCCAGAAATCCCGGAACACCTGATGTACGGGGATGAATGTTTCATAATATTTAGATAGAATCATTCGCAGCGAAAACACCTGAATAGTAACTGATCGAGTCGAACGAAATCCTCCTTGATAGTCATCAATAAGGCCCTCCGTTAGAGGCGTGATTCTATCCAATATAATGTAAGATAGTAACTTGTATGCTGTGTAAAGGGGATTTTGGCCGGGATAGTTCTCACACTTCAAGTGGTTTCTCTTTTTGTAGATTGGGCATATCGCGGCCACTTTCCATTCATCAGACATAACTTCGGTTCGCCATACTAATCGAATAAGATCAAAAAGACAGTTTCACAAAGTATCCCCTCCGACTGTCAAGAGCTCCGAAATAATGCAATCCACTCCAGGTGAGCGGTTTCGTTTTAATCTCTGCATAGCCTTAGCACTTCCTCCTCATGGGGAGGGTCTTCAATGCAAATCTCCGCAGTCTATATTTGAGGTCACTCAACTATGACATGGATATATAGCCTGGTTGAATTGGCCAACACAGCTTGAGAATTTTCTTACGATTGATTCAAATTTTATTTGAATTTCCTAAACGGCTAAGATATTATTAATTTGGTTGAAATTCTTAAACCACGACAGCCGTCATTTAAAATTTGAATCAAGAAAAACTATGCTTGCTTAACCATGTTTTTATATTTTTTATTTATTTACATCTATAAATTCTTTTATCTTAACCACAATATTTACACTTATTTTCTAAAATAATTGCTCGTATTCCGTTGCATGATCTATGCACTTTTCTATTGCAGCTAGAACACACAAGTGGATTTTCATCCACTTCATCGAAACACATAATGCAATTTGCTAAAGAGGATAAAGTTTTTTCCATTATGAGTTTTTTTAAATACAATCTGTATTCCGCTACAGTTTTTAAATACTCCCTACGTTTTTCCGATGTCATCAAAGGGATAGTTTTGTTATTTGAAATAACATCAACTGCATAAGTTACCAAAGCTCCACAATTATAATTATCTTTTTGTAGTGGTAGAGTATAATTTATCTCACTTTTAAAACATGTTTTTTCCACTTTCCAAAATTCTTGCAATTTTTGGTAAAATGTAGAAGCTTTTTTTATTAATACGTGGTTAACAAAACTAGGATTTAAGGGATCATACGTCTGAATGGTTTTTTTTACAGTGTTTAGTATAACCACAACCCAATGGTTTCCATTTTGAAGAATGGGAATATATAATATGTTTTTTCCCCAGCACACCTTTGGTAGTTCATCGCCATTTGAAATATTATAATCAAATTTATCGTTGAACGCATCAAGACAATAATCATTTGTTTCTATTAATAATAGATTACATGCTATAAACAAGGCATTCGCGGTAAAATATTCTTTGTTATTCAATGAAGAATAACAAATATTCGTCATTCGTGCAGGTCGTCCAAAATTGAACTGAAATATTTCAAAGCAGTCACCTTGCCTTGTCATATTATCAAAATATGTCAAGCTTTTCCATTCAAAAAAATCTAGTTTTTTCGCCTTGATAATTTTCTGGAGAGCATGTCTACCGCAATATTTTGATTTTTTCCTAGATGGCTTCCCCCACATTTCCTCTAAATTAACATTAGTCGGGTCTTCTTCATCTCCCCCTTTGATTCGTGGAGTATTATATGAAGCAGTTGATTCGGATGTTTGTCTCCCTGGAGTCCTTCGTTTGGTTGGAATTAAAGATTCAATCTCCAAAGTATTTAATAATAGTTTCGTGGTGTTTTTTAATTCATTAATGAATCGACCCAATTTCATATTTGGCTGTCGTATTAAATTATTTTTTATTAAGTTGAACCAATTTTCTACTATAGCGTTCGCTGGCCTGGCGTTTACACCCGTATTTTTTAAAATTATGGAACCCCACAAAGGTAAATACGAAAAGTATTTGTTTATACAAAATATCACAAAATCTTTTGAATAGTACTGGTTTTCACTGCAATTTTGTTTTTTTTCTATTACATCAATATCTTTGATGGTCTCTATATATATTTTATTAAACCTCACATAGTATGGGGATGCAGTATATGTAGTTCCTGTAGCTTCATCTGCTTGATCATCGTTTTGAGACGTATCACTGGATGGATTGTAAGATTCCGTACTAATATCGCTCGTTTGCCGTTTTACTTGTCTGAGAAATGTTCCGTAGGCGGCCAAAAACAAATCGTGTTTATATCGAGAACAACAAACGATGCAAAACACTTTAAAAAGTTCATCGATATCCGATAATTTCCCACAGTCTAATATTAGGAAAAATACCACCATTATAAATTCTCTTAATTCTTTCAAACATGCCTTCAATTTCCAATGAATTTGTCGAACAAGAATGGCCGAAAAATGCGAGCAACAAATATAGACACAAATAAGGTCAATATTTGCTCTTTCTCCACGCAGAAACTCATACGTTTGATTCAAATACGGAATAATTTTCATTCCATTCATCACCAAGAGTATACTATTAATAAATACCCAAGACCAATCGCAAATAAAACATTTGGGTAGCATAATTTTAGGTTTGGCCCGTTCAATTGATTTTTTAAAATCAGTAAGAAATTTTATTATCTCAGCCGTATCATGTTGACATGTAATCAATTCGCTAACTGGAATTGTTGTGTTATTTATGTTAATTACGCAAGCATAATAATAAATACGAGAATACTTATGATGCGGACAGCAGTTTGGGTTTCGAATTAAACCACCAGTGGCATCAATGTACACTGGAAGATTTTTATTTAATATCCTTAGTTCGTCGGTCCTCATCAAAATTATTGATAACGGTTCCGCGACCGAAAATATATATTTTTCATTTTGAGGTTGGTTTCTAAATTGTGAAAAAGCATCAGCTACTTCACAACCTTTAATCATGTCCTGTTCCAACATTCGTTCCGAACGCGCCTTTCGCAAAACATTCGCCTTTACTATGGTTTGTGTATTACCTGCACTTAATAACTCTTTATCTAACGATGTGTTGTTTTCAAGATATGCCTGATATGGTAAAATGTGCCTCATTTTATTTTGCATTTCGAATCTCCATTCTCCTCTGAGCTGTGAAAACTCTTTATATATTCCGTGAGTTTCAACGTCGTCACCTTTAGTCAGCATCTCCATGCAATTACCGTGAATATAAAATTTATATCGTTGATTGTGACTACGATATTTACAGTGAGCATACTGTATAAATTTGTTAGTCTTCTTATTATAATTTAAACTCCTGAAGCTTATCACGCAGTTATTCTTTATGTTGGTTAACGCCACTCGAATACTCTTTCTTAGTTTTTCTTTTGACCAGTTCTCAAAAACATTTACCGAAATGTTCATAAAACCACGTGAAATCCATTGATTTTTTGGTGGGCTAATAATATCAAAGGGGAAATTATTAAAATCAATTGATTGATCTGGCGATCTTCTGATTAGGGTGTCCGCAATGTTAGGTGCTGTTAATACTGATGGACATATTTCATCCGTAAGAAGTAGAATATTATTTGTTATAGCATTTTCAACGTTACTGGTAGTTTTGTCTTCAGAAAATATATCGTCATGTGAAGTTCTTACTGAATTAGAGGAACTATCTGAAGTCTGTTGCATTTCATTACCAGATATAATTATATTTTCACTAACATTTTTGGGTAAAGTACTACAGATTTCTTCATTACCGGTAACAAATTGATCATGATCTAGTAAATCTCGATTTTGAATTTTTCGTTTCCACAAGTTATAAATTTGCAGCCTATTTTTATCATTATCCGAAACCTTTAATTCCATAAAAATTTTGGTCAATAGGCTAGATTTCTTACGAGAACGAGGAATTCTTCCATCATACATTGAAATTAAGATATTTTTAAGAATAAGAGGATTAATTTTTCCTCCGTTTTCTTGAACAACTTTCATTTTAAAACACTAATTACAACTTTAAAGTTTGTATTCACAATCTTATTAAATTTAGGCACTGTTTTCAACACTATAATCAAAGCACAACTTTACAGTTTGTTTTCACTTTTATGAAAATAATAGTACAACTTTATAGTTTGTATTTAATAAATAACTTAAATTATAATCACAGATTTAACACACCTAACCACGAATTTAATAATTATATTAGTAGAAAAACTATGCACTCACGGATTGTTAACACTTACTAACAATAACGAATATTCACAAGAGAACTATTTGTTACCAAAAATGTAATTGATATGTATCCTAGATAATTTTAAGATCTAATAATTAACTATTAAATAAAAAAAACAAAAATAATATCATAAAACTGCATTTGATGGAAACTGGATGCAAATGTTAGTAAAAATTTGGAAACAAAAGAAATAAAAATAAATAGAAATTGGGAAACAGGAAAGGAAAACCAAAAAAACAATTACGTATTTTCGATAATATCGTTTCCTCTTAATCATTTAGATACATAATTTAAATAATTTGAAGGTGTTAAGTGCCTGAAAAAATTATTTTAATAGAATTATTGCGATGTAGTTTTAGCTTAATACATTGCAGGTAGGACCCGCTTTTCTATAGAAATTAAAGTCACGCCAATTTCATTAAAAATTATTCCATAAACTGCCCACTTCTTACGAAATTCGTACTTTTTCAGCCATTTTTACATATTTGGATTGGAAATATCCAAGTTAAAAATCTGTTGTGTGGCCAGAAAATGGAAAACACAATGACCTAGCAAAAAAATATCAGCCCAAGTGCGGTCACGGCCATTTTCATTAAAAATTATTCCATAAACTGCCCACTTCTTACGAAATTCGTACTTTTACGGACTCTTTTACATATTTGGATATGAAATATCCAAGATAAAAATCTGTTGTGTGGCCAGAAAATGGAGAACACAATGACCTATTAAAAAAATATCAGCCCAAGTGCGGTCACGGCCATTTTCATTAAAAATTATTCCATAAACTGCCCACTTCTTACGAAATTCGTACTTTTACGGACTTTTTTACATATTTGGATATGAAATATCCAAGATAAAAATCTGTTGTGTGACCAGAAAATGGAAAACACAATGGCCTAACAAAAAAATATCATCCCAAGTGCGGTCACGGCCATTTTCATTAAAAATTATTCCATAAACTGTCCACTTCTTACGAAATTCGTACTTTTTCGGACTTTTTTACATATTTGGATATGAAATAGCAAAGTTAAAAATCTGTTGTGCGGCCAGAAAATGGAGAAATCAATGGCCTAGCATAAAAATATCAGCCCAAGTGCAGGCACGGCCATTTTCATTAAAAATTATTCCATAAACTGCCCACTTCTTACGAAATTCGTACTTTTTCGGACTTTTTTACATATTTGGATATGAAATATCCAAGTTAAAAATCTGTTGTGCGGCCAGAAAATGGAAAACACAATGGCCTAGCAAAAAAATATCAGCCCAAGTGCGGTCACGGCCATTTTCATTAAAAATTATTCCATAAACTGCCCACTTCTTACGAAATTCATACTTTTTCGGACTTTTTTACATATTTGGATATGAAATATCCAAGATAAAAATCTGTTGTGTGGCCAGAAAATGGAAAACATAATGGCCTAACAAAAAAATATCAGCCCAATTGCGGTCACGGCCATTTTCATTAAAAATTATTCCATAAACTGCCCACTTCTTACGAAATTCGTACTTTTTGGACATTTTTACATATTTGGATATGAAATATCCAAGATAAAAATCTGTTGTGCGGCCAGAAAATGGAGAACACAATGGCCTAACAAAAAAATATCAGCCCAAGTGCGGTCACGGCCATTTTCATTAAAAATTATTCCATAAACTGCCCACTTCTTACGAAATTCGTACTTTTTCGGACTTTTTTACATATTTGGATATGAAATATCCAAGATATAAATCTGTTGTGTGGCCAGAAAATGGAGAACACAATGACCTAACAAAAAAATATCAGCCCAAGTGCGGTCACGGCCATTTTCATTAAAAATTATTCCATAAACTGTCCACTTCTTACGAAATTCGTACTTTTTCGGACTTTTTTACATATTTGGATATGAAATAGCAAAGTTAAAAATCTGTTGTGCGGCCAGAAAATGGAGAAATCAATGGCCTAGCATAAAAATATCAGTTCAAGTGCGGTCACGGCCATTTTCATTAAAAATAATTCCATAAACTGCCCACTTCTTACGAAATTCGTACTTTTTCGGTCTTTTTTACATATTTGGATATGAAATATCCAAGTTAAAAATCTGTTGTGCGGCCAGAAAATGGAGAACACAATGGCCTAGCAAAAAAATATCAGCCCAAGTGCGGTCACGGCCATTTTCATTAAAAATTATTCCATAAACTGCCCACTTCTTACGAAATTCATACTTTTTCGGACTTTTTTACATATTTGGATATGAAATATCCAAGATAAAAATCTGTTGTGTGGCCAGAAAATGGAAAACATAATGGCCTAACAAAAAAATATCAGCCCAATTGCGGTCACGGCCATTTTCATTAAAAATGATTCCATAAACTGCCCACTTCTTACGAAATTCGTACTTTTTCGGACTTTTTTACATATTTGGATATGAAATATCCAAGATAAAAATTTGTTGTGTGGCCAGAAAATTGAGATCACAATGACCTAACAAAAAAATATCAGCCCAAGTGCGGTCACGGCCATTTTTATTAAAAATTATTCCATAAACTGCCCACTTCTTACGAAATTCATTCTAATTATGTGTTGGTTTAGTATGGTTTGTTTTGCCATATCATAATGTGTGATATGTTTTCCAAATTTTAATTTTTTTTGTTTATTTTATGAGTGCATTTAATATAATATTTTTTTATTGTATTTATTAATTGTAATTTATTAATTGGACACCATTAATAATTAAATCATAATAAAAAATATTTCGCCCGAATGTATGCAATTTATTTGATATTATAACCAATACATTTACCATATATTAAAAGTTAGGACACTTTTAGGACAAACTTCCACATCGTCTAACGATAAAAAATCTTACAGGCCAATTTCTTTACTGCTCATTATGACAAAAATTATTGAAAAATCTAGATGCAATATGCAAATCATCTAGATGCCATATGCAAACACGGCTAAATAGCTTGGCATGACCCTCAATTAAAAACGCCAAAAATTATATTTTCTGCTAATAATGTGCAGAACTGATACGACACCGCTAAGTTAGAAGGTCCATAGCATGTCTGTGCTAAGTTTAAACCAAATCGGAAATCATGAATTTTTCGATTTTTTTTTGCACGTCACGGCCTTTGTATAATGTTGGCCAACTAGACTTTTGCTCTAAAACAACTAAAACTTTATAACTTAGCGGATTTTTAATAACACATTTATTATCAAAGCTAGCTGTATGTTTAATACCTTTATGACACAGCAATTATGACGGTTTAAAGTAACGAGTAAACTCCAGAACACCAATGCGGTGTGTAACTGGAAAAAACGTTGACGAATCAAGCTTAATGATAATCAAGCTTTACATATCAAAAGTCTTACCATCTACCTACAATAGAAATTAACTCACGACAGATACCATATGCAAAAACAGCTAAATACCAAGGCATGAACCTCAAGGCCAAGCTTAAATGGAGAGAGCATGTCAAAAAGAAAAACTTAACATAAAGGTCAGAAAAATGTTTGGATTCATAGGTATAGAGGCTCTGAGCTTACAATTCACAACAGCAGCTTGTACATACCAGCAATTACTGAAGCCAATATGGACCTACGGTATCCCACTCTTAGGATGCACCAAGGCAAACAAACGCCAAAATGACAAAACAAGGTTCTTCGTAGACCTTCACAGAGACCTCGGATGGGATACATCAAAGATGAAAAAAATGCATGCCGCCAAACATGAAATAAGGCTCCAGGAACATGGAAACCCTTATATTCTATATGATAGATGACCCTGTCGTTTAAAGAAGACTCCAAAGAACAGGGCCACTTGACCTAGTAAACTAACAAAATTAAAATTAATAAACAGGTTTAATCAATTTTATGGGACTAACGATTGGGTTCCACTCCAACAAATGAGCATTTTATAAAAAATGTAAATTTTGTATTTGAAAGATAAATTGCTAGATGACCGTAGGTCTCAGTTGTAATAAAATAAAACGTAAAAAAAATGTATGGCTTACTGGAGTTAAAATTAATTTAACATAAATATAACAAAAAAAATCGAAATTTTGAAATGTTTTAAAAATTTTTAATTTAAATTCTGAATTTTAAATTTCAACTCAATTCATTCAAATTTTGCAAATCCATATTATGAACCTATAAGGTATACATATATATATTTTGGAAATTTCAGAATTTGAATAAAAAATATGTTTAATAACGCGTTAGTGTGTTTCTACTTCTGAATTATAATTAAGTTTTGGTCGCAAAATTAATATTTTACTATCATTTTTATACTATCGAACATTTTAATTGCAAAGTTTTAGTTTAGTCAAAATAATATTGTTATATACACCCTGAACACCAATAGATTTAATTTAAGTTTTATTACCGTATATATGTGAAGCACATTTCACGGTTGTATTAAATATATTATAAAATTTATGATAAGCTTACCGTACGATCACCTTTATTTTTTACACGACATTTTAATATTGCCGTGTCATCAACAACTGCCGTTACATTGCGTGGATTTACATCATCGAAATATGGCTTTTCTATAATTCCACTTGCACCTGAAAAAAATGAAGCAAAAAAAAATTAGAATAATATAGATTTCATTACCCTAAATCTAAATGTTATGATGAAAGATGGTGAAATTGTTCGACCAATATTTTTTTAAGATTTAACCTTCTTGAAATCTTCCGTGGGTGAAAATGTCATTTAAAAATAAAAATAAAACAATTTTTAAAATTTTACTATATTAGAAGAAATCCTGGATTTCAGTATATATTACACACTAAAATCTATGTATGATGATGTGACGAGCATTATATATTAATATAATATAATATAGATGTGTATATGCATAGGTATATAAATTTACTGTTATCATTTTCCGGTCGTGAAAGATAATTTATTACATTTTCTTGGTTTTCTCAGTTTTCTTTTCTCAAAATTTACATAAATAATTTATTCGCGATTTATTTTGTTTTTTTTTTTTTTAGTTGTTGAGTTATGGCCGGGCGCAAATTATAGGAATGTCTGAAACTTAACCGATGAATATACGCATACATACACATACACTCTCCAATACATAGAGACATTTTTTTTTTTTTCAAAATTTATTAGGGAAAAGTCAATGGAAAGAAATAGAGCATATACCTCAAGGAGTAATTCTTCTATTTCAATAAAGAAAATTACTATTTACTTAAAAGATTAAAAATAAACAATTTTTCAACAGCAACAACAACAACAAGGAGTAGTATAAGTTCTACATACACCGAAAAAGGAAATACATAATAAATTGAATGATAGAAAATTTTCAATTAGTTGCAAGTTTTTCTTATATTTTTTTTATTTAAAGAGAGAGCAATTTGTTTTTTTTTCAATTGAGTTTGCTTTATTTTTGAAGGATCTTTCTATTTATTCTGTAAATCGTAACAAGAAAAATGGGAAAACAGTTTTTATTTTTTTTGCTTCATGCTTTTGAAATATTTCGACAATGGTGTGGACTTGGATCGATATGTAATTCTAGTTGATTTAAACGAAACTAATAAGAAATCTCCGACTGTGTTTTAATGATGGGCACGTATCGCTGGATCAAAATCTGTAGCGTTTGGTACTAGCCGGGTTCGAATCCCAATACGGACGATCATTGATAAAATTGAAGCTGTACAGATATGGTCAATAACGCTTGCATCTTTTAACCGGTTGTTTTAGAGTTATGGCACAAAGGAGAATTTCATATATTTTATAGAATTTTATATATATAAAGGCCAGTTTCATATATTTCCTGATTTAATTTTTATTTTATTTTTTTAATTTTTTTTATATATATATACATCTATTCCAATTAGGAATATGGCTACAATATAATATAGACAAAGATAGAATATTTTGTTTTGAAAATTACAATAAAAGCAACAGTCATGTGATCAAGTATAACAGCGAGTGGTGCAAAAGGGACAACACATATTTCCCTTTCATCCAATACTGTTCGAAAAAATATAACAGCTCATCTATTAGGTATCAGGCCTTCATACAACTTATGTCTCTGTATATTCTCCTTTGTGGTTATGGTATACATAGATAGCGCTTTGTCGGATAAGGATAATTGGAAGTGCTTGTCGTGCTTAGGCGATTTTGACGAACCAACTATTAAATGCGATGTTTGTTCAAATTGGTACCACCTTATGGAAATTGTTGATGTAACAGATGAAACAGAATTGGAAGACTAATTTTGCACAACATATATAAATTTATGTAACAATCCGTGCATAAAAATACCATTGAAGAAACAGCGTCACCACTTCAAACAATACCATGAAAAATAAAACCACAAAAGAAATTGTCAAAAGAATCAAAAATATATCTTTATTCTTTTCAAAAACGTCTTCCACAATATTAAAACCAAAACGTAAAATATGCAACTGATACACAGAATGGTGCGGTATTATACCTGATACGGTGGCCCATATTTCTTCGTAAATGACGAAAATAACCCAGCAACCATAATTTTTTTCCATGAAATTTTTGTGATCTCAAGAAATTCAGATTTTGCTTAGCTTCCCCGTATTTTGTAAAATTTTGAAATCAGGTACCCAAATTTGGTATCCAAATTTACCCCCTTGAAGTTATCCCAGAATTTTTTAAAAATACCTCTGACAATACAAGCGTAAATAATCCTTTTTAAAAATACATATAAAATTTATACAGTTGGTTCCTCCCAGTATTTTATTACATTTATACTATTCCAGACTTTTTCATCAACAAAAAAATATACATGTTGGTACAATACTCATCCCAGATCTTCTTAATATGAAAAATGTATTTGGTGGATAATAAATTCTTCTAGGCAAGTAGCTAAAAATACGGGTATTTTCTCTTTTCGATTAAGTTAAGGACCCTGTTAGCAACCATAACGCCAGCTTTGGTAATTTTATGACCGTTTGAATTTCCGCAATATAAATAAATATGGCATATTTGCCAACTTTTCAAAATAAACTAAAATCGAAAAAAATCGTATGACCAAGCTTTTATAGGATCGGCTTTTTTTATCATATTGATTGAGTTTAGGACCTTGTTGGGCACCACTGTGGCAACGTTAATATTTTTTTGACCGTTGAAATTTCCGCAATATAAATAAATGTGGCGCCTTTGCCAACTTTTCAAAGTAAACTAAAATCTAAAAAAAAATCGTATGACCAAGCTTTTATAGGGTCGGCTTTTCTCTCATATCGATTGAGTTTGGGACCTTGTTGGCCACCACTGTGCCTGCGTTTGTATTTTTTGAGCGATGGAATTTCCGCAATATAAATAAAAATGGTGTCTGTGCTAACTTTTCTAAGAAAGCTATAACCAAAAAAAAAAACGTTTAGGCAAGCTTTGTAGGTTCGTCTATTTTCTCATATCAATTTATTTACTTATATTGCGGAAATTCCAACGGTCACAAAATCATCAAAGCTGGCGTAATGGTTGCTAACAGGCTCCTTAACTTAATCGAAATTCACCAATAAATTTTACATATTAAAAAAGTCTGGGATCAGTATTCTGGTACCAGCTGTAAATTTTTAGCTAGCTGTAGTAAACAAAACCCTGGACGAACCACCTTTATAAATTTTATAAGTATTTTTAAAAAGTATGGGATGGATTATTTACGCTTGTGTTGGCAGAGGTTGAGAGGGAGCTAATTACCAGTCTGACTGCGTGAACTCTGTCTGGGAGGTACTGAAAACTTCGGTTGTCAGTGGTGCTCAACAGACTTTAGGTATAGTGAAAGTCAGACCCAAGAATGATTGGTTTGATGACGAGTGTCGTCTTGCAGTTGAGCAACAAAATATAGCCCATAATGAAGTGCAACAATGTCTCACAATCGCAAGGAAAAACAAGGCAGCACTTGCAAGAAGGGCAGCTAAGCGGATTTGTAGACGGAAGAAGCGAGAATGGTGGAAGGCCGAGGTTCTGAAAGTACAACAACTCAGCAATGAGCGTAGTTCACATAATTTCTTTAAAGGAATTACTGGATTGCACCATACTTTCAGGCCTTCGTCAACCGCCATTCGGGACCGGGATGGAAACCTCTGTGTCAACATCGACGCAGTACTTGACGCATGGAGTGGACACTTTACTGAGCTGCTTGATGTTCATCATGCGTCACAGACTGTTGTTGAGCCACCTCAAAAACAGTCTGCGAAGATTTGCACTGAGGAGCCATCCCATGAGGAATTCACTAAGGCCATGCAGAGAATGGAACGAAACCGCTCACCTGGAGTGGACTGCATTAATTCGGAGCTCTTGATATTCGGAGGGGATACTTTGTGGAACTGTCTTTTCGACCTTATTCGATTAGTATGGCGAACCGAAGTTATGCCTGATGAATGGAAAGTGGCCGCGATATGCCCCATCTTCAAGAAGGGAGACCGCGTGAAGTGTGAGAATTATCGGGGTATAGCTCTCCTTTGCACAGCATACAAGTTACTGTCATACATTTTATTGGATAGAATCACTCCTCTGGCGGAGGGCTTGGTTGGTGACTATCAGGGAGGATTTCGTCCGAATCGATCAGTCACTGATCAGGTCTTTTCGCTGCGGATGATTTTATCTAAATATTATGAGACATCCATCTCCGTACATCAGGTTTTCCTGGATTTCCGGCAGGCCTACGACTCGATCAATCGAGAGAGTTTGTGGTCTGCCCTGGAATACCTAGGAATGCCAACAAAATTGGTACGACTGTGTAGGATGACAGTGACGCAGTCTCAATGCTGTGTTAAAGTTGAGAACAGGCTATCGACAATTTTTGCAGTTAACTCGGGTGTTCGGCAGGGAGATGCTCTGTCCCCGATACTCTTTAATCTCATGTTGGAGTACATCTTTCGTAAAACTGAAACACCTCAGCGCAACATCTTATATCGCCAGTCCAATCAAGTGCTTGCATATGCAGATGACATATGCGTGATTGGACTGAATAGCAACGGAGTGAAAGAAATACTTGATCCGCTTGTAGAGTTTTCAGCTTCTGTTGGACTCCAGATCAATGAGTCCAAAACGAAATACCTGATCTCTGGTTTTAGAGACAATGGCACACCAGATTTTAGAAGTGGCCACCACGCGTTTGAGGGAGTAGGAGGTTCAAATATTTGGGTTCTCTTATCACTCACGATAACAGTGTGGGTGAGGATATTAAAGTGCGGCTGGCAGCTGGCAGTCGTTCTTTGTATCCTCTAAGGCCACTGCTAAAATCTAAACACTTATCAAGTGCCGTGAAGCTGAAGCTTTACAAAGCGTTGATCAGGCCCGTTGTTATGTTTGGATGTGAAAGTTGGGCGCTGACGGATGAGTACGAGAGATGGCTCCTTACATTTGAGAGAAGAATCATGCGTGTGATTTACGGCCCTAAACGCGAAATAGATGGTACATATCGAGCTCTGTACAATTTCGAGATCAGAGATCTGATGAAGATCCCCGATGTTGTACATGAAGTTAGATCTCAGCGAGTACGCTGGCTCGGTCACGTTCTGCGTGCTGATCCGGAACGAATTGTGCAGCGATCTCTGAAAGGAGAGCCACCATATGGTAGGCGCAGAGGTCGTTGCAGGCGACGATGGCTCCACGATGTAGAGAACGACTTGGCCTCTTCAGATTGTCTAAGACAGTATGAAGACCAAGCTCAGGATCGAAACCGTTGGAGCCAGATTGTTGATTCAGTAAGGGGCCAGTAATGGCCTTTAACACTGTTATTATTATGTTGGCAGAGTTATATATAAAAAATCCTGGGATAAAATCCTGGGAAAACTTCAAGAGGGTCGAAATTAAATGTTTCTTTAAATACCATACCATCGGTTACCATAATCTATAAATAATGATAAAAAAAAATATAACTAGTTCCCGATACCAACTTTTAATTGACCATTTGAAGCACTCACATAATAAGATATACGAAAATTTGTCTTGTATCAGTGCTCGACCATTGTTTGTGTGTATTATTATGCAAACCTTGCCAAGGCCGATAAAAACTTTCACTTAACACAATTTTTTTGCAATATAGAAAACTATTCTTGAGAAATTTAACAGCTAGGTTTTATAGACTCGAATTCTCACTTATATACGATTTATTATTGTTGTTAACTTATAAGTCAAAGTAAATAGTAGTTAAATGGTGTTCCCCTCTTATATACAAAATATTTAATATATATGTAAGTAGGTAGAATCTCGGTATATAGGGGATGCGGGGATGTTCTGAGAATATATAAAAAGTGTTACATGTGACATATGTATATCTGTATGGCTAATATTTTTTGTTTACAAAATATTCATACAACCGTAAAATAATAAGACAAATATTTCTCGTAAAAAACGAATAAAAAAACAAGAAGGTAGTGAGCAAGATAAGCATGATAACGAGGCACAATTAAAATAAAACAAAAGTGCAATGAAATGAGAAAGGATAAATTTCAACTGAGCTGAATCCGTTTTTTTTTCATCTCCATTATGTGTTAGATAAGATAATATACGTATAGACCTACTATTTGTTCCGTTTCGTTTTTTGCCTGTTTCTCAACCAACAACAGAACAATAACTCATTGTGTATTTGAGTATAAGTATAAAGCAATTAAAATAAACGGAAGTATAAAAAAGAAAATCAACATATAGAAGTTTTTCGGAAAACGCTAATTCCCAGAATTTTCTTAATGAAAATTATAGTCATACCTCATTTATTTGTGTGACACTGATTAAAATGTATTCCTTATTCGTTCACTTGATTCTCGACGTTTGTTTTTACTTTAAGTTTAACACCGGTTCAGTGAAAAAAACGAAACTATTTTAGATTTTCTTAAAGCAATATCGATTCGAATATAATTTACTCCCTGGTTTCCAAAAGTATAATGAACGATTACGATCTTTAAAGTATATGCTGTTTATAAAAAAAAAAATTAGATCATACATTTGATTACCAAGCGATGCATACACATATATGTATTATATTTTCATGATTATTTAGTCCTTTGTTTACTTAAACAATTTTACCTTTTGCTTTATCGTATATTTTCCAGGTTTTCCATTCATACATAAAAAAAAAAAATTTTGTTCCGAAAACAACGCGAAACGAAGTAGCCTTAAATTTTTTTGTGATTTATGAATAATTTTATACTATACATACATATATATGTATGGTATACACGCTCGGTCTATATTTTTATAAAAGTCGTCGCGGAATACATATTATATACGATATTTTCGTGTGAAACCTTTTTTCATTTTTATTAAATCTCATTACACAAAAACACGCACCATTGATCGGTTTTAATTGTGTGGTTGGATTAAAATTTAATTTTTGTCGTTTTGGTATAAATTTTATTTTTGAATGTCATGTTCTCTATATCCCTTTATTTCAAATTCAGTCAGGTTTAAGCTAATGTTCATGCATCGTAAAAAATTCTCATATCGTACGACAAACTTTGTAATTCCTATATTCGTTGAATTAAATTTCAGAGACGATTTTTTTTAATTCACCTAAAATTTGTCCAAAGTTTGTATTAATGGGTATTTGAGGGCTTAATTGAACTAATAAAAAAATTTAGAAGATATCTAACTAACGACAGGGATGTTTTACCACGTTGCATGTTAGTACAAATTTTGAAATCTTAAAATAATTCTCCTGCTGAACCAAGGCTCGTACCCAGATGTACCCAGCGACATGTGTTAATGCGTTGATGAGGGCTTTACCTAACTAAAAAACATTAAAGCTTTCGTAAATCTAGAATAGGTAACTTAGAATAACTTTGTACTAACATACAACGTGGTAAAATACCCCTGTTATATCGTTATCTGGGTATGAACCTTGGTTTAGCAGGATACTTTTTTTCTATTTAGGAAAGCTTTAATATTTTTTAGTTCGCTAGCTAGCTGGGTACGATCTTGGTAGCAGGACAATTTTGTGAAAATTTCAATGTTGTACTAACGTACAACGTGGTAAAATTCTCCCCTGTTCAAGTGACTTGCCTTCTAAATTTATGAAAGCTTTAATGTTTTTTTAGGATATATATGGTCTTCTACTACTCAAAAATATATTGTGGTATTTGGGTACCATTTTTTTAAAATTTTAAATTAGTACTAACTTACAAGGAGGCAAAACGCACCCCAATCCTAAGTCACTTTTAACTTTTAGGTTTTTAATATTTCTTACATTTATTAGTTAGATGTGATACTCACCTACTTGAATTTATTTATGTAGACTTACGTATTTTTTAAGTTCAGTAATATTACATATAATTATTATTAGGTTGGGAAAAAATTCATAATAACGAGAGATTTATTATTTTTACTAATACATTCTTAGATAACAAAATTAGGACAATTTTAGGGCAAACTTCACAACTGGTCTTTTTTTTCTTATCGGTTGTGCATGAAATTGTAGGGATAACAAATATTTTATGAATTTATGATTTGATTAATTTTATAATCCCTGATTTTAGGAAAAATATAGTTAATGGCCATCAATTTCATACCATTAAAATCCAAGCTCAAAGATTTTAACTTTACATTTTTTATTCAACTAAAGACTAATTTTACTGAAAAACTGCAAGTATATTTGCTGCATCAGTTATTGTTTTGACGTAAAAAACATTAAAATTGAGTGAAGTATAAATAGTTATCCAATACAACAAATGAATTACGGTGAGTTGAAACCTGCAATGGAAGTTAATTCATTTCAACGATCGTAGCGATTCTCATATACAAGATAAGCTGAGGGTGAAATTTTGTCACTCACTGGATTCACTAGATTTTATACCTGCGGACTACTTGAATTTCTTCTTACAAGAAAAAATATTCAATTCTCAACAGGATAAATAGGAATTGTACAGTTCTTCTTGTTTCAGATTTACTATACCATTCACGAACTTAATGACCAATATCTATATTTCTATATTTTCTCCCTCAACGTTTAATTTGCAAATTGAAATTCTCTTGGTTACTACATATAAAAATATAAAAGTTCTCTATACGAAAATAGTTTCCTACTAGGAAAAACTGTGTTAAATAATGTTGCTGTACGAGGATTTAAAAAAAAATAAATAAAATGAGCAACTAAATATTTTAATGCAAAATCCATTAGCCATATAGTCCACAAAATGATTTAAATATTTTTTTAAACAGTTGTTGTACTACAACTAAAGAGAAAACGAAAAATTACACCATAAAAAGCATTTCACATTTTCCATATGCACATCTAAATAGAAAACTATGTAGTATTTCAAAAAAATATAAAGTCTGCTTGGTTGTAAATACATGATTTTAAATGAATACTTACACATTTGTTTGACTTGTGTATATCCCATCCCGTAACCAATGGAAATCACATAATTCTGTGTTATGGTTATTGGTATGTATCTTATACAATATATTATATTTAGAGTAGTGGAACTTCACATTTTCATCCCACCCACAACTAATTTCACTTAAAATTGTAAATTTTAAATTCCGAATTTCTATAAATTCCATTTTCTTTTAAAATTCTGCATGTTCCTAAACAGCAAAAATTCCTTAGAAAAAATTAATGCGGAGCCAAAGTGGATTTACCCGCAGTGTTTCAACGTAGAACTATAAACGTATTGTGTTAATTGTGTTGACAAACGCTGAACGAAGATTATTCAACTAGATTCTAACCATAATTATACAAAAAAATTAATATTCTGTCATTTTTACTTCTGAATTTATTACGGGTTATAAACTAGAGAATTAGTTCACTTCATATAGTTTAATTTAATACCAAAACAAACAAATTGATTTTTCATTCAGGTTGAAGCTTCGCAAATGCTTCTCCCTCTTTGCCGCTTAAGAAATAACAATCAACTTTAAAGAAATGTGCATTATCGACACAAATTATGGTTGATGTGTCATTTGTTAGTATCGAAAAGAGCAATTACATAAATTGATGTAGTTTAGTTAACTATTTACAAAATATTTTATACCGTTGGGGTTATACTCTGGATTGTCTGATAATTATTATTTTTAATTAAATGATTAATTATTTCATGCGACTTCGTGCTACCCATAACTTAATCGTATCATACATTAAAATATTGATATTTAATTTTTAATGAATTTGTTTTCACGCTACTTTGACATTTTCTTGAAAACACCAACGATATTAATTTGGATTTAATTGGATTTTCAATATTCCAATAGAATTTGTATACGTACATATTTGAAAAAAGTGCAAAAAACATCACAAGCATATCGTATACGTATAAAAGGTTGGTGGGGATTTTAACTATTTTTTACCTGATCCGACATAAAATATGACCTGATAGGAAGCATAGAAGTTCTCTATTAGGATGGTAACCCAAATTGTTAGCCTGGGTGCTCAACAAATCAGAAATGGCTGGAGTGTGTAATTCCAAATATTAATTTTAATAATTAATTCAACACCATAAAAACACAAAAGTGGTTATATCACAAAAAATAATTTTATTTTTTAAATTAATTGCAATTCAAACAAATTTATAATTATCAATTATATCGAAAATGTATATTTTTTTCTGTTGGAAAATTTCTGCTGAAGTTAATAAAATGTGTATACCTTCAATGGTCGAGATACTTTATTTTGCTATATGTTAAGACTTGGATACAACAAAGTGTTAATGTAAGCCTAATATTAATGGGAATCTTGTTTCGCATATTTCTATTCGTTTGTACTAAAATATTTCTTTGTGGCATAAAAACATATAATATGTTCATTTAAAAAAAAAACAGAGAAAAAGAGTAAAGAGTAAAACGAAACAAAATGAGTACTAATACTATTGTATAAAGTATATTTGGTCATTCTAGGTTAAAAATAATTAAAATGCCCACCTATCTCTTATACGTATGAAATGGCCCATATTCGGTAATTCGGGTAGCTAGCACTTTTGATTTGTCGTGTTACCGGGATACTAATTTAGATTGTTATCCCTAAAAGTTAACTTTCACGCATCGAATCAAGTCACACTTTATGTAAGATCAGGTCCTATTACCGGAGTGAAGTTTTTAACCGATAATTTGTTAATAACACATTTATGCGAGTGTACAGTTTTTAGCAGTGTAATCACCAAAAATGAACGAAATATATGTACATTTATGTAAGATCGCGGTTGATAATTAATAGTTCTATATTAGTAATACTAATATTCATAGCTAACGTAATCTAAATATCTATATGAATATTAATATTAACATATTAATGAAATTATCATATATACTAAAGCTAGACATTGTAAAAATAATATTAGTTCTTCAAAAGGATTTATTTCTACATATGGTCGCTAGTATTTCTAAAGAGTAGCCTTTTGAATTTTTAAAGATTAACATTGGTTAAAAGCAAAACGCCTTTTTTATAAGACAAACTTTGTGACTACTAAAACTAGTAAAAATGAGAAAAAAAACCTCAAATGTAGATAACGATTTGGTTAAATAACGAATTAAAATAAAGCTGGAATGAACCAAGAAATCACCTCTTGATGGATTATCATGCCAAACTGAGATACGTTGTATATTTTAATGACAATACGAGTGGCCCATGTATAATACTCGTATTTTTCAAGAATAAACACAAAATCAACTACTTGGATTAAATTAAATTAAAAAGAAAATTCACAATCTTGTATATTTACAAAGGAAGGTTATATTACTGCATCTGCAGTAATAACATAAAAACCACTTCCTCAAAATCATTCAGAAAACAACACTTATATTATTTTGAAGTAAGGAGCTGACTGAAATAAGGAAAAAAAATAACAAAAACAAAAATATCCTTCTGGAACCCTTTATTTCAATTTTCTTCTATCCCAAACAATATCAACAAATACTAAACCCATATACTTACATACCTATTATATTTTCTTTTCTTATATACGAGTACACATACATACATGTATACATATATATAGACAGTTACACACATACAAACACACTATGGAAATTGCTGTTTTTCCTTATTTTATTTTGTAAAATTTCTTGAAAAATGAAAAACGAAAAATAAAATGAAGAAATATTTTGCCTTTTATTCCCTGTGTATACATTGGTGTGGTTTAATTTTAGAGCAAACCATTTGAAAAAAATAAAAAAAAAAAGTTCGCAGGGAAATTTCAAATACGTGTGATGGGTTAATCGAAATAAATATATGTACATACATATATACGACATGCAAACAAAATAGCGAAATGTTATCAAGTTATAGTAGGTGTGTATATATGTATATATATAATATATGTATGTACGGTACGTACTACATTTATGTATAACGATGATCAAATATCAAAATTTAATAAAGAACTGGGCGTAATTTTATACAGAATCAGAAATTGTATTAAATTATGTATTAGGAATTAGTATAAGTATATAGTAGTAGTACATTATAGACCAATATGACCACAATTGTGAAAATAGTCAAGGCTAAGAAATATGTGTAGTTTAAGATGAAAATGTAGTGGAGATGTAATTAGCATTGTGATAGGAATTTATCCCACTATTAACGTTTAATAAAAACAAAAATAAATAAATCTAATTAAATCATAATTTCATTATTAGCAAACCGTATTGAACGCACACATATGTATACACATTATCCTCTAAACGAAATTTTAGATCTGTACTGATGGTCTCGAGGGTCATCTAATAACAAGCTTATCAATACAATGGAATGTTGCAAAAAAAAAAAAAAACACGAACAAAAAAAACCTACTGCGATTGAAAACCTACTGTGATTGTAAAGTTTGCGTTAATTATTATCATAAATTTCCATCTACTTGTTTGTAAACATTGACAGTCATCATGCTAAACGTCATTAGTACCTACATAGTTTATCATATTCGAAAAACCCAGAGAAGAAAAATTGGAACGCAATTGGTTGCAATATTTATAGATTTTCTGTATAATTTCTTATTGACTTAACTAATCATATGACTTAGCCAAATTCATTTCTTCAATCAGTTGACTTCAAGAGATTTCACTTGCTAAACATTAAATTTAAATTTCTTAAGAAAGTCTTTCATTTACAAAATATACAGTCTACACAATTCCTGAATACTGCAAAAAAATTGATCCCAGAGTTCAACAGTTATGGGACATCATATCAACATGAATCGCTTTATCCCCAACCATTAGCCCTTCGAGCCGGATTTGACGATCTTAAGTCTTGTTATTTATTATTATCATCGACATTCCTCCAAATCAATCATTTAGCACCGTAAATACCTAAAAATATTTATATGCGTGAAAATATCTTGATTACGTTTTTTTATACGTGAGTAGGTATGTCGACGCTTTGGCGTGGGAAAATTTGTAATTTGACACCTGACCTTGAAATTTGACACCTTGAAATTTGATACCTGTGGGAAAAAAAAAAAAATTTGTAATTTGACACCTGTGGGAAAAAAAAAAAAAAGTGAAATTTGATACTGCGGAAATAAAAAATATTGAAATTCCATAAAAGTCAATGACCTTAGGTATGGGGGCACTTTGTCGTGGGAAAATTTGTAATTTGACACCTGACCTTGAAATTTGATACCTGTGGGAAAAAAAAAAAAAAAAAAAAAAATTTGTAATTTGACACCTGTGGGAAAAAAAAAAGTGAAATTTGATACTGCGGAAATAAAAAATATTGAAATTCTATGAAAGTCGATGACCCCGAAATTAACACAAGGTCATTGACTTTTATGGAATTTCAATATTTTTATTTCCGCAGTATCAAATTTCACTTCCAAGAATTGTGACGTCATAGCATTGTGGGAAAAAATCTGATGATGTGTGAAAATATTTAAATTCTAAGAAAAAAATTAAAAAAATTAAAAAAATAAAAATATATCGATAAAAAAATAGGTACGAACTCGGTGCGGAGCGGCGGTATTATGAGGGTTGTACTTTTAGAATGTAGTAAAGGTTTTTAAAAATAAAAAATTAAAAATTGAAATTTAACACTATTGAAATCTGAATAATATGATTTGTCGTTGTTGTTTCGTATGAACACGATCAAACATGAATTTTTTGTTTCTGGAAAATATTAATGTATACATCATAACAACAACAACAACGAATCTGTTGGATGAAAATTGAACTAATATAATATATAATATAGATATCGCCTACACAAAATTTTTTATTTATTTATTTTCGTGTACATAGACGATATGTATTGAAATTCTCTATGTAGGAAAGATAAGGAATTATTATTTTTTAATTGTTAGATGATGTCTGTATCAGACTGCAACCTTGATTTTATTAATGAAATTTCACGATAGTAAAGGTTTTAAAAAAAAAAGTGAAATTTAACACTATAGATAAGAGAATATGACTTATTATTTTGTATGAACACGATCAAACATGAATTTTTGTTTCTGGAAAATATTAATGTATACATCATAACAACAACAACAACGAACCTGTTGAATGAAAATTGAAGTAATATAATATATAATATAGATATCGCATACACAAAAAAAAAATTTACATGTTTTCGGCATTGCATTGATGCGATTGAAATTCTATAAGTAGGAAAGATAAAGAATTATTATTTTTTAATTGCTAGATGATGTCTGTATCAGACTACAACCTTGATTTTATTAATGAAATTTCACGATAGTAAAGGTTTTAAAAAAAAAAAGTGAAATTTAACACTATAGATAAGAGAATATGACTTATTATTTTGTATGAACACGATCAAACATGAATTTTTGTTTCTGGAAAATATTAATGTATACATCATAACAACAACAACGAATCTGTTGGATGAAAATTGAAGTAATATAATATATAATATAGATATCGCATACACAAAAAAAATTTACATGTTTTCGGCATTGTATTGATGCGATTGAAATTCTATAAGTAGGAAAGATAAAGAATTATTATTTTTTAATTGCTAGATGATGTCTGTATCAGACTACAACCTTGATTTTATTAATGAAATTTTTTTTATCTGATAAAATAGTATGCGATTCAAACGTAATACGGTAATATGTTGATTTTAGTGGTATTAGGGAAAATTTCTATATAAAAAAAAAACGTAGTTACCAAACTCATACATTTTGTTGTGTACCAATCAGTGAAATTGTTTTAATAACAGCCTCAAACCAGATCAAAGTACGTATCAACAAAATTTATATATGTTTTACACAAATTAATTGAAAATGACCTGCGCAAGCTGTTCGACACTACAACAAGTTTTGCAGGCTTGGATTACCATAATGTCATATGAATAGCTCAAACTTCCTCTGATGAGGAAAACACACTTCAAATAATTTATTGTGAAACATGAGTTAATATAACTCCGTTTTTAAAATAATTTTTTTTTTTTATTATAAATACTTACCATTATACTATACTCTGGAATTAATATTGGAGCTTCGAGCGATGCTGAATTTGGTAGACACTGCATAAAACTGTCATTTCAAAACTATTATTAAATAAAATAATCGCACAATCACATTAAAAATAAAACTGTCAGTTTTAAAAGTATTATTAAAATAAAATAATCGCACAATCACATTAAAATAAAACTGTCAATTTTTAAAACTATTATTAAATAAAATAATCGCACAATCATAAAAATAAACATAAAATTGGATTACATATTTTAAACTAGTCGAAAAAAAGTCACTACCGCAACTGATTAACACAAACTGTAAATTGCGAATGTATACTACTCTAATACTGAATGACTTACACATGTCTAATATAATATGTCTTAACATTTCTATATTCCCTCACAGTATCAATGTATTGGTAAACATTATGATCGATAAAATTCACGTAAACAAAACAACAAAAACTGTAATAGTGTGTTTGTGTATATGAATATCTCGGAAAAAATTAAATTGACCGTGGCTGCTTAAAATATAGAGTAAAAGGCTGAATATGATATGTTGTTTCGGAGAAATGAGATAAGCAATTCAAACACAATAATTTTACAAATATTTCTGATGAACGCGAAGGAGAGAAAAACGAAAACCTTTTCAAGGCTTGGAAATATTTGCTAGGAAATCATAGCCGAACTCTCTCTGAGAGAATTTTTGTGTGATTAAGAGAATTTTTGTGTGATTAAGTTGGTCGTCTGCGAGTTTTTTGTTTAAAGTTAAATATATTTCAACTCAAAGAAGAGAAAAAGGGGCGTGTTTTTCGTCATTTTAGTTGATTTGATTGGGAGAGAGATCGGCTATGATTTCCTAGCAAATATTTCCTAACTCGTGTACAAGCCTTCAAGAAAATAGATTGCTGAAAAAATTTAAAAAATAAAAAAAAATAAATAAAATAAAATAAAATATGTACGATAAGAAGAAACCCCATGCTAAAAAATCTAAAACTCTGCAAGTGTGTTATTGTAAATCACATTTTTTTCATCATAGTAAATATGAGATTGAGTAAAAAGGCTGAATATGGTGTTTTTTTTATCAAAAACATCTAAATATCATCATAAACAACTAAATATTTTACAATGGAGTTTTGTTAAATTTAACATATTATAACAATTATTTTTAAAAACGATATTGGTTCACTATTTATAGTTACATTCCGATAAAAATGCGTACTTACATTTTCCACACTTGACAAGAATAAACAGATAAGAAATAAAAAAAAACATTGCGGTGGTATAATATTTTCGGACAAATTTAAATTAATTATTTTTCTATATTATATTACATAAAATGTTCGTATAGATTATGTATAATACATCTGGTAAATTATAGAATCGTTCGATATTATTCGTTCGAATTATTAAATCATTGAATGTATCGATTATTGTACACATTTCTCAAAAAGATAAACTAAATATTTTTACAATGGAGTTTTCTTAAATTTAACATATTATGACAATTATTTTAAAAACGATATTGGTTCACTATATATAGTTACATTCCAATAAAGATACATATTTAATCATTTGACGTATTATAAATTTATAGATTAATTAGGTTATATTTTAAATTATTACTGTAATTAAAAAAAACATTTTGTGTTAAAATATGATAATGAAAGAGGTTCGGTGCGTTAAAATATTACTAGAACACTATAGAAATGTCACGCTTCATAATAAAAAAAAAAAGATACTACAACGAAAGTGAAACGTTCTAATTTACGAGGGCATAAACTCGAATTTAAAATTAAACCCGTGCCTGATAATGAAGATCCTTCCGAATGGATTAAAGAGGTTGTACAAGAAATTGTACATTATGCATTGAAGGATATTGAACCTACTGATAAAGTAGGCATAACATACTGTGGAGTAAGTTTTAACCAACATGCACCGGGGTTGGTTAACGTTTAAAAACGCAGGCAAAGCTATAATGAAAGATGTTTGGGAAATGATTTCCAAAATTTTCGGCACACAATAGATATAATTTTAAAAATAATGTTTCATATAATCAAAAATTACAAGATGAATAAAAATTTAAAAAAAAAAGTAATTATTAAAAATTTATTTTAAAAAAAAAAAAGAAGTAAAATAGAAAAAAATATTATAAAAAAATAATTCTAGAAAAAAATATTATTGTTCGAAAAAGTACTTTCAATTAAAAAAAAAAACTTCTCAAATTTAAATTAATTATTTTCTATATTACATTACATAAAATGTAACATGTAATAATATGTAATATGTAATAATTTATTTTGTAACTATAATTATAATTTATTCCTTTAGAAATTTTCCGTATAATAACTTTTTATTTCAAAAAAAAACTTAAAATGATTATTAAAAATATTATTAAAAGGAAAAACAGTTAAAAAAAAACAACAACAAAACATTTTGCAAATTTAAGTTAATAAAAATTAATTTAGAAATAAAGAAATTCCGCACACACAATAATTGATATTATTTTAATTATATTGATTAAAAATATTTGTCGAGAGACAAAACGAATACAAATTATATAAAATAAAATTTATTTAAAAAATAAAAAATAAAAAAAAATTACTAAATAAAAACAAATTTAAAATAAATTAATTTAAAAAAATAAATTAGTTTAAAAATATTTAAATTTAAAATTTGTAAATGATAAAGGTATGTAAAAAAAAATTTAAAAAAATCTTTATAAAAAAATTTTAAAACAAAAATAATAAAAAAATTTTTAAAAATACAAAAAAAAAATAAATAAAAATTTATAAAAAAAAATTTAAAAACAATTTATAAAAAAATAAAAAAAAAATGTTTTCAAAATACAAAAAAAAAATAAAGCAAAATTTATAAAAAAAAAAAACTTTAAAAAATTTATAAAAAATTTAGAAAAAAAAAATAAAGTATTAAAAATAAAATTATTGAATAAAAAAAAAATTAATTATTTTAAAAAAAATAAATATTTAAATTTAAAAATTTGTAAAATTAGAAAATTATTCGTTAATTTATAATAAATGCTTTCCACATATAATATTAATTAAAATTAGTTGGAAAAAAATATTAATGTACAAATCATAACAACAACAAATCTGCTCAATGAAAATTGAAGTGATATAATATAATATAGATAACACCGACACAAAAATAAATAGTAATAATAATTTACATGTTTTCAGCATTGTTTTGATGCGATTGAAATTCTGTTAGTAGGAAAACTCACAGAGATAAATACAGGAAGCAAGATTTTTTTGTTGTTGTTGTTTATGTTTTTCGTATATGAATATCGGATGGAAGAAATACAAAGAAACAAATGATCAAACAAATAAATGCATATAATATATATATACATATATATATATTACCAAGCTGGATATTATCATACAGAATAAAGATGATCATACAAGAATTTTTAGTTACAGTTTCTGATTTAACTTAAAAACGGTATCGTTTTGGAAATTACATTGAACTGATATACATATATGTATGTATGATGCATTGTACAATTGTATATTTAACATGAATAAAAATTTATCTATAGAAATACATATATACAAATATAAGTGTTTCGCGGGTTTGCGGTGAAAATTGAAACAATACCAGGAAAAACCAATATGACCAATTTAACCAATATGATCATACAAAAAGATGAATATGATTTATTGTTTTTGTATGAACACGTATTATTAGAAATAAAAATATTCTAAAAAATAATTTTAGATAAAAAAAATATTATTATTTTGAAAAAATACTTTCAATTAAAAAAAAAACCATCACAAATTTAAATTAATTATTATTTTCTATATTGCATTACATAAAAATGTAACATGAAATATGTAATCATTTATTCTGTAAATATAATTATAATTTATTCCTTTAAGAAATTTTCCGCATATAATATCTTTTTTATGACCTCATAACAACAACAAATCTGCTGGGTGAAAATTGAAACAATACCTGGAAATTTCGACCAATATGATCGTACAAAAGATGAATATGATTTGTTGTTTTGTATGAACACGATCAAACAAGAATGGGGTTTTTGATATTAGATCGTATGTAATAGAGATTTTTGTTGTAATTTAATTTTTGTTTTTGAAGAAAAATATTAATGTTCACATCATAACAACAACATATCTGTTGGATGAAAATTGAAGTGATATAATATAATATAGATATCGCCTGCACAAAAAAAAAAAAAAAAACAATTTACATGTTTTCAACATTGTTTTAATACGATTGAAATTCTATATGTAGGAAAGATAAAGAATTAATTGTTTTTAATTGTAAGATGATGTCTGTATCAGACTACAACCTTGATTTTTACTATGTATACTAATACATATAGTTAGTGACCTAAATTTTTCGAAAATGATTATTAGTATAATTTTAATATAATTAAATATATAAATATAAAGTATAATTTTAATATATTTGAAGAAATTTTTGGCACACAATAAATATCATTTTTAAAAATGCTTCATATAATGAAAAAATTATAAGATGATAGAAAAGAAAGATATAAAAAAAAAATATGGAAAATGAGAATAGAAAAAAATATCATAAAAAATATAATTTTAGAAAACAAAATATTATTATTGGAAAAAAATAAAATACTTTCAAATAAAAACCTCAGGGAGCGATCGGATTCAGACGTCGGACGTCGGACTCGGACGTTGGACTCGGGCGTCTGACTCGGACGTTGGACGGTGCAGTTCGAACGATGGAATTTCATCGTACTGTTAAGTTGGTCGCTTGAAATTATTTTATTTTAAAAATATTGATATAAACGTCTATAATTAAGATAAATATTGATGTAAAAGTCTTTAATTTATATAAAAATTGATGTAGACGTCTATGATTTAGATAAAAACGGATGTAAACGTCTATGATCTATATAAAAATTGATGTAAACGTACATGATTTTATAAAAATTGATGTAAACGTCTATGATTTATAATGCAAAATGCGGTCATGTGCGGTGTCCCCGAAGGGGATACCTCACATGACTGTGGGTACCGTACCTGCGCTCCGCGCAGTTACGATACCCACCGCATTTTGCATTATAAATCATAGACGTTTACATCAATTTTTATTAAATCATGTACGTTTACATCAATTTTTATATAGATCATAGACGTTTACATCCGTTTTTATCTAAATCATAGACGTCTACATCAATTTTTATATAAATTAAAGACTTTTACATCAATATTTATCTTAATCATAGACGTTTATATCAATATTTTTAAAATAAAATAATTTCAAGCGACCAACTTAACAGTACGATGAAATTCCATCGTTCGAACTGCACCGTCCAACGTCCGAGTCAGACGCCCGAGTCCAACGTCCGAGTCCGACGTCCGACGTCGGACGTCCGATGTCCGACGTCTGAATCCGATCGCTCCCTGAGGTTTTTATTTGAAAGTATTTTATTTTTTTCCAATAATAATATATAGTGAACCAATATCGTTTTTAAAAATAATTGTTATAATATGTTAAATTTAACAAAACTCCATTGTAAAATATTTAGTTGTTTATGATGATATTTAGATGTTTTTGATAAAAAAAACACCATATTCAGCCTTTTTACTCAATCTCATATTTACTATGATGAAAAAATGTGATTTACAATAACACACTTGCAGAGTTTTAGATTTTTTAGCATGGGGTTTCTTCTTATCGTACATATTTTATTTTATTTTATTTATTTTTTTTTATTTTTTAAATTTTTTCAGCAATCTATTTTCTTGAAGGCTTGTACACGAGTTAGTAAATATTTGCTAGGAAATCATAGCCGATCTCTCTCCCAATCAAATCAACTAAAATGACGAAAAACACGCCCCTTTTTCTCTTCTTTGAGTTGAAATATATTTAACTTTAAGCAAAAAACTCGCAGACGACCAACTTAATCACACAAAAATTCTCTTAATCACACAAAAATTCTCTCAGAGAGAGTTCGGCTATGATTTCCTAGCAAATATTTCCTAACTCGTGTACAAGCCTTGAAAAGGTTTTCGTTTTTCTCTCCTTCGCGTTCATCAGAAATATTTGTAAAATTATTGTGTTTGAATTGCTTATCATATTTAGCCTTTTACTCTATATTTTAAGCAGCCACGGTCAATTTAATTTTTTCCGAGATATTCATATACACAAACACACTATTACAGTTTTTGTTGTTTTGTTTACGTGAATTTTATCGATCATAATGTTTACCAATACATTGATACTGTGAGGGAATATAGAAATGTTAAGACATATTATATTAGACATGTGTAAGTCATTCAGTATTAGAGTAGTATACATTCGCAATTTACAGTTTGTGTTAATCAGTTGCGGTAGTGACTTTTTTTCGACTAGTTTAAAATATGTAATCCAATTTTATGTTTATTTTTATGATTGTGCGATTATTTTATTTAATAATAGTTTTAAAAATTGACAGTTTTATTTTAATGTGATTGTGCGATTATTTTATTTTAATAATACTTTTAAAAATGACAGTTTTATTTTTAATGTGATTGTGCGATTATTTTATTTAATAATAGTTTTGAAATGACAGTTTTATGCAGTGTCTACCAAATTCAGCATCGCTCGAAGCTCCAATATTAATTCCAGAGTATAGTATAATGGTAAGTATTTATAATAAAAAAAAAAAATTATTTTAAAAACGGAGTTATATTAACTCATGTTTCACAATAAATTATTTGAAGTGTGTTTTCCTCATCAGAGGAAGTTTGAGCTATTCATATGACATTATGGTAATCCAAGCCTGCAAAACTTGTTGTAGTGTCGAACAGCTTGCGCAGGTCATTTTCAATTAATTTGTGTAAAACATATATAAATTTTGTTGATACGTACTTTGATCTGGTTTGAGGCTGTTATTAAAACAATTTCACTGATTGGTACACAACAAAATGTATGAGTTTGGTAACTACGTTTTTTTTTTTATATAGAAATTTTCCCTAATACCACTAAAATCAACATATTACCGTATTACGTTTGAATCGCATACTATTTTATCAGATAAAAAAAATTTCATTAATAAAATCAAGGTTGTAGTCTGATACAGACATCATCTAGCAATTAAAAAATAATAATTCTTTATCTTTCCTACTTATAGAATTTCAATCGCATCAATACAATGCCGAAAACATGTAAATTTTTTTTGTGTATGCGATATCTATATTATATATTATATTACTTCAATTTTCATCCAACAGATTCGTTGTTGTTGTTATGATGTATACATTAATATTTTCCAGAAACAAAAATTCATGTTTGATCGTGTTCATACAAAATAATAAGTCATATTCTCTTATCTATAGTGTTAAATTTCACTTTTTTTTTTTAAAACCTTTACTATCGTGAAATTTCATTAATAAAATCAAGGTTGTAGTCTGATACAGACATCATCTAGCAATTAAAAAATAATAATTCTTTATCTTTCCTACTTATAGAATTTCAATCGCATCAATGCAATGCCGAAAACATGTAAATTTTTTTTTGTGTATGCGATATCTATATTATATATTATATTACTTCAATTTTCATTCAACAGGTTCGTTGTTGTTGTTGTTATGATGTATACATTAATATTTTCCAGAAACAAAAATTCATGTTTGATCGTGTTCATACAAAATAATAAGTCATATTCTCTTATCTATAGTGTTAAATTTCACTTTTTTTTTTAAAACCTTTACTATCGTGAAATTTCATTAATAAAATCAAGGTTGCAGTCTGATACAGACATCATCTAACAATTAAAAAATAATAATTCCTTATCTTTCCTACATAGAGAATTTCAATACATATCGTCTATGTACACGAAAATAAATAAATAAAAAATTTTGTGTAGGCGATATCTATATTATATATTATATTAGTTCAATTTTCATCCAACAGATTCGTTGTTGTTGTTGTTATGATGTATACATTAATATTTTCCAGAAACAAAAAATTCATGTTTGATCGTGTTCATACGAAACAACAACGACAAATCATATTATTCAGATTTCAATAGTGTTAAATTTCAATTTTTAATTTTTTATTTTTAAAAACCTTTACTACATTCTAAAAGTACAACCCTCATAATACCGCCGCTCCGCACCGAGTTCGTACCTATTTTTTTATCGATATATTTTAATTTTTTTAATTTTTTTAATTTTTTTCTTAGAATTTAAATATTTTCACACATCATCAGATTTTTTCCCACAATGCTATGACGTCACAATTCTTGGAAGTGAAATTTGATACTGCGGAAATAAAAATATTGAAATTCCATAAAAGTCAATGACCTTGTGTTAATTTCGGGGTCATTGACTTTCATAGAATTTCAATATTTTTTATTTCCGCAGTATCAAATTTCACTTTTTTTTTCCCACAGGTGTCAAATTACAAATTTTTTTTTTTTTTTTTTTTTTCTCACAGGTATCAAATTTCAAGGTCAGGTGCCAAATTACAAATTTTCCCACGACAAAGTGCCCCCATACCTGGGTCATTGACTTTCATGGAATTTCAATATTTTTTATTTCCGCAGTATCAAATTTCACTTTTTTTCACTCAGGGACCACGTATGTTTTTCATTCATAAGATCGACCAATGTCGATAACTAGAGGCCGCGTGTGCTTTTAATCATTTAAGATCGAACATTTTTAAGACCAGTGCCTACGTTTGCATTATTGGTAATCGGAAACTAAAAATCTAACAGATGGCAGACAAATGCGGCATATTACGATTAACCTCAATATTTCCCAAAATCAACTCAATCTGGTGAACACGCTCAGATCAAGCTGCCGAAATTTCAAATATCATCTTTCTTGAGACAGTACTGGAGTGGCAATATGTTCACAATTTATACACCACCAGAATCTATAAATCATTCAATCTCAATCCAGTCCAAAAGTATGACATTTCGCGGTAACTGAAGAAAATTATATTGGAAGTCTCAAGCAAGAGATGAACGTTAAAAGCACATTATTAATACCATCTTCCGTACCTTTTTTGACCAGCCATCAATTCATAATTGTATTGTCAACTATAAGCGCTTACTGGATACTTCAGATGAGGTAATTCGCGATCTTCAGACCCTAGGAGGGGTTAGGTAAATCAGGGATCCGTGCCTAATCTATATCCTATAATGTAGAAATTGCGGACAATTCGAGAGTCGTCAGTCGACGCATTGACACCCTTGAAACCTTGACATTAACATCCAAGCAAGCTTATTCTAGTTAGAAGTTACCTCGCTTCTGGTGATTCAGAGACACACATCCAAAGCCATACGGCAATCAAATTTCTATCACCAAATGAACTAGAATCAGTTCCGCAGTTCTCCGTTAAAGCTCTAGTGCCACCAACAATTACGAGCTAGCTGCTACCACAAAAGATGAAAAAATCGATGTAAAATCAGTCTGAGAAATTAAGTTATGTGCCCCTCACAGAAGAGACCATATCGAAATAGTAAAAATAGACCAAAGCTTAAGAAGATTCTGGGAACTAGAATCGATCAACAATCCACTAAACTCCTTCTCTCTAGAAGAATCATTTTGCAAAAAGAAGAAGTTAACAAGTCAGCTAAGAGACTCGTTAGCATCGGCAATCCAAAGATTCCGAGGAATAGAACGTTGCTTCGCTTGTGATCCAACCTTTGGGAAACCGTCCGATGAGTTTATGAACGATTGTATGCCACTCAAACATTTAACAGATATCTTCCCATCGCCAAAGGAATTAGCCATATATGTGTATCTGCCACACCACGGAGTGCTTAAAACTTCCAGCACCACAAGCAAATTGAGAGTGATATTTGACGAATCCGCCAAATCGAAGACTGGGGTTTCCCTTAATGATTGTTTCGCAGTCGCACCAACTGTGCAATCCAACCTATATGCTATCATTCTGCGGATTAGGGAATACAAGAATACCTTCTCTGCTGACATAAAAATAATGAACAGTTTGCCGAACCCATCCGTCATTTCGAACTATTAACGGTTACCTACGGTCTAGCGTCCGTAGCATTTCTGGCCACAAGTGCTTTAAAACAGATAGCCGATGACTTCCAACATTGTCATAGATATTGATATTTACGTAGATGATCTCAGGACTCTCACCCAAACGACGAAGAAGCTGCTGAACTCGGAAATATTACAAGCCTACGGTTTTCACGTTAGAAAGTCAAATAGTTTGAAGGTATTGTACAAATTTCCTAATTATCACTCAGAAACAAACCACAAAGCAATAAAAGATAGTACTCAGCAAAGTTCAGATACCGTGAACATATTGGGCATCAATTGGGCAAATAGACAGCTTTACATTCACCTCGCAACTACTAGAATGTATGAAATTCACAACACTAACGGTCCTATCAGATGCGGCTGTTCGATCCCTTAGATTGGTTGTCTCTGGTCATATTTATGGTTATACCATTCAAAACGTTCCTGTAGATGCTTTGGTGTAACAGTTTAGGGTGGGACATTTCCACACAACCTGCATAGTCAATGGGTAAAATTAGGGAATAACCTAAAAACTATTAACAATATACATCTATTGCCAGGTTTATTCCCAGGTTCGACAGACGTTCACAGCTTCTGCGATGCTAGCCAGTTGGTTTATGCAGCCGTTATTTTCTTTCGAATATAATACATTCAGAAGTCAGTATTAATTTACAATTAATATTATCTAAGTAAACGGTAGCACCAATCAAGCAGCAGACGCTTCCTCGCTATCCAGGAAACATTGGCAACACGTTGCTTCCTTCGATAATCTAGCGGATTGCGCCTCCAGAGGACTATCATTTAACTTAAGACATATTCCCTATAGTGGCACGAACCACAGTGACTGCATAAATCAACTTATTCTTGGCCAAACAAGTAATTACGGCCATCTCGAGGAATTATCCAATCAAGTACACACTGTTAGTCTCATCTGCGGCAATTCAAACCAGTGGTTTGATGAGATGATCAATAAATATTCATTAGTTCACAGATTGCAAAGGATAATGTGTTACATCTTACAATTTAGTGATAGCGTGTCTCAATCTAAAAAGTGCAGAATCGGCAATACTTATATGCGACGAGAAGAACTTGCCCACACTATTCGTGTTATTTCTCAGTATGAGCAATCCAAATTTTATAAAGATGACCTAGCAGCGTTGCAGTCAAAAGGAGAAGTAAAGAAAAACAGTATTCTAGATTCTTTGAATCCATTCCACGACGAAAAAATGAAAATGTTTTAATTCGTGTTGGAGAGAGACTGGACAACAGTGTAGGACCTTGTTCAACCAAACAACCCTTAATTGTGAATCCGAAATCCAGCATTACTACGCTAATTTTGTGAAACAATCACTTGTACAATTAACATACTGGTCCCACATTTCTACATTTTATCACTTGACAAGAATTGGCAAAAGAATGAGTAAAAGAAATTATTCGCAAGTGCATCAAGTACACTAAATTTAAGGTACAATGTCAATAGCAGTCAATGGGCAATTTACCCCAATCAAGAGTGGAATTAATATAGCCAGAAGTAGATTATGCTGGGCCAATACCCATTCCACTTACCAAAGGACGAGGACATAGATTTTATAAAGCATATACATATATGTTTGTTCATATGCTTAAGTACCAAAGCTGTCCATTTTGAGCTGATTAGCGAATTCTCCCGGCTGCCCTTCAAAGATTGACCTCTGGACGCGGTGTTTGTTAGGAACTGCACAGTTATAATGGTATCAACTTTGTTGGTGTGTCATCAATAATTCAGAAATTGATTCCACTATCACACTTCCTTATAAGTCATCCAGTCATCAAGATTCCCGAGACAGATATAACGCATCTAAAAATATCACATCTAACTCCTTAGTAAATGGTAAAACAGATTAGTCAATATTTTTAAAAACGGTAGTACCTCGAATATCTAACCTCTCTACAGCATAGACTAAAAGGGCGATCAGAAAAAACATCAACCCAAATTGACGAAATTTTCATAATCAAGGACAAGAATCTTTCTGTTACCCAATGGCTATAGTTGGCAGAGTATCAGCATTATATCCGAGTAAGAACGGTCTGGTGTTGTCACTCATAAATTTCACTCCACTTGTTTGTATTTTTGGAAAAATTGACAGTCATCATGCTAAACGTCATTAATACCTTACCTTCATAGTTAATCATAATCGAGAAACCTAAGTAGCCGAAAAATTGGAATGTGATTTTATGGTTGGGATATTTATGATTTTTCGACATAATTTATTATCGACTAATGAACATCACTTCAGCAGAACTCACAGCTTCAATCACTTGCTTTCAGGACTTGCTAAACATTAAAATTAATTAAAATTAAATTTATAACGTTCTTATAAGAAAAGTCTTTTATTTACAAAATATACAGTCCAAACAATTTCTGAATACTATAACAACAAACATGGTAAAAAGGAACAATCTGCTGGTCAAATTGAGCCCACAATTCAAAAATTTTGGGACGCCAAATCACCAGGATATTATAAATTTTATTTAATTTAATTTTACTATTTAGCAAGTGAAGTTTTGAAAGCGAGTGATTGAAAAAATGAATTTAGCTATGTCTTGTTCATTAGTTAAGTCGGTAATAAATTATGCCGAAAAACTATAAATATCGGAACCATAAAATTGCATTACAATTTTTCGGCTGCTTGGGTTTTTCAAATATCATTAACTATGTACTAAAATTCATGACGTTAAGCATATGCTGACTACAAATGTTTACAAACAAGTTGAGTGAAATGTATAAGTAAACAATATAAATAATAGTTAATTAATCGAATTTCATATGCGAGGATAAATCGGATAAATTTTAATATTTTTAGTGAATCTTCTTTTAATCATTTGTGATAAATAATAAACAAACCAGAATATATTTTGGAAAATATTGGAGAAGCTCTTAAGCATGGAACGACAAAAAATGAGGGAATGTTTGATTATAGACATGGTAATCATTCTGTAAATGATGATATGCGGTACCAATGCCATGTTTTTCGCGGCCAACGTCAATTGTCCAATACAGCAATATAACGTCAATTGTCCAATACAGCATAACATTTTACAAAACAAAAGTTTGCCTAAATTATTTAATTAAAAAACAGCCGTCAAAGTGATAATTGTTTGTGCAACAATTCACAATATTGCGTGTACAATAGTTCAAAACAATAACTTGCCGAATTATTATGATGATGAAACAGATAATGAAGATTTATTCATATGGTATATAGCTGAACCCAATTTGAACCAAACTATAACTGAAAGTTTAAACAACAATTTTTATTTAACTGGTATTTAACTGACATCCACGATATAGTTTTTAGGCAAATTAAAACCTATTACCGTTTATGATTCCGCTCTAACATTTTTAAAATGAAATCGTAAACTTTATCAAATTTCATAACTTTGCTACAATTATCCATAATAAAACATAATTTATTTAAGCTATGTCCCATTACAAATTGGATAAACGTTTGGTTAAACACAAATCATTAGCACTTAGCAAAAAGCACCATGTTTACAGAATAATCAACTACATATTTTGGTTTCGATAATGTTAAAATAACTTTTTATTAATTATTATATAATATATTTTGTATAAACAACCATTAATTATTTATAGAAAAATGCATGAGATAAGATATTGCAGGAATTTAAAAAAGCATAGCTGATCTAGAAGTAACAAATTAGAACATTTTATCACGGCCTAAAGTTTGGTTACTTTGAAGAAAATATTTTATGACCAACTGTTTACTTTGTATATCAAAAAGGATATGTGGAATGAGTTAACTATATAAATTCCCCTTCTGTATAAAATTCTGGAATTAACCAACTGTACAAATAAATAGTTTTACAAAGTCAGGCATGTGTTCTTTACATCTGTTTTGTGAGAGGTAGTTAATAAATACTTTCTTTTTCGTCTTTTAATATCAAATCTCGGAGGTACGAGTCTATTGTGTGGTCAGAACATGTAAAACACCTTCGCACGATAGTTTGACCGTTAATTAAAAACAGATTACCTGTTGTCACATCTGTCAGTATTTTGCCAACTTATGCTGTCTGGGAAAGTTTAATTTTATGTATTGATAGATAAGATTCAGATTAAATTTTCATGTAGCAAAAAAACCCTTCATTGAGTAGAAATTCATTTATCATCGTTAATCTGGTTTGGGTGGTTCAACTGCCTCATTATATTTGCAATGCTGTACAGTTGTTTAACATTTTTATTCACTTGTTTAGGAGAACACTTATGATCAATGTATTGTATATACAACCGCTCCTCCTCCATTATCAAGAAAAAAAGCGCGAATTGGAGGCCTTAAATGCGATTTAATTTCGTGAGTTACAAATTCTCCATCTTTATACTAAAAATCGTACTAACTTTTTTCATATAGTAAACGTATTAGTGTTTATATAAAATAACAAACATTCGGCCGAATTTATTTTATTTAATAATTTAATTGTATAATAGATCAGGCCAATTAAAAAATCATAATAAATTTAAAATATGATTGATTAAAAGTAAACACTATAATTTAGAAGTTCAGGAATTTCATATGAAAATCTAGCCTATGATGGCAGCTGGAATACATATTTAATTTCAGGCCAAACGATTTCACATTTTAAAAATAAGCCACAATTTATCGACCTTGGAGACTTGATATCCAAATACGAAAAAAATTCTAACTTTCTTATTAATTTTATATGAATCTGGAAGTTTAGGAATTTCTTATGAAAAATCTAGCCCATGATGGCAGCTGGAATAAATATTTTATTTTAAGCTATACGTTTCTCCATTTCTTAATAATACCACAGTTTATCGACCTTGGAGATTTGATATCCAAATACGATAAAATGTCTAAAAATGATCAATTTGGTATGAAAAATAGTTTGCTATGAAAAATCTAGACTATTACGGCAGCTACCTTGGATATCTGATATTGGTAGTCGATATAGGTGTTGCATCTTAAATTTGACTTTATCAAAAACCGGTTATTTCAAAAAGATGTCTGATATTGTTAGTCGGTATACGTGTTGCGTCTCGATTTGAATTAATCAAAAACCGATAAATTCAAAGAGATCTCTGATATTGGAAGTCGATATTGGTGTTGCATCTTCAATTTAAATGTATCAAAAACCGATAAATTTAAAGAGATGTCTGATATTGGTAGTCGATATAGATATTGCATCAATTCATATATAATTTATATAGTTAGTGTTTACTTTTTATCAATCAATTAATTTATATTGTGTATGTATATGCATACTGAATTTTAATTATATTATCAATTTACGTAATAAATATAATTAAAAATGATTTTTCTAATAATTAATTGTTTAATTGGACTGAATTGGACTGAAATATTAAATATTTAAAATTTAAAATAAAATGAATTCACCCGAATGTATATTATTTTATATAGACACTAATACATTTACTAGTGAAAAAAGTAAGTACAATTCTAGAAAAAACTTCATTCTCCTAGGCGGATGATGATTGTACTATAATCTTACTAATTATATATGACGTAATTTAGAACAAAATTAGTAAAACGTTCACTGGCATTTTAATTAATATTTTAAATATTGTATTTACAAATTGTCCACATCCCAATTCTCCCCTAAAGAGTATTTACTACTATAGTAATCCAAAAATAAACCTTAAAACTCATGGTAAAGTAGAACGAACCATTTTTTATACCTCCAAGAATATATCTGTTTTGTGCTGTTTATTACGAAATAGTTTATATTATTTATTAACTAATCAAATTTATTCAAATTTAAAATCAAAATTAATTAAACAAATTTATTTGGTTGGCGGGCAAATTCTGTTTAACTTAAAAAAAATGTTGTTGCTTTGTGCTTATCAAAAATCATTGTAGTTTAATAAATTGTAGTAATTAGTGTAGTAGTTTTGAAGCTATTTTTATCGCTATTGAGGTAATTATGAAGAATTTTTGATTTGTGGGAGTGAGATGAATGCCATTTTCAAACAATTTATTTCTAAACTATAAGTACATTATAAATTTTTCTTAAAATAATAAAAATTCATTGAAGTGTTGAGTGATTCAGGTAATTTATTTTACACTATTATACACAGATTTACCGGTCCATCTTATTGATTTCAGTTCAAACTCATTTGAAATAAACCCGCAAGATATGATACTAGCAAATCTGATGCGATAATTATTATTAATTAGAAGATACATTCAACGCCTTGTACATATATAATGCCAATTGGTAATCATGCAACGCACCAACGGGCAAAATCCTTTTTGACTCAGTTTCCTATATACACGCAACGAAGAAAAGCGTCAAGGGAGCTTCAAATTAGATTTGACGCTTTGAAATTTTTGAACATTTTTAATTAATAAACAATTCCGTAAAGTTTTCGGAGATGAATGAATGCAAAATGCATTAGTCCCATCACATATTCAGGAATATAATAAGAACATTTTCTTACAAACCCTACTAAAGCAGCCATTTTACTACATTTGGTTTTAATGTGCTCATCCCAGGACATATGTGAATCAAACCATATTTATTTGAAATGTTCAATTCTATCAACTACTACATATATTTTTATATTATTTTGAAAAATGATAATTATTTTCTAATATCACTTTTGTGCGCGGTGAATAATATATCATAAATATCGCTTTAGGTAAATTCAGTGAAATAACATTAGATTTGATATTCATGTCATGCTCCATGCTACTAACTATTCTAATAGGAATATTTGTTTCATAGTATACTGCATATCATCTGCAAAAATACGAATATAGTAATAGCCCGGACACACTGCTTTGGGGAACCCCACAGTTCACATTAAGAATATTACTACGTTATCAATCAATACAAATTGTTTATCAATCAATACATATAGTTTGCGATTAGTTAAGTAACTTTTGATTAAATTATATGATACTGCATAAAATCCAAAACAGTATAATTTATGAAGAAGTAACTTCTGATCAACGGTATCAGACGCTTTTTTGAGATCAAGAAAAAGAGCCCATCGCATTCCTTCCTATAACAAGGACTGTACATTTTGTTTGTCATTTCCACAAGAGAATTAATTAATTTTTCAATGATTTTATAAAATACAGGCAAAGTTGAGATCTGCCAGTAGCTGGAAATAATATTTTTGTCATCGTTCTTAAAGACTGGTACGATTTTGGCAATTTTTAAGTTTTTCAAAAGTTAATTTCAAAAAATTTGTTTATGAGTTTGGCTTGAATTTACGAGAAGAAACCATTTTTTCTCAACACTATAACACTGATGTTTGAGAAGCTACATACAACATATGATCAAGAATATTGTGACTGATTGATCTAATAGCAAACGTGTTAGTAACAATCATTTCAGAACTAATCAAAATGTTTTTATAATCCGCAACTATATCCAACCTCTTATTAATACGGATAATCAAATCACTGACATTAATTGTGTCATTGTTCTTTACATCCAAAGTGTACAAAAAACATAAAAATTAAAAATAATTTAACATCAATTGAACTACACATTTGATGTTCGAATCTGAATTCATAATTTTTATAAGGCTGAACATTGATTTCCATGGCATTATGAGCATAATTTTAGCGAAAATTTTTAATTTTCCAGTTAATAATAAAATAATTATAATTTATCGAGTTTAAATGTAATTTATCCAAAGAAAACAAATAAGTTTTTTTGCAGATTTTAGTTTAAGATACAATTATAGGCACTTACTCAAATTTATTTATTCATTATGGTACAGTTATATATTTTACTTATGTATTGTCTACCTTGAACAAAAAAATGGTTTACTATACAACACAGTTAAATTATTCAACTCTTTAGGGGTCTTATAAAACCACAGTCTTGGGCAAACTTTTAACTTTTGGTTTATACGTGTCACGGATTAATGTGTGACCCTGTCACGCATAAATCCGTGACACGTAAGCAGTCATACTCATCAACAATAAGCACTTGGAACACTTAAATTCGGTTACTTTATAGAACTTATTTTAAAATTTCACAAAAAATGTATTATTTAATTTTTAAACAAAATATTTAAATAATCAGATCAAAGAACAAAATGGAAAAAAAGACAATATTTTCACAATAGAAAAACAAGGAATAGAAAAACACGTTCGATTTATTCGATTATTATATGGTATTTTCGATAGTGTCTGTTTTCGATAATATCGAACATTTCGATAACGTCAATAATAGCCATTATGAAAGTTTCGATAGTGTTTTACTTCGATAATATCGAGTGTTTCGATAATTTCGAAAATATCTATTATGAAATATTCGAAATCGAAATTTGGAGTATGAGTACGACTGGAAGAAGTATGGAGCAGAATTGGAGACGAGGGGATAATACCTCTTGGCTTTAAGGTAATTTATATCAATCAATGTCAATTGTAGATTATACTATCACTACTAAATTAATTAGGCGGTTAGAAAATGATGTGGTGCAAGATGCAAGATGTGAACGAGGATATTTAAAATTCCATCGAAGACTAAAAAAAATTATATTAAAACAACACATATTTAATATTAATATACAAGTTATTTTATATAAACTCAAAAATAATGTTATCCATTATTCACCATATAAAAAGCAGTCATAAACTATCGATATTATCGAAAAAAAACGCGTTCGGAAAATTTCATAATAGGCCATTTTCGATAATATCGAGAAAAAAACGCTATCGAAAATATCATAATAGGCCCCATGAATTGTATATAAGTAAATCAGTGAATACCAAATTAACATCATACACTACGTTACAAAAGTAACCAAAATTCTGATAAACTAATTTTTACTCAAATTCCAAAAGAAAATTGTTTAATTCCGTTTATTAGGAAAACATTATAACGGATCATATCAAGATGATCGAGGTAATTACCAATTTGAAAAAATATTTAGAAGATACTATGTTCAAATCAGAGAAAACAACTCTTTTAGTATTTACCACTATATGTAAACCCATAAAAAAAAATCGGTTAAATTCGGTGTAGAGTATAATAACGTATCTGCCACAGTTCTTACTCTTTACAGTTCTACTGGACGTATTCAACGAGGAAAAATTTAAAAAAATACAGCGAAATTTTATCTCATCATAAAATCATTTCGTTACAGGTTAAACCCGATTGAACGTCAAAATTTGGAAAAACGAAAAATTGCAAAACGTCATTCGTTTTAAAACCCTTTGTGATTGTGACAACAATAAAATCGAAATATCTAATGTTAATTAAATTAAAAATTATTTAAACTAATTTTTAGTAGTATATGGGTAAATTCCATTTAACTTTGGAAAATTCGTTGCCTTGTGCTAATGAAGAAAATATTTTTGTTTAATTGGTGCCATTGTTCACCTTTTATTTCAAATCGAAATTTTTTATTTGTAATTTGGACAGATTTTGTAGAATACAATTTACTAATTAAAATATCAATTTTACATCAATGAGAGGCAAAAACTATATGTTTAAATCCATATTTTAAATATTGTATTACCAAATTGTCCACATCCTTTTCCTCCCCCGAAAAAAGAATTTACTACTATGGCAACCCAAAAATAAACGTTACAATTCGTGGTAAAGTAGAATTATTTGTTATAGTTCCAAAAATATATTTATTTTATGCTGTTTATTACGAAATAGTTTAAATTAATTAACTAATTAGATTCATTCAAATTTAAAATCAAAATCAAAATTAATTAAACAAATTTATTATATGCTGTGGGCAAATTATGTTTAACTTTAAAACAAAATGTAATTGCTTTGTGATCAAAAATCATAGTTGTTTAATAAATTGTAATAATTAGTGAATTAGTTCTTAAGCTATTTTTATCGCTATTGAAGTTATTATGAAAAATTCTTTAATGTGAGAGTGAGATGAATGACATTTACATATAATTTATCTCCAAAATACAAGCATAACAATGATTTAAATAACATTATGAACTTAATTTTTGGCATACGAACGGAAATTTTTAAATTTCCAATTTTGAATACAATCATTATAATTTAGGGTTTAAATAATTTATCCGTAGAAAATTAAAAACGTCTTTTGCAGATTTTAGTTATATGGCTTAAAAAATATTTACGATAATTTCGAAAATTTAATGTATTAACAGTAGTATGCAAGTAGTCCTTTTAGTATTTACCAATATTTGTAAATCCGAAAAAAATGGTTATGTTCGTGGTAAAGTATAATTTCATATCTGCCACAGTTCTAAACATTTATTTGTTTTGTGCTACTTTTACAAAATAGTTTGTACTGGACGTGATCAATATAGGAAAATTTTAAAAAAATAAAGCGAAATTTTATCCGACATATGTAAATATTAGTGAAAACTACTAAAAAATATTTTCCAATGTGAACTTTGAACAAATAACAACATTTTGTATTTATTATCTATCTTATTATAGGATTATCTAATTAATTAATTATATTCAATTAAATTTTCAATCATAATAAAGAAAAATGTATCTAATTTTTGGTAGTGTAAAAAATTCGTTGCATTGTGCTACTGAAGAAATTATTTTTGTTTAATTGGTGCCATTGTTCTTCCATTATTCCAAATCAAAAATTTTCATTTGTAATTTGGAGACTTTTTTAACAATATAATTTACTAATTTAAACATAAATTTAATTTCAATCATAGGCAAAATGTATTGTTTCTGGTAAAATAGAATTTGTTATAGTTCCAAGAATATATTTGTTTTGCTGTTTATTATGAAATAGTTTGTATTAATTAACTAATTAGAATCATTAAAATTTGAAATCAAAATCAAAACTATTATAGTCTGCAGGCAAATTCTGATTAACTTAAAAAAATTTTTGTTGCATATAATTTATCTCCAAACTAAACTACAAGTTCTTCGAATTGAACTGCATATTTGATAATCAAATTTGAATTTAAATTTTTGATTAGCTTAACAATGATTTCCATGGCATTATTAACTAAATGTTTGGCGTCCGAAACGCAATGCGAAAATTTTTAAGATTTAGGATTTAGGATTTAAATAATTTACCCCAAGAAAATAAATTAGATCTTTTGAAGATATTAGTTTAAGATACAATTATAGGCACTTACTCATATTTAGTTATTAACATTATTGTGGTTATATTTTTTACTTAAGTACTGTCAATAGTTTGCAAAATAAAATTGTTCAGTAAATTGTTTAATTTATCTCGTAATGATAAAAACCACAGCCTCGGGCACTCTTGTAACTTTTGGTTTATTACGTGTCACTGATTTATGTGTGACTCTGTCACGCAAAACTCCGTGAAACGTAAAAAGTTTTGTTCGTTAATAATAAGCTCATTGAAACACTTAAATTTGGTAACTTTACAGAAATAAAAATTTCACAAAAAATTTATTATATAATTTTAAATTAAAATATTTAAAAGTAAATCAGATCACCGACACAAAATTTAAACAAACAATGTTGTTATAATATTATTAAGGAATAGAAAAACACGTCCGATTTATTCGATTATTTAATGAATACTGAATTGTATATAAGTAAATCAGTGTATGTCAAATTAACATCATACACTACGTTACAAAAATACCAAAATTTTTATAAACTAATTTTTACTCAAATCCCAAATGAAAAATGTTTAATTCCGTTTATTTGGAAAACATTGGAACGGATCATATCGAGATGATTGAGGTAGTTGAAAATTTTTAAAAAATAGAAGATACTTTACAAATCAGTGAAAAATATTTTGTATTTTTTGACTGAACAACGTGAAATCTTACGTAAAGGTTTAATCAGATAATTATTAATTTTATTTTTTCCATGGTTTTCTATATTGGTTCCATTGCTTAAAAAATATTTGGTGACAATTCGGATACTTTTGAAACGCAGTGTATAATTTGTAAATATAGCATACACTACATAACCATCAAAGCAAACCAAATTTAATTATTATTTTAAATAATTTATTAACAGTAATCCACAACTAAGTATAATTACATATCTGCCACAGTTCAAAAAGTGTATTTACTTTGCACAAATTTTAAAGTACAAAAATAATAATATATATATAATAATACTAACAAAATAGATTTTACTGGACGTATTCAATCGAGGAAAAATTTAAAAAAACAGCGCGAAATTTTATCCCACCATAAACTCATTCCATAGTACTGTACGTTACAGGTTTAATCCGATTGAACAGTCAAAATTATTAAAAACGTCATTCGTTTTGAAATTCTTTGTGATTGTGAACAACAAACAAATCAACATATCTATATATTAATTAATAAATTAACGTTATAAACATCATAAGGAAAATATAAATATTTAATTATAATTTTAAATAATGTTTTAACAATAGTCTACATCCCTTTCCTCCCCAAACAGTATTTACCAATATATGTTAATCTGTTAATAAACGTTGAAAAACATCGGGGTACTTTGTGCTTTAAATTAAAATTTAAAAAATACCGAAAATCGTATCTCACTATAAATTCAAACCATGGTACTGTACGTTACTCCCCATTTAAAAGTAAAAATGAAGAAAAAAGAAAAACTGCAAAACGTCATTCATTTTAAAACGCTTTGTGATTGTCACAAGAATATCGACATATCTACATATTAGTGAAAACTGCTAAAAAATATTCTCCAATATGAACTTAGAACAAATAACAACCTTTTGTATTTTTAATTGTGAACACATCACAACCAAAAAATAACTTTCAATAAAATGTCATACAATTTTGAGAGTTACAAACATACAAAAAAATATTTCTGTGAAGTTTTCTTTGTAGTAGATGGTGTCAAAACTGGGTAAAAAATTACCAGTTTCCTTACCATTTCCCCCCGATTGAACACTAGGATTATCTGATTAATTAAATTAAAAATTATTTAAACTAATTTGTAGTAGTATGTGGGTAAATTCTGTTTAACATTAAAAAATTCGTTGCCTTGCGCTAATGAAAAAATTATTTTTGTTTAATTGGTGCCATTGTTCACCTTTTATTTCAAATCGAAAATTTGTACATACTTGTAATTTGGAAAAATTTTGGAGAATACAATTGACTAATTAAAATATAAATTTTATACCAATCATAGAGGCAAACTATACGGTTAGATCACTATTTTAAATATTGTATTACTAAATTGCACGAACATGTTTCCTAAGAATACCACCACAGTATCCTTTGCTTGTCGTAGGAGGCGACTAAACGGTTGGATCGCTGGGCTGACGACCCGCATCCGTAAAAAAAAAATCAACTGTTTATAAAATCAACAAAAAGAAAAATGGATACCGCCAAAACAACACCGGACCCCCGCTCAAGTACCCGGATACGAGATTTAGGATCGGCACGTGGAACGTGCAATCACTTAGAAAACCAGGAGCGTTGGAGGGTCTAATCACGTGCATGAAACAGTATCGGCTGGAACTCGTTGCTCTTCAAGAAACTCGCTGGCCTCAAAGTGGAGACCATGTGTCCCAGGACTATACGTTGTTCTACAGTGGAGATGACCTCGGAAATCTTGGAGCTGGATTTCTTCTTGGGCCGCAGGTAAAGAAGGCTGTTTTGGATTTTCAAGCAGTCAATAACCGATTGTGTATGCTTCGCCTGCGCATGAAGTTAGCCAACCTGTCGATAATTTGTGTACATGCGCCCACAGAAGTCAGCCAGCCCCAAGATAAAGACTCATTTTACAATGACTTGGACGATCTGATGGGATCTATACCCGAACACGATGTTAGAATGGTAATTGGGGACTTTAATGCTAGAGCTGGCAGAAATCAGGCCGACTTGTGTGAAAACATAGGTCCGTACTCCCGACACGAAACTGCGACCGATAATGGTGAGAGAATGATGTACTTTGCAATTGCTCATGATCTTAGAGTAGCAAGCACATTCTTCCCTCACAAACAGATACACCTAGAGACATGGAGACATCCTCGCAAAACATCCCGGAGCCAAATTGACCACGTGTTAATTTCAAAAGGGCGAGCTCGGGTTGTGCAGGATGTGAGAACTTATCGGTCAGCAACCAAATACGTAGGCAGCGATCATTATTTGGTCGCTGCAAAGCTACGGTGGAAGTTTTCGTACAGGTCGGGGAACACAGCGAAACGGATGGAACGTTTCGACTGTGAAGGTCTGATAAATGAAGATCAAAAGAAACGATATCAGGATCTTGTCAGCGACAACATTGAGGGAGCTAATTACCAGTCTGACTGCGTGAACTCTGTCTGGGAGGTACTGAAAACTTCGGTTGTCAGTGCTGCTCAACAGACTTTAGGTATAGTGAAAGTCAGACCCAAGAATGATTGGTTTGATGACGAGTGTCGTCTTGCAGTTGAGCAACAAAATATAGCCCATAATGAAGTGCAACAACGTCTCACAATCGCAAGGAAAAACAAGGCAGCTCTTGCAAGAAGGGCAGCTAAGCGGATTTGTAGACGGAAGAAGCGAGAATGGTGGAAGGCCGAGGTTCTGAAAGTACAACAACTCAGCAATGAGCGTAGTTCACGTAATTTCTTTAAAGGAATTACTGGATTGCACCATACTTTCAGGCCTTCGTCAACCGCCATTCGGGACCGGGATGGAAACCTCTGTGTCAACATCGACGCAGTACTTGACGCATGGAGTGGACACTTTACTGAGCTGCTTGATGTTCATCATGCGTCACAGACTGTTGTTGAGCCACCTCTAAAACTGTCTGCGGAGATTTGCACTGAGGAGCCATCCCATGAGGAATTCACTAAGGCCATGCAGAGAATGAAACGAAACCGCTCACCTGGAGTGGACTGCATTAATTCGGAGCTCTTGATATTCGGAGGGGATACTTTGTGGAACTGTCTTTTCGACCTTATTCGATTAGTATGGCGAACCGAAGTTATGCCTGATGAATGAGAAGTGGCCGCGATATGCCCCATCTTCAAGAAGGGAGACCGCTTGAAGTGTGAGAATTATCGCGGTATAGCTCTCCTTTGCACAGCATACAAGTTACTGTCATACATTTTATTGGATAGAATCACTCCTCTGGCGGAGGGCTTGGTTGGTGACTATCAGGGAGGATTTCGTCCGAATCGATCAGTCACTGATCAGGTCTTTTCGCTGCGGATGATTCTATCTAAATATTATGAGACATCCATCTCCGTACATCAGGTTTTCCTGGATTTCCGGCAGGCCTACGACTCGATCAATCGAGAGAGTTTGGGGTCTGCCCTGGAATACCTAGGAATACCAACAAAATTGGTACGACTGTGTAGGATGACAGTGACGCAGTCTCAATGCTGTGTTAAAGTTGAGAACAGGCTATCGAAAATTTTTGCAGTTAACTCGGGTGTTCGGCAGGGAGATGCTCTGTCCCCGATACTCTTTAATCTCATGTTGGAGTACATCTTTCGTAAAACTGAAACACCTCAGCGCAACATCTTATATCGCCAGTCCAATCAAGTGCTTGCATATGCAGATGACATATGCGTGATTGGGCTGAATAACAACGGAGTGAAAGAAATACTTGATTCGCTTGTAGAGTTTTCAGCTTCTGTTGGACTCCAGATCAATGAGTCCAAAACGAAATACCTGATCTCTGGTTTTAGAGACAATGGCACACCAGATTTTAGTAGTGGCCACCACACGTTTGAGGGAGTGAGGAGGTTCAAATATTTGGGCTCTCTTATCACTCACGATAACAGTGTGGGTGAGGATATTAAAGTGCGGCTGGCAGCTGGCAGTCGTTCTTTATATCCTCTAAGGCCACTGCTAAAATCTAAACACTTATCAAGTGCCGTGAAGCTGAAGCTTTACAAAGCGTTGATCAGGCCCGTTGTTATGTTTGGATGTGAAAGTTGGGCGCTGACGGATGAGTACGAGAGATGGCTCCTTACATTTGAGAGAAGAATCATGCGTGTGATGGTACATACCGAGCTCTGTACAATTTCGAGATCAGAGATCTGATGAAGATCCCCGATATTGTACATGAAGTTAGATCTCAGCGAGTACGCTGGCTCGGTCACGTTCTGCGTGCTGATCCGGAACGAATTGTGCAGCGATCTCTGAAAGGAGAGCCACCATATGGTAGGCGCAGAGGTCGTTGCAGGCGACGATGGCTCCACGATGTAGAGAACGACTTGGCCTCTTCAGATTGTCTAAGACAGTATGAAGACCAAGCTCAGGATCGAAACCGTTGGAGCCAGATTGTTGATTCAGTAAGGGGCCAGTAATGGCCTTTAACACTGTTATTATTTATTATTATTACTAAATTGTCCAAAGCCTTTTCGATCCACCCCAAACAGTATTTGCTACTATGGGAAACCAAAAATAAACTTAACAATTCGTGGTAAAGTAGAATTATTTGTTATAGTTCCATAAATATATCTGTTTTGTGCTGTTTATTACGGAATAGTTTAAATAAATTAACTAATTAGATTTATTCAAATTTAAAATCAAAATCAAAATTAATTAAACAAATTTGTTATACGGGCAAATTCTGTTTAACTTAAAAAAAATGTAATTGCTTTGTGATCAAAAATCATAGTTGTTTAATAAATTGTATTAATTAGTGAATTAGTTTTTAAGCTATTTTTATCGCAAATGTAGTTATTATGAAGAACTCTTTAATATGAGAGTGAGATGAACGACATTTACATATAATTTATCTCCAAAATACAAGCATAACAATGATTATCGATGGTTTTCTATATCAGTTCAGTTTCTTTTCCATTAATCCAAAATAAAAAATGTTCATTTGCAACTTTAGTAAAAAATATTTGGTGGAAGTTTCGATACTTTTGGAAAGGAGTGTATAATTTGTTTATTTGGCATAAACTCACAACCATCAAAAGCAAAATAAATGTAATTAATATTTTAAATAATTTTAATGAAAATACATCTCTTTCCTCCAAACAATATTTACCATAATATACATAGATATGTATCTTAATTCGACAATAGGTGGTGGAAAAGTGGAATTACATATTTACCGTAGTTCTAAGAATATATTTGCTTTGTGCTGTTTATTACAAAATAGTATGTACTAGACGTGCTCAATCGAGGTAAAATTAAAAAAAATACTGCAAAATTTTATACCACCATAAATCAATTCCATAGTACTGTACGTTAAACCCGATTTAAAAGTTAAAATAAAGCAAAAAAAAAAATAATAAACAACAATAAAACTGACATTGTATTATTAATGAAAACTGCTAAAAAATATTCTCTAATATGAACTTTGAACAAATAGTTATACGAAGGCGGATTGAAAATGAAGCTACCTAAGTAGGAAAACAAAATTTTTTTTTGCCAAAAACCATTTATTTCTCAACATGTCTCCTTTTACTTCGACACACTTAGTAAGACGATATTCCGAAGAAATATACCATCTGAATAATACGATTTTTATACCATCTGAATAAAACGAATTCGGGAACCCCTCAAAATACGAGTTAGTTTCGGTAATCACTTCTTCGTTTGAGATGAATCTTTGTCCTGCGAGCCATTTTTTCAAGTTTGGAAACAGGAAAAAGTCACTAGGCGCTAAATCTGGACTATAAGGTGGATGATCAACCAATTCGAAGGGTATTCCACGTAATTTTAGCATCGTATCTAATGCTGTGTGAACCGGTGCATTGTCTTGAAGAAAGAGCACTTTTTTCTTCTTTAAATGTGGTCGTTTTTTCTTGATTGCATCAACCAATTGATCCAATGATGCACGATAATACTTTCCTGTGATTATGGATCCTTTTTCAAGATAATCGATGAGCAATATTCCGTGTGCATCCCAAAATATAGTGGCCATAACCTTGCTAGCCGATTTCACTGCCTTTGCCTTCTTTGGAGCACTTCCACCAGCTTCCACCCATTGTTTCGATTGATTTTTGGTTTCAGGTGTGTTTACGTTTCATCATCAGTAATTAATCGATGTCAAAAATCAACAGGATTACGCTTTATGATGTCCAAACACCGCTGTGAAGTGGTCTGTCGAACTCGTTTTTGTTCGGCACTGAGCTAACGCAGCACCCATCTTGCCGATAGCTTTATCATATGCAAATGTTCATGCAAAATGTTGAACCCACGTTCATATGATATGTTTACCATTTCAACAATCTCACGCAACTTGACTCGGCGATCATTCATAACGATATTGAGGATTTTCTTGATATTTTCTTCAGTAACCACATCTTTTGGCCTTCCTGTTGATGGTATTGTGCTTCTTCGGCCGCGTTTAAATTCAGCAATTCAATAATTTACCATGTAATCTGACGCAGCAGACTCACCGTAATGTTTATCGAGCTTTTATTTTGTCTGTTTCGCCGTTTTCCCTTTCAAATAATAGTGTTTAATCACTGCACGAAATTCGTTTTTTTCCATTTTACAAGAAACACAAAAGTTGCTTACTTCAAACGACTACAACAAATAAAATAATTGATGAATTTGGGTGAAATTTTAACAGATCGCGTTTGACAGATCGCAATTTCTAAAAAACAAAAAAAATTTTGTGTTTGTGCTGCTATTTGCGCTAGGTAGCTTCATTTTCAATCCGCCCTCGTATATCGTAATTTTAATTATGTTGGCATGGTTGAGCAAAATCAACAAATTGAGTTCTGAATGGCATTGATACATAAATATTTCATAGCAACACTGATGGCCTTACCAAAGCTGAGTTGTCAAATTTCTATTACAAAAGATAATACGCTGTGTATAATGTAATTGGTCAATGCAATTTGAATATAAAATTTATTTTTAGGACAGAAACACAAAGTGGGCGATGTCAAAATTACCTAAAATATTGAAATATTGAACTGGCATATATTGTATTATCAAATTGTCCAAAGCCTTTTCCTCACAATCATTATAATTTATGGTTTAAATAACTTATCCTTTGAAAATTAAATAAATTAAATATTTCTTTTGCAGATTTTAGTTATATTGCTTAACAAAAATTTGTGAAAATTTCTATACTTTTGGAATTCAGTGTATAATTTGTTGATTTGGGAAAAACATCACAACCATCACAAAAGCAAAATAAATTTAATTATTATTTTAAATAATCTATTAACTGTAGTCTGCAAGTAGTCCTTTTAGTATTTACCAATATTTGTAAATCCGAAATGGTTAAGTTCGTGGTAAAGTATAATTACATATCTGCCACAGTTCTAAAAATATATTTGTTTTGTGCTATTTTTACAAAATAGTTTGTACTGGACGTGTTCAATAGAGGAAAATTTAAAAAAAAGATCGCGAAATTTTATCCGACATATGTAGATATAAGTGAAAACTGCTAAAAAATATTTTCCAATATGAACTTTGAACCAATAACATTTTGAATTTATTATTATGGACATATCACAACCAATAACTTTCAATAAAATGAAATTTTATTTTGAGAGTTACAACCCAAAATTAAAAATAAAATATCGCTTTTTGAGTTATTCTTTGTGGTGAATAGTGATAAAAATTGGTTAAAATTACCCATTTTCCTTACCATTTCTGGTTGAACACTAGATATAGGATGATCTAATTAGTTATTTATGTTCAATTAAATTTTTAATCATAATAAAGAAAAATGTATCTAATTTTTGGTAGTTTGTGGGTAGATTCTGTTTAACTTTAACTTTAACTGTTGCATTGTGCTAATGAAAAAAATATTTTTGTTTAATTGGTGCCATTTTTCTTCCTTTATTCCAAATCAAAAATTTTCATTTGTAATTTGAAGATTTTTTGAAGAATATAATTTACTAATTTAAACATAAATTTAATTTCAATCATAGGCAAAATGTATTGTTTCTGGTAAAATAGAATTATTTGTTATAGTTCCAAGAATATATCTGGTTTGCTGTTTATTATGAAATAGTTTATATTAATTAACTAATTAGAATCATTAAAATTTGAAATCAAAACTATTATAATCTGCAGGCAAATTATTTTCAACTTAAAAAAAATGTTATTGCAGATAATTTATCTCCAAACTAAACTACAAGTTCTTCGAATTGAACTGCATATTTGATAATCAAATTTGAATTTAAATTTTTGTTTAGCTTAAAAAAGATTTCCATGGCATTTTGAACTAATTTTTTGGCGACCGAAATGCAATGGGGAAAATTTTTAATTTACCAATTTAGAATACAATAATAATAATTTAAAATTTAAGTAATTTACCACAAGAAAATAAATTAGATTTTTTGTAGATATTAGTTTAAGATACAATTATAGGCACTTACTCATATTTAGTTATTAACATTATGGTGGTTATATTTTTTACTTAAGTATTGTCTTTTTGCACAATAAAATTGTTCAGTAAATTGTTTAATTTATCTCGTAGTGATAAAAACACAGTCTTGAGCACACTTAAAGCTTTCGGTTTATTACGTGTCACGGATTTATGTGTGACTCTGTCACGCAAAAATCCGTGACACGTAAAAAGTCTTGTTTAATAATAAGCACATTGAAACACTTAAATTTGGTAACTTTACAGAAATTAAAATTTCACAAAAAATTTATTATTTAATTTTAAATTAAAATATTTAAAATCAAATCAGATCAACGACACAAAATTTATACAAACAATGTTTTTATAATATTATTAAGGAAAAGAAAAACACGTCCGATTTATTCGATCATTAAATGAATAATGAATTGTATCTAAGTAAATAAGTGTATGCCAAATTAACCTTATACACTACGTTACAAAAGTACCAAAATTCTTATTAAATATTATTCATTAATTTCGTTTGTTAGGAGAGCAATGGAACGGAAAAAACGAGAATATTATACACAAATCAGTGAAAATTATTTTGTATTTATTGACCGAACAAAGTTACAGAATTTCAAAAAATATGTATTTCAAAATTTACTCAAATATTTCATCAGATAATTATTGAATTTCCATGGTTTTCTATATCGGTTCAGTTTCTTTTCCAGTAATCCAAAATAAAAAATGTTTATTTGAGACTTGAGTAAAAAATATTTGGTGGACATTTCGATACTTTTGGAACGGAGTGTATAATGTTTAATTGGCATAAACTTCACAATCATCAAAAGCAAAATAAATGTAATTAATATTTTAAATAATTTTAATTAACAATACATCTCTTTCCTCCCCAACCAGTATTTACCAATAAACATATGTCGGTTAATCTGACAATAGGTGGTGGAAAAGTGGAATTACATATCTACCGTAGTTCAAAGAATAAATTTGGTTTGTGCTGTTTATTACAAAATAGTATGTACTAGACGTGCTAAATCGAGGTAAAATTTAAAAAAATACTGCGAAATTTTATCCCATCATAAATCCATTCCATAGTACTGTAGGTTAAACCCGATTTAAAAGTTAAAATAAAATTAAAAAAATAGCAAAACGTCATTCGTTTTGAAGCGCTTTGTGATTGTGACAACAATAAAACTGACATATGTATAGATATTAATGAAAACGGCTAAAAAATATTCTCTAATATGAACTTTGAACAAATAGTTATACATCGTAATTTTAATTATGTTGGCAACATGTTGAGCAAAATAAAAAATTGAGTTCTGAATGGCATTGATACATAAATATTTCATAGCACCACTGATGGCCTTACCAAAGCTGGATTGTCCAATTTCTATTACAAAAGATAATACGCTGTATATAACGTAACTGGTCAATGCAATTTAAATGTAAGATTACTTAATTTATTATTGGGACAGAGGCCCAAAGTGGGCGATCTGGAAATTATCTAAAATATTAAATTGCCGTCTAGCTAAACCTACCAAATTTTATGCGTTGCATAAAATAAAAATCGCGTGAACACAACAATAATCCTATATTTTTTACAAAACCATCCCATCGCACTATGCAGTGCGTTATACATACAGACTCTGGACCCGGGAACTCAGAGAAGCAAGAAGTGGATGCAGATCACAGTTCTAGAGAGCGTCATTAACGTGGAATCACAATTTACATATAGTCCAATTTCACTACTGAAACAACTAAATAACTAACTGTTTATTTGCATATAATGCAAATAAAAGATACCGATTTTTTAAATTTTAACCTAGCATCCAGAATTTTCATTAATATGGTACCATTTATGCAAACAAGGCTAATACAATATCAGTCGGATGTTGTTTTAAATAAATACGTCAACAAATAAATGTCTTAAAATCGTTATAAAACCAGTAATTTTCCATTGGTTTTTAAGTGACGAAAAAAGGAAAAATATCCAATGTATGATAAGGTACTACAACGCCGTGCTAAATAAGTATGATTTAAGTTCTAATAAAAAAGATTTAACGAATGCAAACAGAGCAATGTATAAAACTAAAACTGAACAATGGGATCATATACGAGTATGTAATATGTATCATATTATGTGATACCGATTCGTAGGGACTGCAAAATTATCGAATTTCGGCTTTACTGGTAAACGGTAAATATTTGAGTAAAATCCGGGTTACCGGTAAATTACCGGTAAACTCGTTTTTAAATATAAAAAATCATGTATACCATATTAGTGATGTCGGGAGGAAAAAAACTTACGAAGGAATAACTAACAATAATTTTATAATATAATTTACAATATTTATATTTAGTTTAAATCATAAAATTTTAATTCATTTATGAGGAAAACACGAAAATATAATTATAACAATTCAATAATAAAACCAAAATACATTAATTTAATAAAATAAAAAGAAAACACTAATTTTTTTTAAATATTCAATAAATCTATTGGGCATTGAAATATGCTCTTAACATACAAATTGTATTGAATTATATTATATATCTAAAATAGAATCATTCAGACTTGTTCTTATTTAAGTGTATGTTTCACCGCAGCTGGAAAAGCTAGCTCACATTCGCCGCTGGGCTTTATTGTTGAGGTATGGTTGAACGCCAACGTTAAATATATACTTTCCTTTAAAAAATATTTATATATTTACTTTAAAAAATAGCAATTTCTTTTCGATACATATATCTTGATAATTTAACCTAAAAAATCTTTACTAACAGGCAATCCACCTGTGGTATTGCAATCTAAGATTAATAGGAATTCTGCTCCTAACTTTTCTGTGACATCTACTGTATTTTATTGGTGAACAGTGACCGTCGAAATATTGGTCACTGTTTGTCGACAAATTAAATATTTGAATCAATATTTCCACACCGGAGCGAAATATTAGGTTGATCCTATGGTGTGTTTAATTGTTTAACAACAAAACCATATTTTTCATCAGAAATGTTGACCTTCCAAATAATTTCTTTTGTTATTTCATTTTCAAAAATTACCGAACGTACCGGTTAATTCTAATTTGTTTTACCGGTATTTCGGTAAGCTAAATTGGATGGTAAAACCGATTAACCGGTTAATCGTTTACCGGTAATGCGATCCCCCGATTGGAGACGACAAAATGGTAGAAAAGCTGAAAGCGCCCATTCCCAACCAAAAATAATTTTCAATAAAGTGGAGTTTTGAGAGATACACCGACAACCCAAAAATAAAAAAATAAAAAACTCTTTAAAAGAATAATCAGTTTTCTTACTATTTTTTCCCGATCTGATTTTTAATTAAATTAAAAATTATTAAAACTAATTTATAGTAGTATGTGGGTAAATTCCATTTAACTTTGAAAAATTCGTTGCCATGTGCTAACGAAAAAAATATTTTTGTTTAATTGGTGCCATTGTTCACCTTTTATTTCAAATCGACTATTTTTATTTGTAATTTGGACACATTTTGAAGAATAAAATTCACTAATTAAGATATAAATTTCACATCAATCAGAGGCAAACTATATGTTTAAATCCTTATTTTAAATATTGTATTACAAAATTGTCTACATCCTTTTCCTCCCACCCAAACAGAATTTTCTACTATGGCAACCCAAAAATAAACGTTACAATTCGTGGTAAAGTAGAATTATTTGTTATAGTTACAAAAATATATCTGTTTTGCTTTTTATTAAGAAATAGTTTATATTATTTAACTAATTAGATTCATTTAAATTTGAAATCAAAATCAAAATAATAACAAATTTGTTTAGTTTGCGGGCAAATTCTGTTTAACATAAAAAAAAAGTATTCTTTTGTTCCAATCAAAAATCATAGTTGTTTAATAAATTGTAGTAATTAGTGTAGTTGGTTTTAAGCTATTTTTATCACTATGGAATTTTAATGAAAATTCTTGATTTATCAGAGTGAGATGAACCCCATTTTCAAACCATGTGTCTCCAAACTTCGAATTTTATTTTTTTGACGATCAAATCTGAATTTAATTTTTCTTTCGAGCTTAACAATGATTTTCATGGCACCGTGAACTAAATGTTGGCGTCCGAAACGGAACAGCGAAAATTTTTAATTTTCCAATTTAGAATACAATAATTATAATTTAGAGTTTAAATAATTTATCCATAGAAAATAAAATATTGGCTTTTTTGCAGTTTTAGTTTAAGTTACAATTATAGGCATATTTAGGTACATTATGGTGGTTATATTTTTTACTTCTATATTGTCTATCTTGCACAATAAAATTGTTCAATATACCACACCGTTAAATAATTTAACTCTTAGTGGTATTATAAAACCACAGTCTCAGGCACACTTATAACTTTTGATTTTTTACGAGCCACGGATTTATGTGTGACCATGTCACCCGTAAATCCGCGAAACGTAAAGAGTCATTTTCGCCAACAATAAAGACATTATGGAACACTTAAAAATGGCTACTTTATAGATTTTATTTTAAAATTTCACAAAAATTTGTCGTATCGAATTTAGAATTTAGCAAAAATAATCATAATATAAGATTTTAATCTATCTTGTAGATTTATAATGAACGAATTTAGTAAAAAATCAATTTGTTTGAAGGGGTTTTAGAGTACAAAAAATTGCCTGAATCATTAAAAAATTTAATACATCTAAGTTTTACACTTAACGAAGTCTCAAAACACTTTCATTTTTTTACAAGTACTATTCAATTTATAAATATGTACATATTGTATTTTACTGAATAAATTTAAACAAAATATTGTTAAAATAATTTAGAGATGTTGTTATATCTTCGAAATATAGTTCAAATCCCCTTAATAGCAACAATTTGGAAAAACCTCAATTTAATTTGTAAAAAAATCCCAATTTGGAATACAAAAAGATAAACTTGTTTTGTAGAATCTTGAATTTATTTTAGTTGCAATTGAAAATATTTAAAAAAAAGTGAATTTGCTTTGTGAAAAATTGATCTTGTTTTACAAAACATTGAACAGTACTTGTAAAAATTTGAAAGTATTTTGGGACATCGTTAAATTTGAAGTTCAAAATCTTTTAGTTTAGAAAAAATTTAAAACTATTTTTTTGGCCACTTACAAAAAATGTATATTTATTAAATAAATATTGATCAGATTTTCTCTTAAAGAAAGGACTTTATGAAAATCTTCATATTTAATATATTTTTATTTTTAAATTTCAATTAATTCACTTATCTTGCACAAATTAATTTTAAACATTGTGTCTTAAAATGTAAGAAATACGTACATCTAAAAAAATTAAAACATCATTAAAAATTAAAAAAAAATCAAGGTACAATTATAGGCACTTACTCAAATTTAGTTATTAACATATGGTAGTTATATTTTTACTTAAGTATTGTCTATATTACACAATAAAATTGATCACCGTACCGCGCATTTAAATAATTTAACACGAAGTGGAATTATAAAACCAAAGTTTTGGGCACACTCATAACTTATGGTTGATTACGTGTCACGGATTTATGTGTGACCATGTCACCCATAAATCCGTGACACGTAAAAAGTCATAATTATCAACAATAAGAACATTGGATCACTTAAATTTAGTTACTCTACAGAACACTTATTTTTAAAATATCACAAAAAACAGTATTAATTAAATTTAAAACAATATATTTAAAACTAAATCAACTCAGAGACAAAAAAAATTAAATAAATAATATTTTTACAAAATTATTGAACAATAAAAAAAGCACGTCCTTATCAAACGATGAGTGAATGAATAATGAAATGTAAAATGAAAATCGGTGTGAAGTTAATACCAAATTGAGAAAATTGTACACTCCGTCACAAAAATATCAAAAAAAAAAGTATGAATAAAAAAAAATCATTTTAATTAATAGGAAATCAATGGAACGGGGCATATTGGATAGTCCGAGGTGGTTGTGCGAGTTTGTAATATCTCTGAAAATAGTGTTATTCGAGAAAATCTTTCACTAGATATGATTCATATATAAAATGTATCAATTTCATGGAGATCTCTGCAATTTACATGTACTCTTAAAAAACAATAAATTTAGTAAAGCCCAGAGAAATGCTACCAATGCAAAAATTTAAGTGTTTATAGTCAATTAATTCGTCTGGTCTGATCTGATAAAATTTGTAAATATGTGGCATAAACTTCACAACCATCAAAGGAAAACAAATTTAATTATTATTTTACATAATGTATTAAAAGTAGTCCACAGACCACAACGCTTTTAGTATTTACCACTTCAAGAATATCTGTTATGCTTTTTATTACAAAATAGTTAATATTATTTAACTAATTAGATTCATTTAAATTTGAAATCAAAATCAAAGTAATAACAAATTTGTTTAGTTTGCGGGCAAATTTTGTTTAACTTAAAATAAATGTATTATTTTGTTCCAATCAAAAATCATAGTTGTTTAATAAATTGTAGTAATTAGTGTAGTTGGTTTTAAGCTATTTTTATCACTATGAAATTTTTATAAAAATTCTTGATTTGTGAGAGTGAGATGAGACCCATTTTCAAACAATGTATCTCCAAACTACGAATTCTACGAATTTAACTACATATTTGATGATGAAATCTGAATTTAATTTTTTTTTCGAGCTTAACGAAACGGAACAGCGAACATTTTTAATTTTCCAATTTAGAATACAATAATTATTATTTAGAGTTTAAATAATTTATCCATAGAAAATAAAATATTGTTTTTTTAGCAGTTTTAGTTTAAGTTACATTTATAGGCACTTACTCATATTTAGTTATTAACATTATGGTGGTTATATATTTTACTTCAGTATAGTCTATCTTGCACAATAAAATTGTTCAATATACCACAGTTAAATAATTTAACTCGTAGTGGTATTATAAAACCACAGTCTTGGGCACACTTATAACTTTTGATTTTTGATGTGTCACGGATTTATGTGTGACCATGTCACCCATAAATCCGTGACACGTAAACAGTCATTTTCGCCAACAATAAAGACATTATGGAACACTTAAATTCGGTGACTTTATAGAATTTATTTTAAAATTTCACAAACATTTTTTTAATTTATTTAAAAAAATAATCTATTTTAAAAATCAGATCAATGACACAAAATTGAAAAAAAAATATTAATACAATATTATTAAGGAATAGAAAAACAAGTCCGATTTATTCAATTATTGAATGAATACTGAATTGTGTATAGGCAAATCTGTGAATGCCAAATTAAAAAATTGTACACTCCGTTACAAAAGTACCAATATTCTTATAAAATATTTTTTCTCAAACTTCAAAATAAATATGTTTCCGTTTATTAGGGAAGCAATAAAACGGGTCAAGTGGAGATGATCTAGGTAATTCAAAATATAAAAAAATTGAAGATATGATGTATGAATCAGTGAAAAATATTTTGTATTTTTTGACCAAGCAGTTACAGAATATCAAAATTTATGTATTTCAAATCTTACTCAAAGTTCTAAGTTTAAGTTAACGATTTTCAATTTTCCATGGTTTTCTATATTGGTTCTATTGCTTATAAAAAATTTAGTGAGAATTTCGATACTTTTGGAACGCAGTGTATAATTCATAAATATGGCATAAACTTCACAACCATCAAAGCAAAACAAATTTAATTATTATTTTAAATAATGTATTAATAGTAGTACATAACCCTTTTAGTATTTACCACTATAGAAAAAAAATCGGTTAAATTATCTAAAAATATATTTACTTTGTGCAATTTTTTACAAAATAGCTTTCACTGGACGTATTCAATCAAGGAAAAATAAAAAAATACCGCGAAATTTTATCCCACCATAAATCCATTCCATAGTACTGTACGTTACAGGTTAAACCCGATTGAATAGTCAAAAAAGGAAAATCCAAAAATTGCAAAACGTCATTCGTTTTGAAACGCTTTGTGATTGTGACGACAACAAAATCGACATACATATGTACATAATAATTTTTGAATAGTGCTAAAAAATATTCTCCACTATAAATTTTGAACAAATAACGATATTTCGTATTTTTAATTATGAACACATCACAACCAAAAAAAAACATTGAAATAAAATGACATAAAATTTTGAGAGATACAACCCAAAATCAAGTACCAGTTTTTAAACAACTTTTTTCAGTTTGAGCACTAGGATTGTACCTAATTAATTAAATTCAGCTAAATTTTCAATGATAATAAAATTAATTAAACAAATTTATCGTATGGTCTGCGAATAAATTCTGTTAAACTTTATAATATTTGTTGCAGTGTGCTAACAAAAAAAATATTTCTGTTTAATAATTTCTGGTAATGAGTGTATTAGTTTTTAAAGCTAATAAACTTAATTTGTGAGATTGAGATGAATTTGAGATAAATATCTCGAAAAGATTTAAGAATTAAGTTATGCAATTGTTGAATAATTTAATTTTAGCCGATTTGTTTTTTATCCTATTAAAAATAATTTAATTATAATATTGAATTTAAATAATTTACGCCTAGAAAATATATAAATTTTATTTTGTTCGCTGAAATTAGTTAGTAGGATTTTTGAATCCGGAGTCTATCATAATTGTTAAAGCAGCGTACATAACATCGGGAGAATTTACCATAGTACAATTCCCGGTCTCTCGATCAATCAAATCGCTTAAAATGATATAGGCCCCTCCTACTGTTGCCATACTTGAGTTAAAAAAATTCTATCTTTGAGCAAAATGGGCCGCAGGGTTACCAACTAAAACATAATTATTTTTTAAATTTTTTGAATATTGACAAAAGAGCAAACTGTAATACGCAGTGTAACATAAATGTACTGCATATTATAGTTTGCTCTTTTTGAATTTTGACGTCTTATTTGATTTGATTTTTCGATTCCGTGTCACCGAAAATTTTTGTGTATATTGTTTTAATTATATTTCGTGTAGATATTTAAGTTTATTATAAAATTATGTAATATTATAATAAAATTAGATTTTTATATAATATAATTAATACATAATGTCAATTAAAATAAATGATTTTCAGTAGGTATTGTGCATTTGTGAATATCCGAAATAAACCGTAGCAGAGATAATAATCCGTCATGGAGATGAGAATCGTTTTGTATGACGGTATACCGATCTACCAGAAATCACCTGTCGTCATTTGATTAAAATTAATTAATATTTAAAAAAAAGTGAATTTACTTTGTGAAAAATTGAACTTGTTTGAAGTGCAAAACCTTATGGTTTAGAAAAAATTTAAAAATATTTTTTTAGATACTTAATAAAAATGTATATTTATTAAATAAAGACGCTTAGAACTACTTGTAATACAGATCAGATTTTCTCTTAAAGACAGGACTTTAAGAAAATAATCATTATAAATTTTAATATATTTTTATTTTTCAATTTCAATAAAATCACTTATCATGCACAAATTAATTGTAAACACTATGTCTTAAAATGTAAGGAATATACTAAAAAATTAAAACATAAAAATAAAAATATTAAAAACTAAAAAAAAATGTAAGGTACAATTATAGGCACTTACTCAAATTTAGTTATTAACATTATGGTATGTAGTTATACTTTTTACTTAAGTATTGTCTATATTACACAATATAATTGATCACTATACCGCGCATTTAAATATTTTAACTCGATGTGGTATTATAAAACCAAAGTCTTGGGCACACTCATAACTTATGGTTAATTACGTGTCACGGATTTATGTGTGACCATGTCACCCATAAATACGTGACACGTAAAAAGTCATATTTATTAACAATAAGAACATTGGATCACTTAAATTTAGTTACTCTACAGAACACTTATTTTTAAAATATCACAAAAAAAAGTATTAATTAATTTTAAAACAATATATTTAAAACTAAATCAAATAAGAGAGAAAAAAAAAATTAAATACATAATATTTTTACAATATTATTGAACAATGGCCCCTGTGGTCGGGGGGCACTCACATGTCTCGTAAATCAAAATTGCACGAACATGTTTCCCAAGAATACCACCACAGTACCCTTTGCTTGTCGTAGGAGGCGACTTAACGGTTGGATCGCTGGGCTGACGACCCGCATCCGTAAAAAAAATATAGTGTTTATAAAGTCAACAAAAAGAAAAATGGATACCGCCAAAACGACACCGGACCCCCGCTCAAGTACCCGGACACGAGATTTAGGATCGGCACGTGGAACGTGCAATCACTAAGGAAACCAGGAGCGTTAGAGGGCCTAATCACGTGCATGAAGGAGTATCGGCTGGAACTCGTTGCTCTTCAAGAAACTCGCTGGCCTAAAAGTGGAGACCATGTGTCCCAGGGCTATACGTTGTTCTACAGTGGAGATGACCTCGGAAATCTTGGAGCTGGATTTCTTCTTGGGCCGCAGGTAAAGAAGGCTGTTTTGGATTTCCAAGCAGTCAATAACCGATTGTGTAAGCTTCGCTTGCGCATGAAGTTAGCTAACCTGTCGATAATTTGTGTACATGCGCCCACAGAAGTCAGCCAGCCCCAAGATAAAGACTCATTTTACAATGACTTGGACGATCTGATGGGATCTATACCCGAACACGATGTTAGAATGGTAATTGGGGACTTTAATGCTAGAGCTGGCAGAAATCAGACCGACTTGTGTGAAAACATAGGTCCGTACTCCCGACACGAAACTGCGACCGATAATGGTGAGAGAATGATGTACTTTGCGGTTGCTCATGATCTTAGAGTAGCAAGCACATTCTTCCCTCACAAACACATACATCTTGAGACATGGACACATCCTCGCGGAACTTCCCGGAGCCAAATTGACCATGTGTTAGTTTCTAAAGGACGGGCTCAGGTTGTGCAGGATGTGAGAACTTATCGGTCAGCAACCAAATACGTAGGCAGCGATCATCATTTGGTCGCTGCAAAGCTACGATGGAAGTTTTCGTACAAGTCTGGGAACACAGCGAAACGCATGGTACGTTTCGACTGTGAAGGTCTGATAAATGAAGATCAAAAGAAACGATATCAGGATCTTGTCCTCGACAACATTAATGAAGCTAATTACCAGTCTGACTGCGTGAACTCTGTCTGGGGGGTACTGAAAACTTCGGTTGTCAGTGCTGCTCAACAGACTTTAGGTATAGTGAAAGTCAGACCCAAGAATGATTGGTTTGATGACGAGTGTCGTCTTGCAGTTGAGCAACAAAATATAGCCCATAATGAAGTGCAACAACGTCTCACAATCGCGAGGAAAAACAAGGCTGCTCTTGCAAGAAGGGCAGCTAAGCGGATTTGTAGACGGAAGAAGCGAGAATGGTGGAAGGCCGAGGTTCTGAAAGTACAACAACTCAGTAATGAGCGCAGTTCGCGTAATTTCTTTAAAGGAATTACTGGACTGAACCATACTTTCAGGCCTACGTCAACCGCCATTCGGGACCGGGATGGAAACCTCTGTGTCAACATCGACGCAGTACTTGACGCATGGAGTGGACACTTTACTGACCTGCTTGATGTCCATCATGCGTCACAGACTGTTGTTGAGCCACCTCTAATACAGACTGCGGAGATTTGCACTGAGGAGCCATCCCATGAGGAATTCACTAAAGCCATGCAGAGATTGAAACGAAACCGTGCACCTGGAGTGGACTGCATTAATTCGGAGCTCTTGATATTCGGAGGGGATACTTTGTGGAACTGTCTTTTCGACCTTATTCGATTAGTATGGCGAACCGAAGTTATGCCTGATGAATGGAAAGTGGCCGCGATATGCCCCATCTTCAAGAAGGGAGACCGCTTGAAGTGTGAGAATTATCGCGGTATAGCTCTCCTTTGCACAGCTTACAAGTTACTGTCATACATTGTATTGGATAGAATCACTCCTCTAGCGGAGGGCTTGGTTGGTGACTATCAAGGAGGATTTCGTCCGAATCGATCAGTCACCGATCAGGTCTTTTCGCTGCGGATGATTCTATCTAAATATTATGAGACATCCATCCCCGTACATCAGGTGTTCCTGGATTTCCGGCAGGCCTATGACTCGATCAATCGAGAGAATTTATGGTCTGCCCTGGAATACCTAGGAATGCCAACAAAACTGGTACGACTATGTAGGATGACAGTGACGCAGTCTCAATGCTGTGTTAAAGTTGAGAACAGGCTATCGACAAGTTTTGTAGTTAACTCGGGTGTTCGGCAGGGAGATGCTCTGTCCCCGATACTCTTTAATCTCATGTTGGAGTACATCTTTCGTAAAACTGAAACACCGCAGCGTAACATCTTATATAGCCAGTCCAATCAGGTGCTTGCATATGCAGATGACATATGCGTGATTGGACTGAATAGCAACGGAGTGAAAGAAATACTTGATCCGCTTGTAGAGTTTTCAGCTTCAGTTGGACTTCAGATCAATGAGTCCAAAACGAAATACCTGATCTCTGGTTTTAGGGACAGTGGTACACCAGATTTTAGTAGTGGCCACCACACGTTTGAGGGAGTGAGGAGGTTCAAATATTTGGGTTCTCTTATCACTCACGATAATAGTGTGGGTGAGGATATTAAAGTGCGGCTGGCAGCTGGCAGTCGTTCTTTGTATCCTCTAAGGCCACTGCTAAAATCTAAACACTTATCAAGTACCGTGAAGCTGAAGCTTTACAAAGCGTTGATCAGGCCCGTTGTTATGTTTGGATGTGAAAGTTGGGCGCTGACGGATGAATACGAGAGATGGCTCCTAACATTTGAGAGAAGAGTCATGCGTGTGATCTACGGCCCAAAACGCGAAATAGATGGTACCTACCGAGCTCTGTACAATATCGAGATCAGAGATCTGATGAAGATCCCCGATATTGTACATGAAATAAGATCTCAGCGAGTACGCTGGCTCGGTCACGTTCTGCGTGCTGATCCGGAACGAATTGTGCAGCGATCTCTGAAAGGAGAGCCACCATATGGTAGGCGCAGAGGTCGTTGCCGGCGACGATGGCTCCACGATGTAGAGAACGACTTGGCCTCTTCAGATTGTCTTAGACAGTATGAAGACCATGCTCAGGATCGAAACCGTTGGAGCCAGGTTGTTGACTCAGTAAGGGGCCAGTAATGGCCTTTAATACTGTTTATTATTATTATTGAACAATAGAAAAAACACGTCTTTATCAAACGATGATTGAATGAATAATGAAATGTAAAATGAAAATCGGTGTGAAGTTAATACCAAATTGAGAAAATTGTACACTCCGTCACAAAAATATCAAAAAAAAAAGTATGAATAAAAAAAATCATTTTAATTATTAGAAAATCAATGGAACGGGGCATATTGGATAGGTCGAGGTGGTTGTGCGAGTTTGTAATATCTCTGAAAATAGTGTTATTCGAGAAAATCTTTCACTAGATATGATTTATATATAAAATGTATCAATTTCATGGAGATCTCTGCAATTTACATGTACTCTTAAAAAACAATAAATTTAGTAAAGCCCAGAGAAATGCTACCAATGTAAAAATTTAAGCGTTTATAGTCAATTAATTCGTCTGGTCAGATCTGATAAAATTTGTAAATATGTGGCATAAACTTCACAAACATCAAAGCAAAACAAATTTAATTATTATTTTACATAATGTATTAAAAGTAGTCCACAGACCACAACGCTTTTAGTATTTACCACTTCAAGAATATCTGTTAAGCTTTTTATTACAAAATAGTTAATATTATTTAACTAATTAGATTCATTTAAATTTGAAATCAAACTCAAAATAAAAACAAATTTGTTTAGTTTGCGGGCAAATTCTGTTTAACTTAAAATAAATGTATTATTTTGTTCCAATCAAAAATCATAGTTGTTTAATAAATTGTAGTAATTAGTGTAGTTGGATTTAAGCTATTTTTATCACCATGAAATTTTTATGAAAATTCTTGATTTGTGAGAGTGAGATGAGACCCATTTTCAAAAAATGTATCTCCAAACTACGAATTCTACGAATTTAACTACATATTTCATGATCAAATCTGAATTTAATTTTTATTTTCGAGCTTAACGAAACGGAACAGCGAACATTTGTAATTTTCCAATTTAGAATACAATAATTATTATTTAGGGTTTAAATAATTTATCCATAGAAAATAAAATATTGCTTTTTAGCAGTTTTAGTTTAAGTTACATTTATAGGCACTTACTCATATTTAGTTATTAACATTATGGTGGTTATATATTTTACTTCAGTATAGTCTATCTTGCACAATAAAATTGTTCAATATACCATTACCACACAGTTAAATTTTTTAACTCTTAGTGGTATTATAAAACCACAGTCTTGGGCACACTTCTAACTTTTGATTTTTGATGTGTCACGGATTTATGTGTGACCATGTCACCCATAAATCCGTGACACGTAAACAGTCATTTGCGCCAACAATAAAGACATTATGGAACACTTAAATTCGGTGACTTTATAGAATTTATTTTAAAATTTTACAAAAAATTTTTTAATTTATTTAAAAAAATAATCTATTTTAAAAATCAGATCAATGACACAAAATTGAAAAAAAAAATTATTAAGGAATAGAAAAACACGTCTATAAAATATATTAAATGTCTTATCGAATTTAGAACTTAGCAAAAATAATCATAATACATATAAGATTTGGCAATAATCTATCTTGTAGATTTATAACGGACGAATTTAGTAGAAAATCAATCAGTTTGAAAGGGTTTTAGTGTACAAAAAATTACCTGAATCATTAAAAAATTTCATACATCTAACTTTTACACTTAACGAAGTCACAAAACACTTTCATTTTTTTACAAGTACTATTCAATTTATTAAGGAATAGAAAAACACGTCTGATTTATTCAATTATTGAATGAATACTGAATTGTGTATAGGCAAATCTGTGAATGCCAAATTAAAAAATTGTACACTCCGTTACAAAAGTACCAATATTCTTATAAAATATTTTTTCTCAAACTTCAAAATAAATATGTTTCCGTTTATTAGGGAAGCAATAAAACGGGTCAAGTGGAGATGATCTAGGTAATTCAAAATATAAAAAAATTGAAGATATGATGTATGAATCAGTGAAAAATATTTTGTATTTTTTGACCAAGCAGTTACAGAATATCAAAATTTATGTATTTCAAATCTTACTCAAAGTTCTAAGTTTAAGTTAACGATTATCTTTTTTCCATGGTTTTCTATATTGGTTCTATTGCTTATAAAAAATTTAGTGAGAATTTCGATACTTTTGGAACGCAGTGTATAATTTATAAATATGGCGTAAACTTCACAACCATCAAAGCAAAACAAATTTAATTATTATTTTAAATAATGTATTAATAGTAGTACATAACCCTTTTAGTATTTACCACTATAGAAAAAAAATCGGTTAAATTATCTAAAAATATATTTACTTTGTGCAATTTTTTACAAAATAGCTTTCACTGGACGTATTCAATCAAGGAAAAATAAAAAAATACCGCGAAATTTTATCCCACCATAAATCCATTCCATAGTACTGTACGTTACAGGTTAAACCCGATTGAATAGTCAAAAAGGGAAAATCGATTGCAAAACGTCATTCGTTTTGAAACGCTTTGTGATTGTGACGACAACAAAATCGACATATGTACATAATAATTTTTGAATAGTGCTAAAAAATATTCTCCACTATAAATTTTGAACAAATAACGATATTTCGTATTTTTAATTATGAACACATCACAACCAAAAAAAAACATTGAAATAAAATGACATAAAATTTTGAGAGTTACAACCCAAAATCAAGTACCAGTTTTTAAACAACTTTTTTCAGTTTGAGCACTAGGATTGTACCTAATTAATTAAATTCAGCTAAATTTTCAATGATAATAAAATTATTTAAACAAATTTATCGTATGGTCTGCGGATAAATTCTGTTAAACTTTATAATATTTGTTGCAGTGTGCTAACAAAAAAAATATTTCTGTTTAATAATTTCTGGTAATGAGTGTATTAGTTTTTAAAGCTAATAAACTTAATTTGTGAGATTGAGATGAATTTGAGATAAATATCTCGAAAAGATTTAAGAATTGTTGAATTGTTGAATAATTTAATTTTAGCTGATTTGTTTTTTATCCTATTAAAAATAATTTAATTATAATATTGAATTTAAATAATTTATGCCTAGAAAATATATAAATTTTATTTTGTTCGCTGAAATTAGTTAGTAGGATTTTTGAATCCGGAGTCTATCATAATTGTTAAGTGTCGATAATTGTTTACCTTCCAATTACAGACACGCGTCTCTTCTTTATCAGCGTTTGATGAAATCATAGAAAACAATTCTAGTCTGATTGATTTTTTATAAAAATCAAATTTATTCTATGACTATCAACATGGATTTAGAAAAGGTGCAAGAACCGAAATTGATAGACATGAATATGATCTACAATATTTTTGATCGAAAGAAGCACGTAGGCACACTTCTTCATCTCAATAAAGCTATTGATACATCTGATCATAAGTTTCTTCTGCAAAAATTATACTGATATGAATTTTAAGAAGGCTATCCTACTTTATACCGAAATATATAGTAATATTAAAGTATATCGCTTTCATTAATCTTCGTATTCTATTCAAGTAATGCAAATTAAAAGCGCTAACGCTGTTCTAAGTTATCTTTGCTTTCCCCATCTTTGGGCCTGTATAAACAATTTAATCTGAAGTAATTTTGCCTGTGTGTGCTTTAAATGATTTTTAACCTTATATTAATTTTTTTTATTTTATGTATGTTTAAACATAAGAATATATTAAATGTCTTATCGAATTTAGAACTTAGCAAAAATAATCATAATATAAGATTTGGCAATAATCTATCTTGTAGATTTATAACGAACGAATTTAGTAGAAAATCAATCAGTTTGAAGGGGTTTTAGTGTACAAAAAATTGCCTGAATCATTAAAAAATTTAACACATCTAAGTTTTACACTAAACGAAGTTTCAAAACACTTTCATTTTTTTACAATTACTATTCAATTTATAAATATGTCCATATTGTATTTTACTGAATAAATTTAAATAAAAGTAGAGTAGCTATGCGGTTTCCCGACCAGTTTTTCATAGTAAATTACTATGGAGCAAAAAAAACGCAAAATCCGCCATCTTGGATTTTCCGTTGACACGGGTTTAGCATGAAGCGAGCATGCTGCATTAAATGTCTATAGCAAAATTATATATAAATTATGCATTTAGGTGAAACATTACTATTTAAAATATAATTAGTATGCTTTTAGGAGCAATATTGGGGTGTGGCCTATAATTGAAAGGTAAATGGCAGCGTAAATATTATTGAGAAAAATGAGAGTGCATCGGCTACTTTACGCTTAAAGTCGTTATGTGTGAAGAGGCGTCGTTATGTGTGGCATATGTTTATAATATATATCGAAGAATTTTATTTTAGTAGGCATATAAATTAAAATAAATATAATGAAACACTATGTTATTTATAAAAGTTTGCATAGTTTAGTTAAATATACATGAACTTACAATTCTCTCATAGGTACCACTTATGAAAAACAAAAACAAAAACAAAAAAAAAACAAAAAAAAACAAAAATTCAGCAGATTTATTTAATATTCAGACATTTTCATTCATGATTGAATAAAGAAGACGTTTTCACGAGTCACGACACAAAACGATGGCGTTTTAATACGTTTGAAAGCATATTCATTAAATTGATGAGAGTAGTATACAAATATATGGTTTGTATATTGCGTATTAGTATATATGATTTGATTGTATTTTTAGGTGTGAGTAGAATAATGAGAAAAAGTGTTTCTCCATATAATAAATACACAAGCAATTAGATTTTATGTCAATGATTTTTGCAGATATTGTAAAGAGTCATGAGTTCGTTGCGATATTGCACTTCCGCGAGAATGGCTAAATATTTTATTGTGCACCAAAATGAATTTCTCTATATACATATGTAATATAAAATAGTAACATAAAAAAATTTCTTCTCTGATCGTATATTTTATAATGGTTTTGTAAAAACTTATTTAATTGAATTTAAGATTATGACACTTGTAATAAAAGTAAAAACAACTTGCGATTTTTAGAAATAATGAAACAATTGTTTTTGTTTCTCTTTTGTTCGCTTGTAATCTTTAAAATACGCACCGATTTGGGTTAATGTAATTAGCTGTTAGTAAATAATTATCATATATCAGCTATATAATAAAACGAAGTAGAAGAAATATATCGCGTATGAAAACTAATAATAGTTAAAATGGATATAATGGTTCATGCACACCTTGCGGAACTATATTTTTGCATACCATTGTAAAAATGCTCTTAAGTGCGGTATTATATCAATGTTAAAGCGGTGATAATGCAGAAATCTAAAATTTTTATAGCGTTTCTCCTTATAATAATTACACAAGCAATTAGATTTCACGTGAATGTTTTCTGCAGATAATGCGAAGATTCATGAATTCGTTACGATATTGCGCTTGCGCGGAGGTTTATCAACATTTTATTGCTCACCGAATTGTATATAAATAGGTGCGCGTAGCTAATCGTCTTTGTATTATTCAAGTACTCGCTTAATTCAGTCGTGCTATTTTGTTAAATTTTATAAAGTTAATAATTCTGTACACTAAACAATAATAAATTTAATTAAATCTTTAAAGGGTTATATAATTGATTGTGCAAAGTGATTAACATATAAAAATTTACTTTATTAATCAGCAAAGTGAAAGTAAATAATTCTGAAAACAAGAATTGAAAAAGTGAATTTAAAGCCTTAACTAACGCATTATAAAATTGTACGTATAGTGGAAGCTTAGTAGTTTTAACCTATTAATACCGTTAACAAATGTGCTCAATATTTTCTAGAGCAATGGTTAATACTCAACAAATAATTCAAAACACTAAAACGGCGCTTTTAAGTGCTAAAGCGAAACCGGAGTTATTAGAGGGGGCCATAAAGCAGTGTAGCAAGGAATTAAGAAACCTTAATAATTCTCTAAAAAACGCAACCACCGTCAGCCACAAAAATCAATTAGCAAATGGAATATGTATGTTAACAAGTTATCGGACGCAAATGAAGTTGCTTCGTGCAAATACCAAAACTAAACCACCACAACGTGTGAAATGGGAATGTATGCAAACGGCTTTTAAGAACCGGATGCGCACTATAGCATTAATTAATTTATCACACACCGACCCCAGTGAATTTTTAAAGGACTGCCGGCGAATTATCAAACGCCGAATTAAAACTGAGTTGAAAAATGAGTTGGCACTAAAGGTTAACGCTATCTTCTGTGGCGAATTCATCAATAAAACAGCTGAAACAGATAGTTTTGATTGGAAATATATGAATACGAAAAACAGTATTATATATAACGACACCAATATCGATGAGTGGTTTAGTGTTAATGTTGAAAGCATTATTTTAAAGGATATTGAAGAATTTCAAGAAAAAGATAGTGGGTGGGCCTTATCAGCTATAATAAATCTGGCAATTAATATTAACAAATACACTGCTCAGTTGGGATCGTCATATATCCCATTACCCAAAGAAATTTTTGATAAAAAAGCATGCATCAATGTTCAAAATGATGATAATGCATGCTTTGCCTGGGCTATACTTTCAGCATTATATCCAGCTGCTGACCATTCAAATCGTGTAAACAATTATAAGCAATATTTTGACAAATTAAACTTAAGTGGGATTAACTTTCCGGTGACAGTAAAACAAATTCCACGATTCGAGCATCAGAATGATTTGTCCGTCAACATATACATCCTAGAAATGCAAAAGTTTAAGAGTAACACACATTATATAACTCTACCAACGTATTTAACAAAAAATAAACAAGAGAGACATATTAATCTGTTGATGATTCAAAACGAATATTGGATGGAAGATGAAAATGATGATGAGATAAATGCGATGCTGGAACCAATTAAATATCACTACGTATGGATTAAGGACCTTTCACGACTGCTCTCAACTCAACTTGCGCCAGGAAGCCACAGACGAAAATATTTCTGTGATAGATGTCTCCACTATTTTTATTCACAATCCTCACTCGACGCACATGTAGAAGCGTGTAGTAAACAAAATATATGTAAAATCAGGCTACCTAGTAAGGATCAGAAAAATTTACGTTTTCAAAATTATAAAAACAAAATTTTAGCACCATTTATTATATATGCTGATTTAGAGTGTATTTTACGTCAAATTAATGAGGTAACTAAGTATCAAGACCATGAGCCCTGCAGTATTGGCTTTTACGTAAAATGTTCTTACGATGAGAAATTATCGTACTATAAAGCCTATCGCGGTGTGGATTGTGTGCAATGGTTTACATCACAGCTAGGAATATTTGCGAACAATTTGGATAGCATTTTGAGTAACCCTCGAAAAATGGATGATTTAACTGAAGATGAAAATTCTGTATTTCATACAGCCTCAGTATGTCACATATGTGCCAAACCTTTTGCATCTGATAAAAGAGTTCGTGATCATTGCCATTTCACAGGGAAATTTAGAGGCGCGGCACACAATGATTGCAATATAAATTATAAAGACAGTCATACGGTGCCAATAGTGTTTCATAATCTAAGCGGTTATGATGCCCACTTTATTATAGAAAATATAGCTTCTGATATGCCTGGTAGAGTAGATTTATTGCCGATAAATAGAGAAAAGTACATTTCTTTTACTAAACACATAAAAGAAAACATAACCCAATTCCGATTCATTGATTCTTATAGATTTATGGGAAGTAGTCTCGACACGCTATCATCATATTTAACCTCTTTTCCAATTTTAAAATCAGAATTTTCATCACTACCGCTAGACAAATTTAGTGCTTTAAAACAGAAAGGCATTTACCCGTACGATTACATGGATTCACCGAATAAATTTTTGGAAAGTTCATTACCTCCACACACAAAATTTTATAATAAACTTAACGAAACAAATGTAAGTCCAGAACAGTATAAACATGCTCAGGAGGTTTGGGAAAAATTTCACATTCAAAATTTGGGGGAGTACTCAGATTTGTATCTGAAAACTGATGTACTATTATTGGCCGATGTGTTTGAACAATTCAGAACAAGCTGTCTACGTACATATGAACTAGATCCAGCACACTATTTTACCCTGCCCGGATATACTTGGGATTCCATGTTAAAACATACTGGTGTTAATTTAGAATTACTTACAGATATCGATATGATACTATTTGTTGAACGTGGAATACGTGGTGGTCTAAGTCAATGTACAAAACGATATGCTAAAGCGAATAATAGATATATGGATAATTATGATCCAAAAAGTGAAACTAATTTCCTAATTTACAATGATGTCAATAATCAATATCGTTGGGCTATGTCTCAATTTTTACCATACGGTGAATTTCAATGGGTTACAGATTTTCAACATTTTGATGTTAATAAAATTCCTGACGACTTGGATAAAGGCTGCATTTTGGATGTAGATTTGGAATATCCCGAAAATTTGCATGACATACATCAAGATCTACCATTTTGCCCTGAACATAGATGTGGTCCCAACTCGAAAGAGGCCAAACTAATGGCTACAGTACATAATAAAAAGAGTTATATTATCCATTATAGAAATTTGAAACAGGCGCTTAGGCATGGATTGAAAATATTGAAAATCAATAAAATTTTACAGTTTAAGCAATCTTCATGGTTGAAGTCGTATATAGATTTAAACACGTGTTTGCGAACTGCTGCAGGGAATGATTTTGAGAAAAATCTTTTTAAGTTAATGAATAATGCTGTTTTTGGGAAAACTATGGAAAATGTTAGAAAACATTGTATAGTAAAATTATTAACCAAATGGTGGGGTAGATATGGCGCAGAAGCATATATCGCAAAACCACAATTTAAGTCTTCGACAATTTTTAATGAAAATTTGGTAGCAGTAGAGTTAAATAAATCTGAAATTTATTTCAACAAACCAATATATGTTGGAATGTGTATTTTAGATTTGGCTAAAACAACTTTGTATGATTTTCATTATAATTACATGATCCCAAGATTTGCTGAAAAATGTAAAATTTGTTATACTGATACAGATAGCTTAATTTATGAAGTAAGATGTTCAGATTTATACGAAGTTATTAAAACAGATTGTCATAAGTACTTTGACACAAGTGACTATCCCCATGATAACATCTTTGAAATACCTCGTGTAAATAAAAAAGTGTTAGGACTGATGAAAGATGAAAATAATGGGAAAATCATGACAGAGTTTATTGGATTAAGGTCTAAAATGTATACATTCAAAGTGGATGGTGTTTCGGATCAGAAGAAAATAAAAGGTATAAAAAGGCAGGTTGTGAAATCTAGAATAACTTTTGATGATTATAAAGATTGTTTACATAATGAAACAATAAAAGTAGTTTCACAAAATCTAATTCGATCACGAAAACATGTAGTAAGTTCAATAACTCAACATAAAACTGCACTTAATCCGCACGATGATAAAAGATATCTTATTAAAGACAGCTTTGACACGTTGCCCTGGGGACATTATAAAATAATGAATGTTAATTAGACATAATGCATGAAACTTGTCTTAATTATATATAAATATTTAATTTAACTTAGTTGTTACATATAAATATTCTATAAACTATATATAATTTAAGTATAAATATACAATAAAGTTTAACATATAAGCTTGATGATGTTAAAAATATATATTATGAATTACGTTTGATATTGCTTGAATAAAATATGTTAAAAAAAATTTTTTTTTGTTTAATTATTGATTTACTGAGGTAAAGGTCTATTTGAAAAGATACACATACTTTATATATGTATAGTGATTGACATAGCAATTCACCATAGATACAAATCAACGGTTTGAAGTTTCGCTGTGGTTTTACAAAATGTAAGTAATCAGTAAGTATGTGTACATGTATTGGGGATAAAGTGTTACCAAAAATTATTTGGATATTTGGACAACGTGATGATATGACGTATATTTTTGAGTATCGTAAACGACTTTCACATGTATTGAGAATCGTAAACGGCTACAACATATGAAAGGAATACGCTCTGACGAAGCTTGGGGTGACCACTATCAACGATTTACATTTATGAGTATTGTAAACGACTGTGACATGTTTTTAGTATCGTAATCGTTTATGGAGTATGAAAGAAATACGGTGGGGCTACTCATGCATAAGTGGGAATAACGAAACTTTTTAGAATTAAAATTTAAAAATTCAAAAGTAAAAACTAGAAATAAAAAATTCAAATACTAAAATTAATAAATAAATAAATAAATAAAATTAAAAATAAAAAAATAATAATTAAAAAGAAATTTTTAAAACTTATAAAACTTTAAATTTTAAGAATCGAAAATTAAAAATCAAATAATGTAGTTTAAAAAACTTAAAAATTTACGTTAAAACTAAAAATGAAAATCCAAACTAGAAAGCAAAAAATAAAAATGGCTTGCACATTACGGAATGTGTTTTATTTATTCTTATTCGTAAGTACCATCATGTTCAATCATGTTCGCTTTTTCAAAAATAAAATTTACCAAAACTGAAAACACGGGTAAAATAATGCGCAGAAATAATATTGCTTTTGCTTATATTCAAGAGCATAAGTCACAGACGTTTGCGATACTGAAGAAGAAAGATACATGCCGAAAGAGGCCAAACGGCATACAGCCGTTGTCATACATTTTCATAACAGGTCGTAGTCGTTTACGATACTTAAGAGCATAAGTTATAGACATTTATGTTATTCAAAATCCAGCCATAGTATCGATTTTGAGTGCCGTAAACGTCTATGACTTATATTTTTGAGAATTATTGACGCATATAACTTGTTTTCGAGTATCGTAAACGTCTCTGACATGTGAAAAATTGACGTAAACGTCTATGATTTTTAACAGAAAATGTGGTGAACCACAGTACCCGCGCAAAGCGCGGGTACTGGGTTCACTATAAAGCGTTGTGGCCCCTCCGGGGCCACAACGCTTTATCGCATTTTCTATTAAAAATCATAGACGTTTACGTCAATTTTTCACATGTCAGAGACGTTTACGATACTCGAAAACAAGTTATATGCGTCAATAATTCTCAAAAATATAAGTCATAGACGTTTACGGCACTCAAAATCGATACTATGGCTGGATTTTGAATAACATAAATGTCTATAACTTATGCTCTTAAGTATCGTAAACGACTACGACCTGTTATGAAAATGTATGACATCTTCTTCAGTATCGCAAACGTCTGTGACTTATGCTCTTGAATATCATAAGCAAAAGCAATATTATTTCTGCGCATTATTTTACCCGTGTTTTCAGTTTTGGTAAATTTTATTTTTGAAAAAGCGAACATGATTGAACATGATGGTACTTACGAATAAGAATAAATAAAACACATTCCGTAATGTGCAAGCCATTTTTATTTTTTGCTTTCTAGTTTGGATTTTCATTTTTAGTTTTAACGTAAATTTTTAAGTTTTTTAAACTACATTATTTGATTTTTAATTTTCGATTCTTAAAATTTAAAGTTTTATAAGTTTTAAAAATTTCTTTTTAATTATTATTTTTTAATTTTTAATTTTATTTATTTATTTATTTTTGTATTTGAATTTTTTATTTCTAGTTTTTACTTTTGAATTTTTAAATTTTAATTCTAAAAAGTTTCGTTATTCCCACTTATGCATGAGTAGCCCCACCGTATTTCTTTCATACTCCATAAACGATTACGATACTAAAAACATGTCACAGTCGTTTACAATACTCATAAATGTAAATCGTTGATAGTGGTCACCCCAAGCTTCGTCAGAGCGTATTCCTTTCATATGTTGTAGCCGTTTACGATTCTCAATACATGTGAAAGTCGTTTACGATACTCAAAAATATACGTCATATCATCACGTTGTCCAAATATCCAAATAATTTTTGGTAACACTTTATCCCCAATACATGTACACATACTTACTGATTACTTACATTTTGTAAAACCACAGCGAAACTTCAAACCGTTGATTTGTATCTATGGTGAATTGCTATGTCAATCACTATACATATATAAAGTATGTGTATCTTTTCAAATAGACCTTTACCTCAGTAAATCAATAATTAAACAAAAAAAAATTTTTTTTAACATATTTTATTCAAGAAATATCAAACGTAATTCATAATATATATTTTTAACATCATCAAGCTTATATGTTAAACTTTATTGTATATTTATACTTAAATTATATATAGTTTATAGAATATTTATATGTAACAACTAAGTTAAATTAAATATTTATATATAATTAAGACAAGTTTCATGCATTATGTCTAATTAACATTCATTATTTTATAATGTCCCCAGGGCAACGTGTCAAAGCTGTCTTTAATAAGATATCTCTTATCATCGTGCGGATTAAGTGCAGTTTTATGTTGAGTTATTGAACTTACTACATGTTTTCGTGATCGAATTAGATTTTGTGAAACTACTTTTATTGTTTCATTATGTAAACAATCTTTATAATCATCAAAAGTTATTCTAGATTTCACAACCTGCCTTTTTATACCTTTTATTTTCTTCTGATCCGAAACACCATCCACTTTGAATGTATACATTTTAGACCTTAATCCAATAAACTCTGTCATGATTTTCCCATTATTTTCATCTTTCATCAGTCCTAACACTTTTTTATTTACACGAGGTATTTCAAAGATGTTATCATGGGGATAGTCACTTGTGTCAAAGTACTTATGACAATCTGTTTTAATAACTTCGTATAAATCTGAACATCTTACTTCATAAATTAAGCTATCTGTATCAGTATAACAAATTTTACATTTTTCAGCAAATCTTGGGATCATGTAATTATAATGAAAATCATACAAAGTTGTTTTAGCCAAATCTAAAATACACATTCCAACATATATTGGTTTGTTGAAATAAATTTCAGATTTATTTAACTCTACTGCTACCAAATTTTCATTAAAAATTGTCGAAGACTTAAATTGTGGTTTTGCGATATATGCTTCTGCGCCATATCTACCCCACCATTTGGTTAATAATTTTACTATACAATGTTTTCTAACATTTTCCATAGTTTTCCCAAAAACAGCATTATTCATTAACTTAAAAAGATTTTTCTCAAAATCATTCCCTGCAGCAGTTCGCAAACACGTGTTTAAATCTATATACGACTTCAACCATGAAGATTGCTTAAACTGTAAAATTTTATTGATTTTCAATATTTTCAATCCATGCCTAAGCGCCTGTTTCAAATTTCTATAATGGATAATATAACTCTTTTTATTATGTACTGTAGCCATTAGTTTGGCCTCTTTCGAGTTGGGACCACATCTATGTTCAGGGCAAAATGGTAGATCTTGATGTATGTCATGCAAATTTTCGGGATATTCCAAATCTACATCCAAAATGCAGCCTTTATCCGAGTCGTCAGGAATTTTATTAACATCAAAATGTTGAAAATCTGTAACCCATTGAAATTCACCGTATGGTAAAAATTGAGACATAGCCCAACCATATTGATTATTGACATCATTGTAAATTAGGAAATTAGTTTCACTTTTTGGATCATAATTATCCATATATCTATTATTCGCTTTAGCATATCGTTTTGTACATTGACTTAGACCACCACGTATTCCACGTTCAACAAATAGTATCATATCGATATCTGTAAGTAATTCTAAATTAACACCAGTATGTTTTAACATGGAATCCCAAGTATATCCGGGCAGGGTAAAATAGTGTGCTGGATCTAGTTCATATGTACGTAGACAGCTTGTTCTGAATTGTTCAAACACATCGGCCAATAATAGTACATCAGTTTTCAGATACAAATCTGAGTACTCCCCCAAATTTTGAATGTGAAATTTTTCCCAAACCTCCTGAGCATGTTTATACTGTTCTGGACTTACATTTGTTTCGTTAAGTTTATTATAAAATTTTGTGTGTGGAGGTAATGAACTTTCCAAAAATTTATTCGGTGAATCCATGTAATCGTACGGGTAAATGCCTTTCTGTTTTAAAGCACTAAATTTGTCTAGCGGTAGTGATGAAAATTCTGATTTTAAAATTGGAAAAGAGGTTAAATATGATGATAGCGTGTCGAGACTACTTCCCATAAATCTATAAGAATCAATGAATCGGAATTGGGTTATGTTTTCTTTTATGTGTTTAGTAAAAGAAATGTACTTTTCTCTATTTATCGGCAATAAATCTACTCTACCAGGCATATCAGAAGCTATATTTTCTATAATAAAGTGGGCATCATAACCGCTTAGATTATGAAACACTATTGGCACCGTATGACTGTCTTTATAATTTATATTGCAATCATTGTGTGCCGCGCCTCTAAATTTCCCTGTGAAATGGCAATGATCACGAACTCTTTTATCAGATGCAAAAGGTTTGGCACATATGTGACATACTGAGGCTGTATGAAATACAGAATTTTCATCTTCAGTTAAATCATCCATTTTTCGAGGGTTACTCAAAATGCTATCCAAATTGTTCGCAAATATTCCTAGCTGTGATGTAAACCATTGCACACAATCCACACCGCGATAGGCTTTATAGTACGATAATTTCTCATCGTAAGAACATTTTACGTAAAAGCCAATACTGCAGGGCTCATGGTCTTGATACTTAGTTACCTCATTAATTTGACGTAAAATACACTCTAAATCAGCACATATAATAAATGGTGCTAAAATTTTGTTTTTATAATTTTGAAAACGTAAATTTTTCTGATCCTTACTAGGTAGCCTGATTTTACATATATTTTGTTTACTACACGCTTCTACATGTGCGTCGAGTGAGGATTGTGAATAAAAATAGTGGAGACATCTATCACAGAAATATTTTCGTCTGTGGCTTCCTGGCGCAAGTTGAGTTGAGAGCAGTCGTGAAAGGTCCTTAATCCATACGTAGTGATATTTAATTGGTTCCAGCATCGCATTTATCTCATCATCATTTTCATCTTCCATCCAATATTCGTTTTGAATCATCAACAGATTAATATGTCTCTCTTGTTTATTTTTTGTTAAATACGTTGGTAGAGTTATATAATGTGTGTTACTCTTAAACTTTTGCATTTCTAGGATGTATATGTTGACGGACAAATCATTCTGATGCTCGAATCGTGGAATTTGTTTTACTGTCACCGGAAAGTTAATCCCACTTAAGTTTAATTTGTCAAAATATTGCTTATAATTGTTTACACGATTTGAATGGTCAGCAGCTGGATATAATGCTGAAAGTATAGCCCAGGCAAAGCATGCATTATCATCATTTTGAACATTGATGCATGCTTTTTTATCAAAAATTTCTTTGGGTAATGGGATATATGACGATCCCAACTGAGCAGTGTATTTGTTAATATTAATTGCCAGATTTATTATAGCTGATAAGGCCCACCCACTATCTTTTTCTTGAAATTCTTCAATATCCTTTAAAATAATGCTTTCAACATTAACACTAAACCACTCATCGATATTGGTGTCGTTATATATAATACTGTTTTTCGTATTCATATATTTCCAATCAAAACTATCTGTTTCAGCTGTTTTATTGATGAATTCGCCACAGAAGATAGCGTTAACCTTTAGTGCCAACTCATTTTTCAACTCAGTTTTAATTCGGCGTTTGATAATTCGCCGGCAGTCCTTTAAAAATTCACTGGGGTCGGTGTGTGATAAATTAATTAATGCTATAGTGCGCATCCGGTTCTTAAAAGCCGTTTGCATACATTCCCATTTCACACGTTGTGGTGGTTTAGTTTTGGTATTTGCACGAAGCAACTTCATTTGCGTCCGATAACTTGTTAACATACATATTCCATTTGCTAATTGATTTTTGTGGCTGACGGTGGTTGCGTTTTTTAGAGAATTATTAAGGTTTCTTAATTCCTTGCTACACTGCTTTATGGCCCCCTCTAATAACTCCGGTTTCGCTTTAGCACTTAAAAGCGCCGTTTTAGTGTTTTGAATTATTTGTTGAGTATTAACCATTGCTCTAGAAAATATTGAGCACATTTGTTAACGGTATTAATAGGTTAAAACTACTAAGCTTCCACTATACGTACAATTTTATAATGCGTTAGTTAAGGCTTTAAATTCACTTTTTCAATTCTTGTTTTCAGAATTATTTACTTTCACTTTGCTGATTAATAAAGTAAATTTTTATATGTTAATCACTTTGCACAATCAATTATATAACCCTTTAAAGATTTAATTAAATTTATTATTGTTTAGTGTACAGGATTATTAACTTTATAAAATTTAACAAAATAGCACGACTGAATTAAGCGAGTACTTGAATAATACAAAGACGATTAGCTACGCGCACCTATTTATATACAATTCGGTGAGCAATAAAATGTTGATAAACCTCCGCGCAAGCGCAATATCGTAACGAATTCATGAATCTTCGCATTATCTGCAGAAAACATTCACGTGAAATCTAATTGCTTGTGTATTTATTATAAGGAGAAACGCTATAAAAATTTTAGATTTCTGCATTATCACCGCTTTAACATTGATATAATACCGCACTTAAGAGCATTTTTACAATGGTATGCAAAAATATAGTTCCGCAAGGTGTGCATGAACCATTATATCCATTTTAACTGTTATTAGTTTTCATACGCGATATATTTCTTCTACTTCGTTTTATTATATAGCTGATATATGATAATTATTTACTAACAGCTAATTACATTAACCCAAATCGGTGCGTATTTTAAAGATTACAAGCGAACAAAAGAGAAACAAAAACAATTGTTTCATTATTTCTAAAAATCGCAAGTTGTTTTTACTTTTATTACAAGTGTCATAATCTTAAATTCAATTAAATAAGTTTTTACAAAACCATTATAAAATATACGATCAGAGAAGAAATTTTTTTATGTTACTATTTTATATTACATATGTATATAGAGAAATTCATTTTGGTGCACAATAAAATATTTAGCCATTCTCGCGGAAGTGCAATATCGCAACGAACTCATGACTCTTTACAATATCTGCAAAAATCATTGACATAAAATCTAATTGCTTGTGTATTTATTATATGGAGAAACACTTTTTCTCATTATTCTACTCACACCTAAAAATACAATCAAATCATATATACTAATACGCAATATACAAACCATATATTTGTATACTACTCTCATCAATTTAATGAATATGCTTTCAAACGTATTAAAACGCCATCGTTTTGTGTCGTGACTCGTGAAAACGTCTTCTTTATTCAATCATGAATGAACATGTCTGAATATTAAATAAATCTGCTGAATTTTTGTTTTTTTTTGTTTTTTTTTTTGTTTTTGTTTTTGTTTTTCATAAGTGGTACCTATGAGAGAATTGTAAGTTCATGTATATTTAACTAAACTATGCAAACTTTTATAAATAACATAGTGTTTCATTATATTTATTTTAATTTATATGCCTACTAAAATAAAATTCTTCGATATATATTATAAACATATGCCACACATAACGACGCCTCTTCACACATAACGACTTTAAGCGTAAAGTAGCCGATGCACTCTCATTTTTCTCAATAATATTTACGCTGCCATCTACCTTTCAATTATAGGCCATACCCCAATATTGCTCCTAAAAGCATACTAATTATATTTTAAATAGTAATGTTTCACCTAAATGCATAATTTATATATAATTTTGCTATAGACATTTAATGCAGCATGCTCGCTTCATGCTAAACCCGTGTCAACGGAAAATCCAAGATGGCGGATTTTGCGTTTTTTTTGCTCCATAGTAATTTACTATGAAAAACTGGTCGGGAAACCGCATAGCTACTCTACTAATAAAATATTATTAAAATAATTTAATTTTTTATTTAAATTTATTCATGTTGTTACATCATCGAAATATAGTTCAAATCCCCTTAATAGCAAAAATTTCGAAAAACCTCAATTTGATTTATAAAAAGATCCCAATTTGAAATACAAAAAGATAAACATGTTTTGTAGATTCTTGAATTTATTTTAGTTGCAATTGAAAATATTTAAAAAAAAAGTGAATTTACTTCGTGAAAAATTGAACTTGTTTGAAGGTTTAGAACACATTTAAACATATTTTTTTAGATACTTAAAAAAAATGTATATTTATTAAATAAAGACGCTTAGAACTACTTGTAATATGATCAGATTTTCTCTTAAAGACAGGACTTTAAGAAAATAATCATTATAAATTTTAATATATTTTTATTTTGCAATTTCATTAAATTCATTTATCATGCACAAATTAATTGTAAACACTATGTCTTAAAATGTAAGGAATATAACTAAAAAATTAAAACATGAAAATAAAAATATTAAAAACTAAAAAAAAATGTAAGGTACAATTATAGGCGCTTACTCAAATTTAGTTATTAACATTATGGTATGTAGTTATACTTTTTACTTAAGTATTGTCTATATTACACAATATAATTGATCACTATACCGCGCATTTAAATATTTTAACTCGATGTGGTATTATAAAACCAGTCTTGGGCACACTCATAACTTATGGTTGATTACGTGTCACGGATTTATGTGTGATCATGTCACCCATAAATCCGTGACAAGTAAAAAGTCATATTTATCAATAAAAAGAACATTGGATCACTTAACTTAGTTACTCTACAGAACACTTATTTTTAAAATATCACAAAAAAAAAGGATTAATTAAATTTAAAACAATATATTTAAAATTAAATCAAATCAGAGACAAAAAAAATTAAATAAATAATATTTTTACAATATTATTGAACAATAGAAAAAACACGTCTTTATCAAACGATGATTGAATGAATAATGAAATGTAAAATGAAAATCGGTGTGAAGTTAATACCAAATTGAGAAAATTGTACACTCCGTTACAAAAAAATCAAAAAAAAAGTATGAATAAAAAAAATCATTTTAATTATTAGAAAATCAATGGAACGGGGCATATTGGATAGGTCGAGGTGGTTGTGCGAGTTTGTAATATCTCTGAAAATAGTGTTATTCGAGAAAATCTTTCACTAGATATGATTTACACAGAAAATGTATCAACTCCATGGAGATCTCTGCAATTTACATATCGTCGACCTAACAGTGAATTAACATAAGTTCAAAAACAGGATTTTGCATATTTTGACTTATTAACTCCATAAATACCTATCTTTATTAAAATTAATTAATAATCTAATTTGACACTAGGGCACATTAAATTTTGGTAGATACGTGGTTCCCTACGTAAATAAAACACTGAGCACATACGTTTTTACATTTTTTCTAATTTTTTCTTTTTTATAATGAAAACAACAAATTGATGATTCAATATTCAGATTCAATTTCTCACAACGAACATTTTGGCATCAAACACGTGTTATCGAAAAAAACGTCGGTTACGTTAATTCACTGTTAGGCCGACGATATACTCCTAAAAAACCATAAATTTAGTAAAGCCCAGAGAAATGCTACCAATGCAAAAACTCAAGCGTATATAGTCAATTAATTCGTCTGGTCAGGTCTACGAAAAAATTCTACAGCATAGAGTTGAGCATGGAATCCCATATCAAAGGACGAACATACATAACCATATACACAAGATCGTGGTTGTTTTTGGGCACCCCAATGCCGGTTGGAATCGCAAATTTGAACAGAGTTGATACCCAACCCAATGAATGTAAATCTGAGACACCACTACTCTACTACGCGTAAAAACGTTTGACATTTCCTTTAAAAAACAGCAACATCCAATTATCAATTAATTTCAATAATTCTTGTAATACGTAATGTATTTATATGAAATTTGAGTGTTGTACTCAAAAGAAAAGAAGTTTCCAAATAAAGGACAAAAGGTACATCACATCTTTTGTCTTTTATTTACAAACTATTGTAATTAGCTAAAATATATTATTTCTGAAATCCATTAATTCTCTATTATCATTATAACAGCTATTCAGTAAATGTGTTTTTTCATCGTATAACTTGATCCCGTAGATCAAAGTTACTAGAGATTATATATTTTTAAAATTATTTTTAGATATCTGCAAATATTTTAATCAATTCTTTTGTCTTCCACCTACAGTTATTAAGAATTGTCCATGTCTCTTTCCCCAAACAGTATTTGCCACTATGGCAATTCGTGGTAAAGTAAAATCATAGACAAAACAGATTACTAAAGACTTTTCATTTCCACAATGCGTATGAACAAAAAAAAATGTTTTCAAAGTCATCGTTGTGTTGGTGATATTCCATTGTGTATAAAATGAATAAACAAAAGAATGCACTAACACAACAATGACAAAAGAAATATCAGAAGATTTTTTGTACATAATTGTACTACAATGAGAAATCTAATATGATGTCTGTGGTATAGAAATATTTTCCATATCTCCAAGAATAAATTTGTTTTGTGCTGTTTATTACAAAATAGTTTATATTATTCAACTACTTAAATTCCTCTAAAATTTCAATCATAACAAAACTTAATTAAATAAATTTATTATAGTCTGCGGGCAAATTTTGTTTAGATAAACATTTTTTTTTGTTCTTTGTGCTAATTAAATAATTGTCATTTGATTATTTTTAGGAATGAGAAATGAGTGTTTTAGTTTTTAAGCTAAATGAGTTGCTATTGGAGTTATTATAAAGAGTTCTTGATTTGTAAGATGAGATGAATACCATTTTCCGACGAATTATCTTTTAACTCTTTGTCTAGTTTAAAAATAAATTTCATAGCATTGGAAATCTCATTTGTGGTGTCCGAAACACATTAGCGATTTTTTTCTATTTACCTATTTAGGTTACAATATTAGTAATTTAGAGTTTACAGGATTTACGCCTAACAAAATATATTAGTTTTTTTTGTTTGCATTTTTTAGTTTAAGGTATAATTATAGGTATGTACTTACAAATATTAAGTTATTAACATAATAATAGTTAACTGCCTATTACAAATCGGTGTGAAGTAAATGTTAAATTAAAAAACTGGCAGACTTCGCTACAACAGTATCAAAATTCATATAAAATCATTTTTTCTTTAATATTCACTAAAAGGAAAACAATAAAACGGGTCATATCGAGATGATCGAGAAAAATTAAATTATTTGAGGAAATCTTTCACAATGGTTTATAAATAAATAGAAACTGATTATTTTTTTAAAAATCCAATAAAAATGTGCGTAACAGTCTCCGAAATATAAAAAAAAATGTTTTAAATAATGTATTAACAAATTTTTCACATCCTACCTTCCTCCCCAAACAGTATTTACCATTATGGCAACACAAAACCAAACGGTAAAATTCGTGGTAAAATAGAAATATTTTCTATAGTTCCAAGATATTTGTTTCGTGTTGAGTTTATTATGAAATAGTTTATATTTTTTAACTAATGAAATTTATCTTTATATTCAATACAACTAAAATTTAATTTAATTTATTATAGTCTGTGGACAAATTCTTTTTAACTTAAAAAAATATTGTTTCTTAGTGCTAGATAGAAAAATGTTGATTTGTGAGGTTGAGGAGATAAATGCCATTTTCAGACAAATGCTTTTCTGTCGAGCCTAACCATGATTTCAGTGAAATTATGAACATAACTTTTGGCGTCCGAAACACAAAAGCGGATAAGAGTTTAAATAATTTACGCCTAAAAAATATATGTCTTTTTTTATTTGCAGATTTTAGTTTAAAAAAAATTATAGGCACTTACTCAGATTTGGTTATTAACATTATACTTTTCACTTAAGTATTGTCTATTACACAATAAAATCGTTCACTTTCGCAAATTAATAAGTTAATTCGTAATTGTATTATAAAAACACAGTCTTGGGCACACTTGCAGCTTTTGGTTTATTACGTGTCACGGATTTATGTCTGACCATATCACACATAAATCCGTGACACGTAAAAAGTCAACAATAAAAACATTGGAATACTTAAGATTGGTTACTTTACAGAATTTATTTTTAAAGTTTCATAGAAAATTTATTAATTAATTTTAAAATAAAATATTTAAGTTCAACGACTAAAAATTAACAAAATAATATTTTCACAATATTGTTAGGAATAGAAAAAAAACGTCTAATTTAAACGATGATTTAGTGAATACTGAAATGCACATATGAAAATCAGTGTATAGTTAATTAATAAATTACACTCTGCGTTATAATTGTGTGTGTGTGTGTGTGTGTGAGTTATAAATGTATTCAAATTTTCATTTATTATTTTTTACTCAAATTTTAAATGAAAATGTTTTAATTCGATTTTCATGAATGTAATGATGATAAAGTGGTTCTAGGAAAATCTTGCACTCTGATTTGTATATTCAAAATTTATAAAAATAAAAATAGTATATTTTATAATTAAGGGAAATTAATCAGTGAGCATTGTTCCTGAATAACCGAATTCTCGAAAATGTCCTAATCGGAAAATTTTTGATTTTGTTTTTTCCATAGTTTTTTTAATAACCTTCATTTGTTTCCTGTTAATTGATTTAAAAATTTACATTCGCATTTTATATAAAAAAAAATATTTATTGAAAATTTATAAATTTTTGGAACGCTCCATATAGTCTGTTAATTTAGCATACGCACTCACACCGATCAAAATATGTGGTTAAATCTTTATTTTTTGAAAATATGTCTAATATAAATGAATTTAATCAAATATGCGAACCAGCCTGTATTCCATTATGAAAATCCTGAATCAGTAAAGAAATACAGAAAAAGCAAAAGAAGAAATAAACTCCAACATTAGAACGATATAGACAAATTTAGAAAAAAAAACTGTTTAGTAACACTTGCTTTACAATTTTGACAATTTTTTTAAACAACACAATAACAATATTGATACACTATTTTTTGTTTAACGAGTGTTTAACGATTGTGTTATTTGTTGAATTTATTACGATTGCGAAAATTAAATTTAAAGTGGGATTTTATTGCGAATTTTGGTTTAAAAATTTTGTATTGCCATTGTGCACTGGAAAACAAGCTGTAAGCTAATTACAAAATTTGCTAATTGAACCGAAAATTTTAAATATTGTTACGAATTTCCTGCGGTTCGTTCCGTGATTTTTTTTATACAATACCAAATTTAAGAATTGTGAAGTATGCAAATTTAAGTCATTTTTTTTGATGTAAACAAAAATGTTCATAATTTTTTTTAAATGAATTGTAATGGTAAGGTCTTACTGTATATAGGTAATTGTACATAATTTTATAACTTTTAAACTTGTAATTACAGTATTACCCGAGTATGAGATGAATTGAAATATTAACGGTGATGACGTATGATTTAAAGACCGAAAGAATATAATTTTTTTTGGATGATGGACAGTCGGTGTTAAGATGAGATGGGAAAATGATTTCGATGCATGATTGTTGCTCAATGAAAAATAATTAAAAATAAAATCTTTTTTAAAAATAAAAAGGAAGTATTGTTAAACAAAAATTTAAATTAATTAAAAGAATTTAAATAAATTATACAATATTCCAATAATTTAACGATAATAATAAAAAAAAAAAAATAATAAAAAGTTTAAATAAAAAAATTAAACGAATATGGTGTGGTTTGTAAAACGGGTTAGTATAAAACCCGCATGGAAGATCAACCTGATTGATCTAATATAGTATAATAATAAAACTTAAATCAAGATAAAATTAAAATAAAAACTAAAAAAATAAATAGTGAACACAAACAATAAGTGAATAAGTAAGTGTTGAAAATGGAACTTTAATGTCCATAGGACTATATAGTGGAACCAACCACATGTGATTTTTTTTTTGATTGTACTTAATAAAGTTAATAATAATAATAATAGTTCTAACATCGTTAATAATAAGTTTAAACTAATATAAAAATATAACTTAATTTATATTAATAATTATCGCCATCGTCATCGACTATACGGATGTCACACAGTATGAATATATATATACTCGTATATATATATACATATATATATATATATATATATATATATATATATATATATATATATATATATATATATATATATATATATATATATATATATATATATATATATATATATATATATATATATATATATATATATACTTTCTCTCACAATGGCGCCCATCGTTCAGGTTCGGGGTATTTTTTTATAAGTAGGATTAAGTTAATACAATTAAGTTTGCTATAGTTTAAACATTTTTTTTTATTATAAAATTAAAATGAAATACAAATTTATTGCATAAAATTAAATTTGAATTTTATCTTGAATAACATGGAGTATTATTTCGAGCCGAATGAGGAGATGTAACGAAGGAAAGTGGGAGTGTCTATAGTGTGCGGCGGTCTGCTTTCTCGATAATAAGCGGTCTGACAAGATCAAAGTGAAGTCTCAGCAAACCCCACTCCCTATTACCTTGAGCTTCGCCAGCCAGAGAAGACCGCCCTGAGACTTCCTTCGATACATTTAAAATTCGGTAGGAATGGTGTTAATGAAATAAAAAAAATTTACCTCACACCCAATGCAAATTGTTACAATATCACAAATCATTTTTAAAATATGTTTGAGCCGTGTAAACAAATGAAGTGTAAGATTTGCAACAAATTTGTTAATTATTAAAAAATTTGATTAGTAATATTTAAACGGTTTTCAATTGTAAAATTAATATATTGTATTAATATTGTATAATAAAGTATAATTTACAAAGCACTGTGCTTAGCAAAATGTTATTTCTTTCAAAAATAATTGAAAACTTGCAGCTGTGAATTTTAATCAGGGCAGTATGGGATGAGGATCAACTATAGCAAAATAAAAAATGAGTATTTCCAAATCAGAATGTTTCATAAAGACATAAATACTGACTTGCATTTATTTTAGTTAATTCTTACGCGAAATGGAACTTTCGATCAACATATCGATGCAAATAAAATTTAAGAAAATTTACATTGAGAAACTTTATAAATTGAATTAAATATAATTAGAATCATATAAATTGTTTATTTTTATTTAAAAAATTAATTTTGGTAACATGTCTGTGAGTCGACCAGTTGACAAACATTATCAGCAGTTTCAGCTGTATTGATTTTATTGTGAGTATAATATAATTTAATCAAATAAAATAGAACATTGACATGAACAAAATGATCCGAATTTAACTAATTTTACTAACTTTTCTGTCTCTTTTATTATTGCAGTTCAAAAAAATAACTGTATCATAATTTACCCCAATCTTTGCATCAGCCTGGTGCGAATTTCAAATAAAAATGCCCAAAACACATAACGCATTTTCAAGACGCAAAAATACATTGTGAATCTAGGTAAGTATTGTTTTTTTACAGACTCGTTACCAGTTAATAGTAAATTAAAGGTACAACGGGGAAGTGATAAAACTCGCTGATGAAGTAAAATGTTGCTAAATTTTGCAATCGAATGTTGTAAAATTTACAGAGCTGTATAAATATTACAATTTATTTTTACTAAGCTTAATTTTCAATTACTAATATTGCCTAGTAGCTAAGATTTAATTTTAGTAGGTATATTCAAAACAAATAAAATTTAATTTAATTTATTATAGTCTGTGGACAAATTCATTTTAACTTAAAAAAATGTTGTTGACAAATGCTAATCAATTCTAAATTTAAAATTTTTGTCGAGCCTAATCATGATTTCAGTAAGATTATGAACATAATTTTTGGCGTCCGAAACACAATAGCGGATATTTTTTTTATTTTTTTTATTATTTTTTATTATTATTTTATTTACTTTACCAACTTTTATAAGTCTTTGTCAAATTTCGTAATCAATTTTTCAACCACTTGCGATAGTCCAATTGAGCTGAAATTTTGCATGCAGGCTTAACTCCGATGACAATACAAGATTCAAACATTTTTTCGGCCTAAAAGGCGTTGAAAAGCCTTTATTCAAATTGCTAACATAAGAGACGAATGTAGCAACGCAAAAAAGATGCGGCGGCGGTCGAGTGGGTAGAGTGCTGGACGTTGATTTCGTAGACCCAAGTTCAACCCTCGGTTCGATCCAAATATTTTTAATTTATATTTTTTTTATCAACTCAATATTTTTATTGTGTACATTAACTTGTTACCGTATAATGTTTAATAGCAAAATTGAAATGTTTCACTCGTTTTTCTTTTTACTACGCTTATATTAGCTCACTCTGTGTGTGTCTGTTTGTATCGTCAAATTTTGTAATCAATTTTTCCCTTTTGGCTTTTCAAAGCCTTTTAGGGCGAAAAAATGTTAGAATCTTTTATTTTCATCGGAGTTAAGCCCACATGCAAAATTTCAGCTCAATTGGACTATTGCAAGTGGTTGAAAAATTGATTACAAAATTTGACAAAGACTTATAAAAGTTTTTTTTTTTTTTTTAAATGCTGCAAATGGCTTTATTCCTGAATCTTTCTACAAAAGAAACTAACGGAAAGTATTCAAATCTTAAGCTAAAATTATTACATATTTTAGGTCTTAACCAATGTTAATAACTTATATAACTTAACATATTAACTTATAAAAGTTGACAGCAAAAAACAATAATATGACATAGTGCTCTCGGATCGCACTCTAAAAGGTAAGGTCCAAAGATAGATATACTATCTATCGTTTTGCAGCTTCCTGACAAATGTTAACATGGTCGAAAAATTGATTGCAAATTTCGATGACTAAAAAGTAGAAAATAAAATATATTTAAAAAAAACTTTAAAAAACCACGCTTATATTTGCTTTGAAAAGGTGTAACAATGGTATGTTCCAGGCTAAGTCTAAGTATTGCGGTAGTTGAATTTTCGTGGAAGTATCATTTCATCTTTTATATTGTAATTATATCGTGAAGGTGAGGAAATTCTGTCTTAAATTTATGTACGCCGAAAATATTGTTACTTGGGTCGATAATTACGAATGGTATAATTGGCTAATTAGCATACACAATGATAGATGGTGATGATCATCAGTTTTGTTTTTTTTTTCTACCACTTCTTCATACCACAATCGATACAACAACAAAAATCAATTGATCACAATTATTGGAAATATCATTCGATATTTGTACGCGGTGGTAAAGTAACCTCAAGTACAGTGTACCAGTGTAAAGCATAGAGTTAATCAGTGAGAAAAATAATAATAAAAAAAGGTACATAAATATATAAAAATATATACATATACACATAGGGATACCTCAGTGTATAATATTGTAATTACAAGTATCCGTGGAATATTATTTTTTCTTTATTGATTTTTTTTGTTGAAATTGTTTTCAAAAATTGTGAATACCAGATTGTCGCGGAAGAAAAGGTATTATTACTTTATTGATTGTTTTACTGCTTTTAAGTTTGATAGTAAATTTTTGTTACCCATGTTTGTGTAGGAATTTCTTTCCCGCGACAAATATATTTTGTTGTATCCTGCAACTTACTTTGTGGATTTATCAATTTATCATAAAGGCGGTCAACTATATATTATATAGATAAATACCGAAGTTGCACATCAATCTTTTGGTCACAAAATTGGAACATAAACCGCATGTGGAAAAACTAAACTGGTAAACTGGCGTCCATCTTATTTTGATCATCACCATGGTATCATAAAGTTAAGATAAGTTAACCATGTTTATATATTTTATTATTATATTTTAGTTACAATTATATTTTGTTAATTTCGGCTATTGCCGAATATTATGTTACTACTTAATCATAAATTTATTTATTAAATCAAATTATTAAGGACCGCGGATCCATACCAAAGAAAATTATTAAAAACCAAATTAAATTATTATGATTTCTTTTATGTTTATAATATTAATTAGTAAATAATTTCAAAATCATGTACATATATTACTATATGTTTTGTTACATAATTTTGTTGTAAAAATTAAGGATTAAGCCAATTATATCTACTGCCAATTGTTTTCCGAAATTAAATAGTTTTTTTTTATTTACTTCACAGTATCATTAGTTATGTTCTAGTCGCCGAAATTTTTTTGCTTTTCATCATTTGTTTGTCCGTATATATTTAGCCTTATGAAATTTAACTATGTTTAAATAGTGATAATAATAAAATAGCATGGGCTAGCGCATTATAGAAATTATTGGGGCATATTAAAATATGTTATGCTTATGATATTGCCAAGGGGCGCGAGGAGTGCATGTGGTCCACCATCTTGACCACGACCAAAACAAAAATGGCTGTGACATAAATTTTTGTTTCTCTTGATTATTTATTTAATTTATATAGTTAACGTAATTACTTAATTTAAGCTATTCAGTGATACAGTGTATAACACAATTAACTCTAAGATTCGTTCCATGTTGGTCTATCAAAAACAAATCATCAGTATGAGTTCATTATAGCAGCACCCCCAGCTCTCTATGGTTAGTGACAAGAACCCTACCCGCCGTTGTCACCTAGCCAGCAAAAGTGCTGCAGTCACTAATGTATAGAACCTTAGAGAGATTCTGTTAACGTGACGAAAATTCAACCGAATTAAATCAACACGTTACAAAGGCTCTGAAAAGTAGAAAATACAATTTTTCTGCCTTTCTCCTATCAAGGTATATTTATAACAAGTAGAAATTTAAAATTAATATGACTAAAAATATAAGCGTGGGGCGCTCCTTCGGAATGTCTCGGAATACTATCTCTCAATATATCATGTTTACGTTAATAATGAAATGCTCCAGCAAAAAATCTATTCTTAGGATACATCAAAATAGACTGTTCCATTAGTGTTACTAAAAGACTTTACTAAGACTTTACTTCGTGTGTCTAGTACTCTTAAATTACTAATACCGTAAAGGAGCGCCCCACATATTTTTAGTCATATTAATTTTAAATTTAGACTTGTTATAAATATACCGTGATAGGAGTTAGGAAGAAAAATTTTATTTTCTACTTTTCAAAGCAAATATAAGCGTGGTTTTTTAAAAAGTATTTTTTAGATATATTTTCTATTTTCTAATTTACTTTACAATAATAATAATTTAAGTGTTTAAAAATATATGTCTTTTTTTATTTGCAGATTTTAGTTTAAAATAAATTATAGCCACTTACTTAGATTTGGTTAATAACATTATACTTTTCACTTAAGTACTGTCTATTACACAACAAAATTGTTCATTTTTATTCCCAAATTAATAATTTAATTCGTAATTGTATTATAAAAACACAGTCGTGGGCACACTTGCAACTTTTGGTTTATTACGTGTTAAGGATTTATGTCTGACCATATCACACATAAATCCGTGACACGTAAAAAGTCATATCCGTCAACAATAAAAACATTGGAATACTTAAGATTGGTTACTTTACAGAGCTTATTTTTAAAGTTTCATAGAAAATTTATTAATTAATTTTAAAATAAAATATTTAAGTTCAACGACTAAAAATTAACAAAATAATATTTTCACAATATTGTTAGGAATAGAAAAAAAACACGTCAACAAAAGAATGCAACACAACAATGACAAAGGAAATATCAGAAGATTTTTTGTACCTCTTTGTATTACAATGAGAAATCTAATATGATGTCTGTGGTATAGAAATATTTTCCATATCTCCAAGAATAAATTTGTTTTCCGCTGTTTATTACAAAATAGTTTATATTATTCAACTAATTAAATTCCTCTAAAATTTCAATCATAACAAAATTTAATTAAATAAATTTATTATAGTCTGCGGGCAAATTGTGTTTAGATAAACATTTTTTTTATTCTTTGTGCTAATCAAATAATTGTCATTTGATTAGTTTTAGGAATGAGAAATGAGTGTTTTAGTTTTTAAGCTAAATGAGTTGCTATTGGAGTTATTAAAAAGAGTTCTTGATTTGTAAGATGAGATGAATACCATTTTCCGACGAATTATCTATTAACTCTTTGTCTAGCTTAAAAATAAATGTCATAGCATTGGCAATCTCATTTGTGGCGTCCGAAACACAAAAGCGGATAAGAGTTTAAATAATTTACGCCTAAAAAATATATGTCTTTATTTATTTGCAGATTTTAGTTTAAAAAAAATTATAGGCACTTACTGAGATTTGGTTATTAACATTATACTTTTCACTTAAGTATTGTCTATTACACAATAAAATCGTTCACTTTTATTCGCAAATTAATAATTTAATTCGTAATTGTATTATAAAAACACAGTCTTGGGCACACTTGTAACTTTTGGTTTATTACGTGTCACGGATTTTTGTCTGACCATGTCACACATTAATCCGTGACACGTAAAAGTCATATTCGTCAACAATAAGAACATTGGAACACATAAATTGGTTACTTTACAGAACTTATTTTTAAAATTTCATAAATAATTTTAAAATAATATATTTAAAACCAGATCAACGACTAAAAACTAACAAAATAATATTTTCACAATATTGTTAGGAATAGAAAAAAAACACGTCTAATTTAAACGATGATTTAGTGAAACTGAAATGCACATAGCAAAATCGGTGTGAAGTTAGTTAATAAATTACACACTGCGTTATAATTGTGCGTGTGTGAATTACATAAATGTATTCAAATTTCATTTTTTAGTATTTTACTCAAATTTTAAATGAAAATGTTTTAATTGGATTATCATGAATGCAATCATGATAAAGTGGTTCTAGGAAAATCTTGCACTCTGATTTGTATATTCAAAATTTGTAAAAAAAAAATAGTATATTTTATAATTAAGTGAAATTGATCAGTGAGCATTGTTCCTGAATAACCGAATTCTCAAAAAAAAACATTTTCAAAAACCAATTTTTGATTTTGTTTGTTTAATAGTTTTTTTAATTATACCCTTCATTGGTTTCCTGTTAATTGATTTAAAAATTTACATTCCCATTTTATATAAAAAAAAATATTTATTGAAAATTTATAAATTTTTGGAACGCTGCGCATATAGTCTATTAATTTGGCATACGCACTCATACCGATCAAAATATGTGGTTAAATCTTTATTTTTTGAAAATATGTCTAACATAAATGTGCGATTGCGCGTACTAGTATTTGTACTTTTTATAAATGAATAAATAGCAAAAATGAAAATAAAATTTTGTAATTTTTGTGTTACTCTCAAGTATTGGCATAAATGTTTTCAGCTTGATTTTAAATTTTTTCCAATAAAATAATATAATTGATTAAATTTTGATATACATATATTGATAATATGCGGATCTAATCAAGGTTTTATTATTGAACAAGTCGCTAGTGTATGAATTGAACAATTCCCTAGTGCTGATTTATATCAAATATGCGAGTCAAGCCTGTATTCCATTATGAAAATCGTGAATCAGTAAAAAATACTGAAGCAGAAATTAACTTCAACATTAGAACGATATAGACAAATTTAGAAAAAAAAACTGTTTAGTAACACTTGCTTTACAATTTTGACAATTTTTTTAGACAACACCATTACAATATTGATACACTATTTTTTGTTTAACGAGTGAGTATTGTAATTTTTGTCCGAATTGTGTTATTTGTTGAATTTATTACGATTGCGAAAATTAAATTTAAAGTGGGATTTTATTGCGAATTTTGGTTTAAAAATTTTGTATTGCGATTGTGCACTGAAAAAAGCTGTAAGCTAATTACTAAATTTGCTAATTTAACCGAAAATTTTAAATATCATAAATCATTTTAAAATATATTTGTGCCGTGTAAAAATTTGAAGTGTAAGATTTGCAACAAATTTTTTAATTATTGAAAAATTTAATTAGTAATTTTAATATAATAAAGTATAATTTACAAAGCACTGTGCTTAGCAAAATGTTATTTCTTTCAAAAATAATCGAAAACTTTCAGCTGTGAATTTTAATCAGTGCTGTATGGCATGAGGATCAACTATAGCAAAATAAAAAATGAGTGTTTCCAAATCAAAACTTTATGTTTCATAAAGACATAAATACTGACTTGCATTTATTTTAGTTAATTCTTACGCGAAATGATACTTTCGATACTTTCTACATTGAGAAACTTTATAAATTGAATTAAATATAATTAGAATCATATAAATTGTTTATTTTTATTTTAGAAATTAATTTTTGGTAACGTTTCTGATGTCTGTGACCCGATCAGTTGACAAACATTATCAGCAGTTTCAGCTGTATAGATTTTATTATGAGTATAATATAATTTAATCAAATAAAATAGAACCTTGACATGAACAAAATGGTCCGAATTTAACTAATTTGACTAACTTTTCTGTCTCTTTTATTATTGCAGTTCAAAAAATTAACTGTATCATAATTTACCCCAATCTTTGCATCAGCCTGGTGCGAATTCCAAATAACAATGCCCAAAACACATAACGCATTTTCAAGACGTATATGAAAGAAAACATTATGAATCTAGGTAGCTAAGTGTTGTTTTTTTTTACAGACTCGTAACCAGTAGATAATAAATTAAACGCACACTGGGCAAGTGATGAAACTCGCTGATGAAGTAAAATGTTGTTAAATTTTGCAATCGAATTAAAATTTATAGAGCTGTATAAATATTACAATTTATCTTTACTAAGTTTAATTTTCAATTACTAATAATGCCTATTTGCTAAGATTTAATTTTAGTAAATGTAGCTTATCCACAAAAAAATATAAAAATGAATTTAGTAAGCATATTGTTTTATTATTATGAATTGCCTTATTGTCAGTATTTGAAAAGAGCTTAGTTGGTTCAAACTTATTTTTTAAACTGATTTTTGGTAATAATTACTTTGCTTTTTGGTAAAGAACGTAAAATTTTTGTGTAAATTAAGATTGGCGTTGACACGTTATTAACGTTATTATACTATATATTTAATATTCTATATTTTGTGTAACGGACACCGGTGACATTAAATTGTATTATTAATTTGTATTTATTATAAGTGGGATGACCATTGGTATGGTCGATAATTTTTTTTATATAACTTTGATAAGAGATGGCCTTTATGAAGTGACGTGGTATATATAGATATTATAAATCAATAAATAACCACACTATAATTTTTTTTTCTAGATATTTTGTAACGGGTAAATCGCAGACCAGCTTAGCGATCGCGTACAAATGCTTACTAATGAGTATACACAAAATCGTGTCTGAGACTACAAAATGCATAACAGCGGGTTTCACGTGCAAAGTGTTTCTTGAGCTGTCCACGGAAAATTTCAAGACGATGGCAGTCGGTTTTCAGGATATATGGAATTTTCCTCACTGCATAGGGTAATTGACGGCAAACACGTGACAATTCAGGTGAGAAAATTAAAATTTAAAAAACAGTATTTACAATTTTTACCATTTATTTTACCCCGCTAGGCACCAAATTTTACAAATCACAAAAAATATCATCGATTGTTTTACAGGCAATTTGTGACCACGTTTATAAATTTATAACGTGCGATATTGGTGGTCGCCAAACTGATGTAGGAATATTTAGAGCAAACCATTTGTGCAAGCGATTTTATGCTAAAACACTTCTGTAAGTTCAGATAGTGTGCACCAGAAAATTAGGCAGAAAATTTCACAGATGTACCCTATGTTTTTGTTGCTCACGATGCGTTTGCCTCAACTGAAAATATGATGAAGCCATTCACCATCATGCAAACTCCAATACAAAAATTTTTCAAATATGATTGCATTAGAACATTTTTATACGTATATTGAATGTTTTCTGTAATTCTACTTTGTTCTGAGTCCATACAATTTTCCCATTTTGATCTAAGAGTTTTATTCTGGTTTAGTGTATCTAAAATTTTAAACCAATGAAAATTGGTGATCTCCATCACGTGCTATTTTTGTATTAATATAAGTATGTGAAAGGTAAATTTTCTATATTGTGTAGTGTGTATATTGTGTGAAGAAACCAAATTGATTCATTTTGAGGAACAATCATAACAATCGAATTCGATCTATTGCACCGGAAGTGGGAGAGTAAGGCTCTTAAACTGATTTTTTTATTTAAAGTGTTGGACGACTGATTTATAAACAACAGTTTTATAGTTTTTAGATTAGTTATGGGCAAATCCATTTACAAACTGAAATCAATAACCGAGACAATTTTTCGTACTACAAAATTTTAAAATTCTTTAGTTATCCAAAAAGAAAGCCGTTCAACATGTTGGGCATTAGTTTAACCCTGTTTGTAATCTCCTTGTCATTAATTTTTATGGTGTGTGGAAGTTTATTAATTTTTTTTTCATATTGAATATCTTCAAAATACAGAGTTTGGTTCAAATAAAACATATTTAAATAAATTAAAAGTTTATAACAAAATTAAAAATTCATTAAAGGTACAGTCAAATCTAAGAAGCAACGTAGTGAAGCCATTGCCACTTCTTCAACTGTTTATCATATAAAGAAAAAAGACCAGCGCAAATGTAACGCAATACGCTGTAAACGTTAAACAACTTTCCCCAATTTGGATCAAAATGTAGATATTTTTCTACAACAATAGTATTTAAAAGTTTGAAATCATCAAATTGAATTTTCTTAAAACTTAAAAGGTGGCGCTTACACTAAGATAGAACTACGACTACGGTTTGTCCGCTCATTTATTGTTCCTTTGATTTTTTCGGACGTGACTTTACAATTCAATCAAACTTACCGGAACTTATTATGTTTGTTTATATTTTCTTTTCTTTTATTACCACACAACAATATTAATAAAACTATGTCCAGTTAAAACATGTTATCGAATTTTTTTTTGTAATGACACTCACTATAAAAGTTATAATCACAACCACAACTACGAAAAAATATTTCTCGATCACATATAATTTTTTTGCATATGTGATAGAATACTGCCATAAACTGCCATAAAATTACTCTACTTTGTATTTTTTCATCAGTAAACTATTTTACTATTACAACCACCCCTACCATAAACACATCTTTTCTCCAGGAAAGTTTTACTTTTAATATCAGAAATTCGAATAATAATGAATGGTTTGTTTCACTAACATAATTCTTAGAATTTTGTTATAATAATGTTTTTTTCTAGAATTTACCAGAAACGAATCAACTCTTACAGATTCTGGAGAGTTATAGGAGTGTTTACCACAAACAGTCCGGGAATAGAAAGACTATTTTGTTTATTAGGCATTTTTTCTAACAATTGTAACGAATCAATTTGATTCTTTAACATTTGGTTCTTTGTAGTCGCACTGTATTTTGTTTGCCGCGTTTTTATATTTATCATATATACGGTATAGTAACAAAATAATTTTGGCGGGAACATCGATGGCAAGTTATTTCAGTTCAGTATTGCTCTTGTATGATAATCAGCATATAAAAAGAATTAAAATAATAAATAAAATAATATATTTTCTATATAACTATATAATATACATTTTGGCCCGATCTCGGGTTTGTGCGTACTCTTTACATTCGGTCATAGAATATTGTTATCTATAAAATTAGATTTTCTGGAAATCATACATACAGCTATTCCAGAAAACTGTCAGTTTGAGTATGAATATATTTTATGCCCGATTCTAGCTAATGTATATACTATGTACAAACGAGATATCAGATCAAAATGTGTATTAGGATTTGTTTTAGCATTAATTACTACAATGCGGCACAGCCAAAATATAATCACGACAGAGATCTTTCCGTATTTCTTAAAGTACAATCAAATCCAAGTACAAGAGATATAAAAAATTTGGGTTTTCTAAAATGGGATCTGGAGTTTAAGGAAAATTATTATAGAATTGTGGTAAGCCGTAACCAATCGCCTTACGAGCAATATCTAAGCTGATGAGTTCTTTAAATGATACTGTCTTAGAAAGCAAGTACCGAAAGAAGTATACTACATTTTAATAAAAAAGTCTTAGATACTTGTGATGAGACAATCTGTGGTTTAAATGATTTGTTAGAAATGGCTGAGTGCATAGAGCACTGGTTAATACATATTTTAACTGTCAAACTGGATGAAGAAAGCAATTTCTTGTGGACATTACAATCTTCAGCCAACTAGATGCACTAGAATCAGTAAGGAGCTTACTTCGGTGTGTACCACCACGACCCCAAACAAAACTTTACAATGTTATGTAAGAACAACTTGTAACCAAAAAAACAGATGTCAATTAAAGTACTTCCTATAAAAACCCAGAATCGTTACTTTAGTTGCTTAAATAATAACCACAATGTTTGTTATTGTAACTCAAAATTCAAATCCAGATATTTCGACAGAAACCATCACACTTTGATTCATGAAAATCACCCAGATAAACCCAGCAACCCAAATATAATTTAGAAAATCGCCCAGATTCAAAATGAGGACGTAGAAATCGCCCACTATTCAGCCCAAATTTGAACTTCAATATTATCCACAGCGTTAGTAAATTTAAATGATGAATTGCATTTAAATAGGAATAAAACAAAACTAAACTTTGTAAAACTGGATCGGTTTCGCTAATATAGGTACACCGAAGATTAAAGAATAAATTAATCATAAATATTGAGCTCAAATTTGACCTAAGTGACTTCTGAGCAACCTCAACCTAGGTAAAACGTAAATATGAACTATTTTATTCAAGATAGTAGCAGAACAACTACTCGATCATCAGACCGTTCATTCACTTACAATCAGTAACACCAATAGGGCCGACAATTTGGATGGGCCCCGTTCTGCGGGAACTAGAAAACCTCAACACCAACAGTATAAAAACCAATTTTCAAGAAACCAAAAAGGTTGATCGTGCAGATAGTTTTATCGTTCGTTCATCTTCTAACATAGCACCAACTATTTTAAAACATTAGATAATGAAATCCAGCGGGAACCATCAATGGAACGGAACATTATCAAAAATATCACTGCTGCAAGTACTAATAAATCATGGCTGACATGTATACAGGGTGTCCAAGTTTAGGATCTAATCCGTTTAGGAATGATTTCTTGTCTCAAAGAAAAACATCGAATGAGATGGGAAGGTCAATCTCTTAGTGGTTATCTCCATTAAATATTATTATTTAAATTTTAATAATTTTTTACATTTTAGATGGCAGTTTGTTCAACACATGACGCTATACTTTTGGAAACTTTGGCACACAGGGTATACCTGATGAATCCTCAAAACACAACCAAGTGAGGATAACCATCTGCCTTAAATCAAAATGGGCAGAATTAATGAATTACATCCAGGACCAGACAACAAAATAAGAGATGTCACAATAAAAATAATCAATAATATTATGTAGCGTCTAATTCACAAGTTGTGTCTTGTTCCGGTTAATTGAAATGTTTATTCGATTCAAAGCGGACCGTATGTTGGAGACAATAAACCTCACCATAATCTTCAAGATTTGAGCTGTAAGAACTTCACAGCACATGACCGGCTAAAACATCTTAATACGATAAAGTGAAGTTTGTGCGTACTCGAATATCTCACTCGTCAGATCAAGCTTGGCAAATAGAAGTTACACATCGCTTGGTGATCTTTTACACCGGATATTTTCAGGATTTATATTAAAATTCATATAACACATAAAACCGCGGAGGGTCGTTTGTATCATCAACTTAAAAACAAACAAAAAATCGAAAGAATCTATAACAACTAATTTTGCAAGGTAATTCGGCAGATCTAGAATAAAGCTTGATGTTAGCAATACTGCTGAACTTTTAAATTGGCTTTAAAATATAAAAATATATTGGGAAATAAATATATCCCCTAAGCAACGGCGTTAAGTACCATGTCAAGGGCACATAATGCTAAATTTGCTCTATAATGGTCGCCCAGAATATCGAACACAAGAAAAGAGATACCGAGGAAAACTAGCAATGTACAGAGATACCAATGAAAACCATTGCTGGAAATCCCTGGTGGGGGTGAAAATGCCCGCTTTTCAAAATTTCATTTTTTATACTTTTTGAATTTTAGTAAATATTAAATTATATATTGTGAGTGGATTTTTTACGTGAAATACAAAGTAGCATTGTACTATCGAGTTTAAACTTTAAACGCGTTTAACAGATTATTTAATGTATAGATTTCAACAAAATTTGAGTGCAATTTAAATTATAAATATTTAATGTTTGATTTGTATAGACTTTGAATTATATATTTTAAGTGAATTTGCTTAAGTGAATTTCGTGGTAGAATATTAACATGAATCTCAGCGAAAATCATATTGATATTAATTATTCGAGTGACAATGAGGTAACATTTCCAATTAAATTTGAACAAAACTTGAGTGCATTTTACATATTAATTGTGTTTGAACTACGATTTTAACAAAGTGTTAGAAATCTAGAATATCAAGCAATTAATTTTTATTTTTTTTTAGGTTACAGATTAACCAAAATTTAATGATGTCTCCCTGATAAGCTTTTCCGATTTAAGCTAATATACCAAATAAACATTCATAAAATCTTGAATTTTTAGTTTGATGTAAGCAAAATTTTCAATCATGATTTTTATTTTTTATAATTCTTAATTTTAAATTAAATGTTGATTTTTAATTTTTAATTATGTATTATTTATTTAGTTATTTACTAATACAGAAAATTTAAAATTTTTAGTCATAACAAAAATAAATTTAAAAAATCAGTTTTAAAAATTGATATTTTGTTTTTAATTGTTAATTTTTATTTTTTATTTTTTTGCTAACACAAAAATGTTATTTTTTAAATTTTATTTTATTATCTTGATTTATTTATTTAATTCAAGAATTATCTAATATACTGTTTACTAATACAATAACTAAGAAAAATTATAATTAGATTAGTAATTAAATAATAAAATTTATAATTTTTGCTTTTACATTATTTAATTATTGGTTTTTGTAATTAAACAAAATTTTAGTTCCTATTTTTTTTAAATTTTAAATTTTTTAATTTAAATTTCAAATCTCAACTTATAATTTATTAAATTTAAAGCCAGCTGTTGTCCAAAATTTAGATTTTTTTATTTTAAAGTTTAATTTGTTAAAATTTAGAATTGTAATTTAAAATTTTTAGTTTTAAATTTAAATTATTGTTTGGTTAATAAAATAATTTAAATAAAGTTTTTATGTAAACATGAAAAATGATGTAAGAAATTAGATAATTTACAAAATTCACAATTAACAACAAAAAGCTTTAATTTAAAATTTAAAATTTTTAGTTTGGACAATAAAATTTAAAAATTTGTTAAAAATGTGTTAAATTTATTGATTTAAATGATTTAGCTTCAAAATAAGAAAAATAAATTGACCGATACTCTCCATATAACTCACACCTTATTCGTCTTACACTCGTTCTATTTTTATTCTGTTATTCCACTAATTCTAATAAATTCATATCCATATATACCTCCATATAAGGATATATAAATTCACGTCCTAATATACCTCCATCACTAGCTGTATGTACAATTTTTTAAATATTTGTAAACAAAGAATCACTTTCCAGTTCAATATTATCGTGCAATTCGAATCCGTGAACTGCTTAAATTTATTTGGGCCACGCGTTCTGAGGGAAAACACAAAGATGCTTTTTTAATGAAATATCAAAATGGTGTTCCACCGTATTTTGACAACAAAGATTTTGATACAGTAGATTTAATAAAAACCGAATACTATCCCAAAATAATACAATTTGAAGTATTCGATTATACTTCTATAAATCCTGGTTGTACATAGATATGAGCTTCTCTAAGAATCACACCTCGAACTAGCGTTCGAAACACCATTGTATCGCTACACTATTATTTAGTGGAAGCAGACATATTAACATCCTCCCCTACTATTAAAATCCGCCCGCCTAATCTGAGTACGCCACTATATTTGTATATCTACGAGTATGTAAACACACTCCATAAAAATTTATTGTTAAAATTTGAAAAGTGAAATATGTATATACTTACACCCCCATACATCGTCCATCGATTTTCCGACTAACATTTTTTTGCGATTGAAAAAACTATGTTGTATTTTTAATTATTATTCTACCTTTTTTTGCATTCCACCCTTATACAGACGTATATAAATCCAAAATTTGAGTAAGAGAAATTGTACATGGCATTGTATGCGAACCGTTTGATTCTGATTGGATAGTTTTTGTTTGAATTACGAATAAAAAAACTAAAACTATATAAAAATAAATTGGTTTATATATATCTATATATATATATCTATATATATATATATATATATATATATATATATATATATATATATATATCTATATATCTATATATATATATCTTTATATACATATATATATATATATATATATATATATATATATATATATATATATATATATATATATATATATATACCAGATATTTAATCTATCTAACTAGCCTGTCTAAAACAGTGTAAAAAAATTATATATATATATATATATATATATATCCATATGTATATGTATGTATATTTTCAAAAGATTTACCCAGTGGTGTGCACAAACATTTCTGTACCAACTAAATTGACAAAACTCAAATTTGACTATTTACCAATTTCACATTATTCTTTTTATTGAAAAGGAGCAATTTTAGTGCATCCCAACAGGTACTGACACGTTGAGTATGACAGATATTCAGCCCACTTCACTAAAAATCAACCAAACTGATTTGTATATTTGAGCTACGTCGCCACAATCTTATTGATTTAAATAAAAATTACCTTATAAGATACATTTATATTTATCGCGGTTTATGTACTTTCACACTCGTATAACCATGCACAAACATCTCTATCACAAATGTATATTTATATATAAATTTTTAATAAAATATCTCTGTTAAAGTATTCAATCATAAAAAACCATAAATAATCATTCAACCAGGAATACAATCATGATAATGGAATAAAAAAAACACTATGTATATTTGGAACAGATATACAGGGTGTCCGGAGTTGAGATGCGGTGATTTCTTGGTTCATTTAGCGAGAAAATCGTATGGAAGAGGGGGAGTCAATTGTTCATATTCTATTAGTTACAAGATGTTGAAAAAAATTCGGTTTGGATAAAAGATGCACACAAATACTGAAAAAACTATAATACTGTAAAACTTCCAGTGTTTTCTTTATGAAAATTCAGATTTTCTCAAAAATAACCAATTAGAACCGGGTTCTAATTTATTAGTTTATGAGCGGATAAATTATTGAAAAATTGCTTACATTCGGTGTATGGTTTATGTTCTATAGTAAGCGATTCATACATGGAGAGGAGTGACTAAAACTGAAAGGGGTTATCCATCATTCAGGGATAATAAGTACTAACTTCATAGATGTTTACATATAGGGATTTTAATAATATGTTTGCATGTGTAAAAGTGCTAAAAGCAAATGGCAGCAGTATTTACACTAATTATTATTCATTACATTATCTACCACAGATCAAATAATAATAATAATAATCAGGGGGGCTATTTCTGAATACGATACGAATTCAAAAGAGTAAGATTCCTATTTGATTTGAATCAGATTCTTTCGATTCTTATTCAAAATCAAATAAGAATCATACACTTTCGAATCGTATCGTATTCAGAAATAGCCCTGCAGTTTTAAAGACCACAGATGAAATAGGGAATTAATAATAATAAATTGAACTAAACTATAGGTTCTCGGCCAGTTAAATTAAAATTAATTAACTATAGCTTTGAATTGGCCATAGTAAGGCTAAGCTCTGGTAAAATCCCCAACACCAGGCGAATGGGGCAATTTGCACAATCAACCAACTTTCATATGGCCTCATATAATACAAGATGAAAAAATTCTAACCCTTAAGAACTTCCGAGGCCGGAAATAATTCCTTTTGTTTTGAGTTGATCATGGTAAGAAGCTCTTTCAAAATACCCAACACCAGCCGTATGGTGCAATTTGCAATATCAAATCTCTAGGTAGAAAAATTATGGCATATACAAAATACGAAAAACTGGATGTCCTAAAACAAATAAATTATTCCAGCTGCCAACATGTTCAATGATGTTTTAGGTTTTTCATAAGAAATTCCTGAACTTCCAAATTTATATAAATTTTTATTATATATTTTATCATATTTGGATATCATTTTTCCAAGGTAGAAAAACTGTTGCCTATCCAGAAAATGAAGAGCTGTGTGGCCTAAACTAGGTAAAATAATAAGTCCAGCTGTAAATTGGAACTAATTTGAACTGATTTTCAGAAGTATCTCATAAGTCTGATCTAGCAAGTTAATAATTTTTATTTCAAAGGTCAGTTTTGGCGTTAAGATTATAAAAGTAAATGAAAACTGTATCGTCATTGTTTTACTACCAATTATCTATCATTACCTTTGCAAAAAGTAAAGAACTGTTTTCCAATTCATATAAAACTGGTAAATTTATAAATTTCATCATATTTGTATATCTAATCTCCACGGTAAAATAACTGTGTCCTATCCAGAAAATGTAAGACTGTACAGCCTAAATAAAATTATTATTCCAGCTGCCATCGTGGCCAATTTTATTACATTTGGATATCAAATATCTACGTTAAAAAAACTGTGGCCTATCCAAAAAATGAAGAACTGTATGGCCTAAAATAAAATAAAAATTCCAACTGCCATCATGGGCTAAATTTTACAGAAAAAATTCCAGAACTTCCAAATTCATATAAAATTGATATTTTTAGACATTTAACAAATTTGGATATCAAACCTCCAAGATAGAAAAATTGTGGCATATCCAGTAACCCGTAAATGTATAACTATAGGGCCAAAATTAAAATAATTATTCCCCTCACCACATGGGCTAGATTTTTCAAAAAAATTTCCAGAACTTCCAAATTCATATAAAACTGATATTTTTAGACATTTTATCATATTTGGATATTAAATCTCTAAGGTAGAAAATCTGTGGCCTATCCAAACAGAATATACAGTACAGTATACTGGGAATGAAATGATCTTATGAAATCCTCGAAAGTAATATAAAAACTTAATACTTATTATATTTTGGTTATTTCCTTGATGGATTTGGATAAGCCAAGTTTGCCCTGCGGTCGTCAGCTGCATTCGGTAGGTACCTAGATAGATAATTAATTACCTCTGAGCAACATCTGTAATGTTTCAGTAGCTGGCTCCCGTATGGGTACATTGCCATCCGGCACTGCAAGATCAACCTGTATTTTAAACAGGCCAATTTTCTTATCTAACTTCAGCTTGTGCTTGACACTCAATACCATTCAAAACCTCAGACCAGGAGAACAATATCGCTTGCATTTTAGGCCATTGTTAATCTAGCATATTAGGACGTGAACGAATTCCCAAGAGAATTCATTTTCTTCTGTATCGTGTATCTTGTATTCCTCCATATATATATATTCCTCTACTCTATAGTAATAGAAGTACACCATTCATATCTAAGATTTTCAAATTACCTTGGGAAGAGGCAAAATTTCTCCACTACTTAAAAAGATATAGACTTTACAAAACAGTAAACACAAGATAAACAAAACGCCTACATAAATATATATATATATATATATATATATATATATATATTATATATATATATATATATATATATATATATAAATATATATATATATAATATATATATATATATTATATATATATATATATATATATATATATATATATATATATACATATATATATATATATATATATATATATATATATATATATATATATATATATATATATATATATATATATATATATATATATACATATATATATATATATATATATATTTATATATATATATATATATATATATATATATATATATATATATATTATATATATATATATATTATATATATATATATATATATATATATATATATATATATATATATATATATATTATATATATATATATATATATATATATATATATATATATATTATATGTATATACATATTTTGTATGGTGCAATATCAACATAATGCCGTAGTTTTAGGTGTTTATAAGGTTTTACTAGCGTATTAAGATGAAATTGGGTAATGAATATTAAAGTTGTGTATGTTAATTACAACGTTGGCAGTGAAAGTGTTAAAAATCAATGATGATTTTAGCGAGATTCACCAGTCACCTATATATCATAATTCATATTAATTCAGTTTTTTTTGTGTAATGATAGCATTTAAATTCGACGATTTATTTACATAACGCAATTTTTTTGGTTTGCTACCTACATAGCAGCATTACCTTCTCTCTCCATCACAACACCACGCAAATATTTAAATTTATAATGTTCGTTACATTTTTTACGTTTCGTAGAATTTTTGTAAGGCTTGTCATTTACGTAAATATATCCACCATAACCAGAAAATAAAAAGTTTGACACAGTTTTTTTGGCTTCGAGTTGTTTTTTGATTCCATGAATTTTTGTTTCAATTTATGTGACAGAAATTTCAATATAATTATAAATGTACATTTATCTGGATTCTCCCATTCGCGAATAACGATATTAATTTGCAACGCTCAGTTTCTCAATATCAGTTTCTATTACATTAACATTAAATACATTATAATGTAATTTTTAACTCAACGTCATAGCTAGCTGCCTTTTTTAAATACGGATAAACGATAAATAACAACTTCATTCTGACGTAACTGCTGGTCGATTACATCTATATACATAAGTGTGTTGTTTAATAAGTACAATACACGCCGAAAAGTTCTTAATTTTAATTACTGGTGTGCAGTTGAAACCAGTATGACAAAAATATAAATTGCATATGTTTTGGTAACGAAAAATTTGGCAAATTTACTTTGAAATTAATAAAAAATAAAAAAAATTAAAATTGGGCGGTTTAATCCAGCACTCAATGCCACTAAAGGGCTCACGGTGCAATACCCGGACAAACACATATACTTACACATTAAAAACACCCAACCGTGATTTTTGAAATTAATAAAATTTCTAAAACAAATCAGAAATTTTAAAGCCGAATAAAGTACAATTTAGCATAATTCAATTAAAAAGTTAATTCTATGTTACAAACTTTATTATGAACGAAAAATTTCCAAATTTTTCGTTAAGCACTCAAACATTTTAAATTATAAAGTTTCCTACATTAATAAATGGTAGCTACAATTAATTTGTTGAAAATGTTATTTTGTGTATTAACAGATAATCGCAGAAATGGCTCCCGAATTCTGAGTATGCCATTATATTTTGTACATACATTTCATAATTATTTGTACCAATAATAATAATAATAATAACAGTGTTAAAGGCCATTACTGGCCCCTTACTGAATCAACAATCTGGCTCCAACGGTTTCGATCCTGAGCTTGGTCTTCATACTGTCTTAGACAATCTGAAGAGGCCAAGTCGTTCTCTACATCGTGGAGCCATCGTCGCCTGCAACGACCTCTGCGCCTACCATATGGTGGCTCTCCTTTCAGAGATCGCTGCACAATTCGTTCCGAAAAGGCACGCAGAACGTGACCGAGCCAGCGTACTTGCTGAGATCTAACTTCATGTACAATATCGGGGATCTTCATCAGATCTCTGATCTCGAAATTGTACAGAGCTCGGTATGTACCATCTATTTCGCGTTTAGGGCCGTAAATCACACGCATGATTCTTCTCTCAAATGTAAGGAGCCATCTCTCGTACTCATCCGTCAGCGCCCAACTTTCACATCCAAACATAACAACGGGCCTGATCAACGCTTTGTAAAGCTTCAGCCTCACGGCACTTGATAAGTGTTTAGATTTTAGCAGTGGCCTTAGAGGATATAAAGAACGACTGCCAGCTGCCAGCCGCACTTTAATATCCTCACCCACACTGTTATCGTGAGTGATAAGAGAGCCCAAATATTTGAACCTCCTCACTCCCTCAAACGTGTGGTGGCCACTACTAAAATCTGGTGTGCCATTGTCTCTAAAACCAGAGATCAGGTATTTCGTTTTGGACTCATTGATCTGAAGTCCAACAGAAGCTGAAAACTCTACAAGCGGATCAAGTATTTCTTTCACTCCGTTGCTATTCAGTCCAATCACGCATATGTCATCTGCATATGCAAGCACTTGATTGGACTGGCGATATAAGATGTTGCGCTGAGGTGTTTCAGTTTTACGAAAGATGTACTCCAACATGAGATTAAAGAGTATCGGGGACAGAGCATCTCCCTGCCGAACACCCGAGTTAACTGCAAAAATTGTCGATAGCCTGTTCTCAACTTTAACACAGCATTGAGACTGCGTCACTGTCATCCTACACAGTCGTACCAATTATGTTTGTTGGCATTCCTAGGTATTCCAGGGCAGACCACAAACTCTCTCGATTGATCGAGTCGTAGGCCTGCCGGAAATCCAGGAAAACCTGATGTACGGAGATGGATGTCTCATAATATTTAGATAGAATCATCCGCAGCGAAAAGACCTGATCAGTGACTGATCGATTCGGACGAAATCCTCCCTGATAGTCACCAACCAAGCCCTCCGCCAGAGGAGTGATTCTATCCAATAAAATGTATGACAGTAACTTGTATGCTGTGCAAAGGAGAGCTATACCGCGATAATTCTCACACTTCAAGCGGTCTCCCTTCTTGAAGATGGGGCATATCGCGGCCACTTTCCATTCATCAGGCATAACTTCGGTTCGCCATACTAATCGAATAAGGTCGAAAAGACAGTTCCACAAAGTATCCCCTCCGAATATCAAGAGCTCCGAATTAATGCAGTCCACTCCAGGTGAGCGGTTTCGTTTCATTCTCTGCATGGCCTTAGTGAATTCCTCATGGGATGGCTCCTCAGTGCAAATCTCCGCAGACTGTTTTAGAGGTGGCTCAACAACAGTCTGTGACGCATGATGAACATCAAGCAGCTCAGTAAAGTGTCCACTCCATGCGTCAAGTACTGCGTCGATGTTGACACAGAGGTTTCCATCCCGGTCCCGAATGGCGGTTGACGAAGGCCTGAAAGTATGGTGCAATCCAGTAATTCCTTTAAAGAAATTACGTGAACTACGCTATATTTTGTTGCTCAACTGCAAGACGACACTCGTCATCAAACCAATCATCCTTGGGTCTGACTTTCACTATACCTAAAGTCTGTTGAGCAGCACTGACAACCGAAGTTTTCAGTACCTCCCAGACAGAGTTCACGCAGTCAGACTGGTAATTAGCTCCCTCAATGTTGTCGTTGACAAGATTCTGATATCGTTTCTTTTGATCTTCATTTATCAGACCTTCACAGTCGAAACGTTCCATCCGTTTCGCTGTGTTCCCCGACCTGTACGAAAACTTCCACCGTAGCTTTGCAGCGACCAAATAATGATCGCTGCCTACGTATTTGGTTGCTGACCGATAAGTTCTCACATCCTGCACAACCCGAGCTCGCCCTTTTGAAATTAACACGTGGTCAATTTGGCTCCGGGATGTTCCGCGAGGATGTGTCCATGTCTCTAGGTGTATCTGTTTGTGAGGGAAGAATGTGCTTGCTACTCTAAGATCATGAGCAATTGCAAAGTACATCATTCTCTCACCATTATCGGTCGCAGTTTCGTGTCGGGAGTACGGACCTATGTTTTCACACAAGTCGGCCTGATTTCTGCCAGCTCTAGCATTAAAGTCCCCAATTACCATTCTAACATTGTGTTCGGGTATAGATCCCATCAGATCGTCCAAGTCATTGTAAAATGAGTCTTTATCTTGGGGCTGGCTGACTTCTGTGGGCGCATGTACACAAATTATCGACAGGTTGGCTAACTTCATGCGCAGGCGAAGCATACACAATCGGTTATTGACTGCTTGAAAATCCAAAACAGCCTTCTTTACCTGCGGCCCAAGAAGAAATCCAGCTCCAAGATTTCCGAGGTCATCTCCACTGTAGAACAACGTATAGTCCTGGGACACGTGGTCTCCACTTTGAGGCCAGCGAGTTTCTTGAAGAGCAACGAGTTCCAGCCGATACTCTTTCATGCACGTGATTAGACGCTCCAACGCTCCTGGTTTTCTAAGTGATTGCACGTTCCACGTGCTGATCCTAAATCTCGTATCCGGGTACTTGAGCGGGGGTCCGGTGTTGTTTTGGCGGTATCCATTTTTCTTTTTGTTGATTTTATAAACAGTTGATTTTTTTTACGGATGCGGGTCGTCAGCCCAGCGATCCAACCTTTTAGTCGCCTCCTACGACAAGCAAAGGATACTGTGGTGGTATTCTTAGGAAACATGTTCGTGCAATTTAGATTTACGAGACATGTGAGGGCCCCCCGACCACAGTATTTGTACCAAACCAAAAGTTTACGCGGCTCGTCCAACACTAGTTTCATGTAAAAAGAGGTTGAGTATTTTTGAAATTTAAAGGTTATCTGTTAATGGCTATGAAACGCAAATGCATTTCAAGAAACCAGTGTTCGACGAGTGGCAAACACATTTTATTAAGAATATTAGGGACACGGAAAGAAATAATTATGCAGAACTGATATAAAACATGCATATACCCTATCGTTTTCGAGCCTAATAAAAAGCTGCGCAAAATAAGAATACATTTACATACTGAACGCAAATTGAAAAATTTTCATATTATGCATAAACCGCTACGATTTAGCAAGCAATTTCTTGAAATTGAGTAAATCGTATATGTTAAACAAACTAATACATGAAATAAGAAACGATTTAGGTAATATTTGTGTATACAAGACATAAAATTCGAAAACCATTCTAAAAAATTTCGAGTAATTATTTATTGAAATGGGTAATTAATACAGCTATTATTCAAGCACGTGATTTCACAATTTATGAAAAATAATATACCAACGCACTCAATTTATACACTAAATTTTCTTAAATTATGTTAAAATTACATGTAAAAATTGCGTTTTCCTTACGATTCAAGAAAATACATTCTTAATTTAAGCAGAGCAGATTAGTTGATTCCAGAACTCTTATTCTTAGTTTCAGCAAAGCGTATACATACATACTTACATTTCTCCTGATAATCATAAATCTTAAAATTAGAGTAACAAACAAACAATTTAAATTGAAATTTAATATTTATTACTAATTTCACAAAAATTACAAATATACAATATTTTTATGTAATTCATATATACCTGATAATCGAAGGCAATATCAATCTACAAAAATTTAAATTATTGGAACTATATTGTTTAAAAATAATTAAATATGAAAGTTAACAAATTTACCAGTTGTGCGCCATCCGCGTTATAATACTTTGGCCATGTATTGATAATTTCTTTAATAGTTTTATGTGGTTTAATCATTACTCTAGTTTTTGCTGTTTTCTCCCATTTTTCTATTACTGTTTCAAACGGTGTTAAATACACCTTTAACCAAATTTGTTCTTCATCTTCGGCCAACTCTGCAACTACGTCTTCGTTTTTATGTTCTGGTTTTAAAAATAATGGAGTAATGAAAGAAACACACTAAATAAAATAAATATTTTAGACATTACCTTTCCTAAAATTAGGTTTAAGTTGTTTTAGCCGCTTTTCTTTTGGAACCGACAGTACGCAGGTTTGAAGTGGAGTTCGTCTATGAATTATATAGTCTACCTGTTGGATATTTACCAGTATTAGAAATGTATGTTTCCTGTCAGGAGAAGAAAAGTAGTTGTTTTTGTTTATCTAAAAAGCATGCTTAGCATATCAAACAAACCTATCTCTCTGATGGAAAAATTTTGCAAACATTCGAGGCCAGCTGTGAAAAATCAGAACTATGGTCTATGTATAAAAATCTTTTTCAATATATAGAACTCCACGGTCTCTTATTAATTTTTCTCTCATGCGGTCCGGTAGGTTGTTATTATGATTTTGGTATTCCTCTAGAATTATGTTTGTTGACGAATATAAGTTGATATCCTAAAAGAAATATTCAATATAGCTTTAAATTTATATATTTATTTTATTTACATATGTATGTTATATATTGTTATATACATACATATGTATGTACATAGTTATATATAATATATATATATATATAAATATATATATATATATATATATATATATATATATATATATATATATATATATATATATATATATAAATATATATATATATATATATATATATATATATATATATATATATATATATATATATATATATATATATATCCATATATGTATATCCATATACAAATAACATATATTTATTCTAAAAATTCACATATGTACAAATTTTAAAATTAGGGGATCGTTCGTGGTGATTGTGCTTCTTGGTAAACTTATTGCCACCTGAGATTCTTCAGTAGAAGGATGTTGTTGTTATGCTGATTATCAGAAATTATTGTTTTAATCAAATTGATGATTTCATGCCTCAGTTCTTTTATAGGTGCTATATGTTCGATGTAACTGCTAATTCCTCATATCCCTATAAATGCGTAATAAATTTGAAAATTATAGTGGTGGTATAGATAATAGTAATAATAGTATAATACAATATATATTGTTTTCGAGAAAAGCATGTAATATAAACAAAATATAATTATAAGCATACTCTGTAAATTATTATTTTTTTAACAGTTTATGTATAATACATTAGGATGCAAATATATTTTGAACACTACTAAAGTTCAAAAGTTTAGTGATCATTTTGGTAAAATAGGTCCTCACGTTTAGAATATCATTAGGATGAACTTTAAAACTTCTGATACTCGAGATGACTTAAAAATAACTATCTAAAGTAATAATTAATGTTTGACAAGTTATTAAATAACCAGCAGTCAAACTTGCTCATATCCAGATCCACTAAACAGACGAGCTTTAGTTCATTCATTTAGAATCATTCGAAATATGTATATATTTTAAATTTAAGGTACTTACATTTAGAGACCTCCATTCCATTAAATGCTTTCGAAATGTTACTAAAACCCCCATTTGTTCTACAGAAAATAAACTGTTCAGGTCCATTTTGGTCAACAATGGAAATAAATCAATATCCATAGAACAATCTGAAATTATTAAATTCGAATTCATTATCAAACTTTTGTTAACACAGGATTGATGTATTGAGGACTATTATTTATTATGTAGCCATACATAGTCATATTGGTTTATACATATGTACCATCATTAACTGTTATTTAATTAAAACTGTTTAGTTTTTCATCATTATAAAACTGTTTACGTACCTTTAAAATAATGGAATAATTGACCCAAATTCCATGAATCGAGAACGTTTCTCAATTTATTTTTTTGTATTGTCGAGGTTTAAGTACTCGGTCATATTTATTATAATCACTCACAAATTTAGATATTTCGCTATTGTTTAATATAAATTTAATAATTCTGTGAATATTTATTAATCACTTTCACACTAATCAATTACAATAAATTACAACTAGATGCACATTATAACGATGTAATTATAATATTAATAATTAATAATTATTCGCAATAATTACAACACTGATCTATTCCCGTCTGATGTACTTTCATAAATGACGCGCTTGTTACACGTGTTAAACTCTTTTCAATTATACCAGTAATCAAATTTGCTTGATTTTTAAAAATTTTATGAAAATTGTTCTTAATTTATGCTAATCGGAAGTAGAATAAGCAAATTATACTTGAATTTAATTTTATTTACTAAAAATGATATTTACGGTTATTATCGAAACTAAACATTTTTACGGCATTGATGGTTTTAGTCAGATAAAATAAATTTTAGACCTAAAATAAAATATTATACAAAAATTTATTCATATCATCATTTAGTATTCACTATTCCGCAATCACTCTATATACTCATAGATAACGAATTGTGAACATTTCATCATTTGTGTCGCACACGCAATAAACAATATGTAGAATTTTCGTTAACCTTTTCTTGCTGTTTACGATATTGTCCAATTTCAAAACAGGATATATACTGACCAATTTACAATGTGTTTTCGAGTTTTTAAAATTCCCTATACATATGACATGAACATTGCTCTTGAAATCGCCACAGCTGATCAAATTACGATTAACAGGTAATAGACCAGTTAAAGGCCATTTGCGACCTATTTGCCGTTTTCGTTGTTATAATTTCGGAGAAGCATTTATAAATGACATTAGAGTAAAAATGTTATGCGTGGACTTTATTATATTCCTATACACTAAAGTATACAGGATTATTTGCCATAAAAACCAAAAAATGCCATTATAGTTCGTAACCATTTCACATTCAAATTTTATTTTGTGATAATTTATTCTTCTTGTTTCAATACACATTCATTGAACATTTAATAAATTATATCGGTCGAGTACAGAGAATTATTTATTACATAGTATATTTCCTTGTTCAAATGTTAATTAAACTTTAATTCCAATATTACGGTTTATTCAAATATGGGTGAAAACTGTTCTTAACTATAATATATAGCTTCTTGAAGAATATTATTCAAATTAAACGGTCAGATTTATTTTACTTATATTGCTACTTCTCCGCAAGTATACTATTGTCATATATAGATATTACATTTATATGTATAAAGTATAATGTATATATATATATATATATATATATATATATATATATATATATATATATATATATATATATATATATATATATATATATATATATATATATATATATATATATATATATATATATACATATATAAATATGTATATATATAAATATATATATATATATATATATATATATATATATATATATATATATATATATATATATATATTTATATATATAAATATATATACATATATATATATATATATATATATATATATATATATATATATATATATATATATATATATATATATATATATATATATATATATATATATATATATATATATATATATACATATATTATTAGACATAGATAGCAAAAAGTTTTGCTTAGAATAGGCATACTTTGTAAAATATTGTACAGTTTCGCAGAAATTCTTTACATGGTATTGGAAAAATTTACTAATTTTTTGTAATTTGATAAATATTTCACAAAATGCATGATTTGAGTATTCAAAAATTGAAACAAAGAATTTGTTCTATTAAGAAATCTTTTCGCAACTTCAGTATATTATTCTATTCTCATATTATGGTTTAGTTTGCTGTTTCTATTAATTAACCACTTAATTTGGTTGTATTGTGCATAAGTTAAGCACAACAGTATTATTTTATGATTTATTTAAAATGAGAAAGTCATTTTCTTATTTGATAAAAAATATTTTTTTCCGTGAATCCCTGGACGATTACGAGTTATTGGCCGTCACATTTCGTAGAATGACAAAAAAAGTATCGTTCGATCATTGTTGGACTTTGGTACTAAAATTCGAATTTATTGATTTTACAATTCTGAATTCTAAATTCATTTTGGATTACTATATTTGGAAAATTTGCATATTTATATTTTTTTAAACCTTCAAAATTTGATTTTAACGATATTCAACATTTTTTAAAGTTTCTGGATACATACTTCAGTTTCTCGACCTACTGTTTTCAAACTAAAATTAATTTTTAAGATGAGACGTATAAAATTCAAAATTTTCGTATGTTTATAAATCGGAATTAAATGTATATAATTCAACAAAAATTAGGTACAGAATTTTGAATTTTAAATCGAATTTTGATAAACATCATCGTTGGAAATATCGAATTTAAAGAACATTTTAAATTTTTTAATTAGATTTTTTGAAGCCGAATTTTACAATTCTGAATTCTAAATTTTAAATATCGGAATTTGGAAAATTTTGAATTTCTTTTGGGAATCTTTTACAAAATTTGCATACATTATAGTTTTCCCGTGTAAAAAATCAGAATTTCCTGAATATGTATATTATAATCGAATTGTGTTTGTTACTTATATCATAAGTGGTGGTGAAGGTTCAGTAATTCTTCTTCAATTACATAAATCACTAAAAATTGTTCTCCAATTATAGATTTGTACTTTATCCCAAAATTTTCCAAAACATAGCTTTTGACTTTATATGCCACAAACGCACAGTATAATTTTGACAGCGCTAGAAAATAAGTTTAAAAATTATTTCTACGGATTTTGACACTTCTAAATTTAAATGGATGCCCATGGATACTCAAGTGTAGAAGTTATGGGAAAGTGTTGTTTTAAAAATGTATTGCACATATAAATGTTTGTTCCAGATGTAGTTTAATTATCAATGAGTTTAGGTTTAGTGAGTAGGCGGGTTTGATGGCCAAAATAAGAGAGACCAATTATTAAGGGTAAAAATAAACTATTCGGTTGAATGAAAAACACTCGTTGCAAATTCCATAATGATATTTTGTGTTTTTTTGAGTCGCGCTGTTTTTTACAAAGCACCAAAAATGTTCGTTAAAGAGGATCTCGTAAAGATATCAGGAAAATACAGCAACACAAACAGCACATAATTGTTCCTTTGATATTCTGTATTAATTTTTTATTTTATTTTTTTTTATTTAGTTGTTAATACCATCAAAAATTATACAGATTTGTATATGCATCAAATTCAGTTAAAATTCACGAAGTTTTTTTTTAGACATTTGGTTTTTATGACCCTTTCAATGGAATATAATGCTCAAAAAACATATTTGATCTATTCTTATTTCACGTCCCAAAAGCATATCTTTGTAAGTAATCCCTAATATACATGTACATATATTGTAATTATACATAGAACATAATTTAAAATTATAAAAACTACTTTCATGCATCATTAATTTTTATTAATTTTAATCATAATTTGTTTTCTTGAGCTAAAAAAAAGTTTGAGTGCCTTGCGTGTTTTATATAGGGAGAGCAAAACAAATTTCCTTTTCTCATATAGCTATTTTCATATTGACAACAATAATGTGTAAAAAAAATATACATTATCTTATCGCACTGTTGATTTTAAATTACATATTCGTATTTTTTAATTTTACTTCCCGAAAAAGAAAAAACGTATATATGTACTGATAAAATAAGGAGCACAACACCAACGACGGAAAAATGTCGTCATCGGTTTTTGTAACAGGAAAATTTATTTATTTACATAAGTATGAACATTTATCTTTATGATATTCTAATAAGGATAAAGTAAGTATATTTTATTACAAAGTTCACGAAACCAAGGAGTTGTGTGTGTGCGCGCTTCAGCATATTATAGTAATGGTATGAGATATAATACAATTTATACATTTATATATAAATAAGGTAGCATAAAAGTTTATAATACTCTAGAAAATCTACAAAGACTTGAATGTGTTACTACTACATATTTCTAAAATAAACACGACACCAAATTGATCTTTCTCATCTCTTGAACGGAAAAACAATTAAATGTTAAATTTAATGAATTTCCAATTATATATAAAATATTTTAGGCGGTGTATAACTTGCTTGTATATATACGAGTATAATATATAATATTTATAGTGTACGGTGGAAAAATGAAAAACCGAGAAAATCTGTAAAAAAAACCACCCCTCACAACATACACATGATATGAAACTAAATTAATTATAAAAATAAAATAAAAAAATTACATTTTCCAAGATGAAAATTTTTAAATTGTGTTATTAAAAATGTATACAAAAATTTCATAAAAAATAAAATTTTCACTGCCTCAGTTATCACATAAATTTCCCTTCAAAAATTATAATATACATATATACGTATATCGTAAATAAGGTTTGGAAGGAGAAAAATTGTGTGTTTTGTGGAAAGTGTTAAATTTATTTTTATTTTTTATTATAAAAAAATTCATTATCGTTATAGTTTGGTGTATCGTATACCGATATTGTATACGTATATGGGAATTAAATTCTGAAAATCGCCTATTGAATCGAAACTGTACATTGATGTTTTGAGTTTGGTGCGTGGTTATAATTGGAAGTGCTGGCAATTTGCTTGTTTGGTATGCCTGTTTAGAAAATAAGGTTTTAAACAATTGAAATAATATAATCGAAACAAAATGCACAATTTGGGGAAACGTTTAAAATGATTCAAATTCGATATACGTATTGTATTCTTTAAAAAGAATATTAAATTCTATATGCACATACTTAAATGCACACCATGTACTCGTTTATACAACACACATATAACATATGTATATATGCATATACCTAGAAAGTAATACATGACGTAATCATGTGAAGCAAACTGATTTTCTACTTCATTGAAAAATCAAATTATTTGTTTATGAAAAATATAAACCCTGAAAGCCGTATTATTGACATGAAAAATAAATTACATGCAGATTTTTTTGATATATTCGTATATTATTGCGACTTTTTATTTTATTTTTTTTAAATAAGTTTTTCCTTTCATGTTTTCATTTATGTGTATCATTTGCCATATAATATTGACATATGTCCAACAAACATGTGGTTTACTTTTATATGTATATTTAATATTTACTTTCTATATACATATGAAGTGAAATAATATAAACCCACACTATTTTTAATATCACTCCAGCATACATACGATATCCACACCACAAGACCAAAATGTTAATTTATTCGTTTAGTGATGAAAAGCTATTGGGGGTATCAACATACACGTACATATGTATATAGATATGTGTGTTATATATAAATATATGTATAATATACATATCAATTTAAAAAAATATATAAATTATTAAATTCGATAATTCTTAAAAATTCAAGTTTGAAATTTAATAAAGTGTGATTGACATAGTACCAATCATTTCAAATTCTTAAAGAAGAATTCTTTTTAATATTGAATTCGGATTAGAAAAGTGTACAAAATTAGATAAATTACGAATTTAGGACGCAAGAGTGCTGCCATTATTGACTGGTACATATGAACATATGTACACAGAAAATTTGTAAATCACAATATTAAGTTGGATATAACCTCGCTAATGTTAATGTTGCTTGATCCTTATGTGACTTTTCTTCGCTTCTGTATCATGAAATCAGTCCTTGCTAGATGATCCAATGATTATCTCAGTTGAATTGATTGAAAAAACCAAACCCCAATCA